>JAPTYO010000001.1:0-429512 GCA_036873135.1 Clarkia xantiana subsp. parviflora
GAATTGGATGTATCAGTTGTTATCGCATTTATTCTAAACATATGATCACCTAAAGTCTTTATCCCTTTTTAGTTCGGTCTTAGAATCAACTTTTATTCATAGGGAAACACTCTCGGAGCTCTGATTGGATGAAATAAGTTGTTATCGCATTTATTCTAAACATATGATCATACTAAAGTCTTTATCCCTTTTTAGTTCGGTCTCATAATAAACTTTTATTCATAGGAAACACTCTCGGAGCTCTGAATTGGATGTAAATTTTTGTTATCGCATTTATTCTAAACATATGATCATACTAAAGTCTTTATCCTTTTTAGTTCGGTCTCATAATAAACTTTTATTCATAGGGAAACACTCTCTTAGCTTTGAATTGATGAAATAAGTTGCTATCGCATTTATTCTAAACATATGATCATACTAAAGTCTTTATCCCTTTTTAGTTCGGTCTTGAATCAACTTTTATTCATAGGGAAACACTCTCGGAGCTCTGAATGGATGTAATCAGTTTGTTATCGCATTTATTCTAACATATGATCATACTAAAGTCTTTATCCCTTTTTAGTTCGGGTCTCATAATACACTTTTTTATTCATAGGGAAACACTCTCGGAGCTCTGAATTGGATGAATATAGTTGCTATCGCATTTATTCTAAACATATGATCATACTAAAGTCTTTATCCCTTTTTAGTTCGGTCTCATAATAAACTTTTTTATTCATAGGGAACACTCTCGAGCTCTGAATTGGATGTAATCAGTTGTTATCGCATTTATTCTAAACATATGATCATACTAAAGTCTTTATCCATTTTTAGTTCGGTCTCATAATAAACTTTTATTCATAGGAAACACTCTCGGAGCTCTGAATTGGATGTAATCATTGTTATTGCATTTATTCTAAACATATGATCATACTAAAGTCTTTATCCCTTTTTAGTTCGGTCTCATAATAACTTTTATTCATAGGGAAACACTCTCGGAGCTCTGAATTGGATGAAATAATTGCTATCGCATTTATTCTAAACATATGATCATACTAAAGTCTTTTATCCCTTTTTAGTTCGGTCTCATAATCAACTTTTATTCATAGGGAAACACTCTCGGAGCTCTGAATTGGATGAAATCAGTTGCTATCGCATTTATTCTAAACATATGATCATACTAAAGTCTTTATCCCTTTTTAGTTCGGTCTTAGAATCAACTTTTATTCATAGGGAAACACTCTCGGGCTCTGAATTGGATGAATAAGTTCTATCGCATTTATTCTAAACATATGATCATACTAAAGTCTTTATCCCTTTTTAGTTCGGTCTCATAATAACTTTTATTCATAGGGAAACACTCTCGGAGCTCTGAATTGGATGTAATCAGTTGTTCGCATTTATTCTAAACATATGATCATACTAAAGTCTTTATATCCTTTTTAGTTCGGTCTCCATAATAAACTTTTATTCATAGGAAACACTCTCGGAGCTCTGAATTGGATGTAATCAATTGTTATTGCATTTATTCTAAACATATGATCATACTAAAGTCTTTATCCTTTTTAGTTCGGTCTCATAATAAACTTTTATTCATAGGGAAACACTCTCGGAGCTCTGAATTGGATGAAATAAGTTGCTATCGCATTTATTCTAAACATATGATCATACTAAAGTCTTTATCCCTTTTTAGTTCGGTCTTAGAATCAACTTTATTCATAGGGAAACACTCTCGGAGCTCTGAATTGGATGTAATCAGTTGTTATCGCATTTATTCTAAACATATGATCATACTAAAGTCTTTATCCCTTTTTAGTTCGGTCTTTAATCAACTTTTATTCATAGGGAAACACACTCGGAGCTCTGAATTGGATGAAATCAGTTGCTATCGCATTTATTCTAACATATGATCATACTAAAGTCTTTATCCCTTTTTAGTTCGGTCTCATAATAAACTTTTATTCATAGGGAAACACTCTCGGAGCTCTGAATTGGATGTAATCAGTTGTTATCGCATTTATTCTAAACATATGATCATACTAAAGTCTTTATCCCTTTTTAGTTCGGTCTCATAATAAACTTTTATTCATAGGGAACACTCTCTCGGAGCTCTGAATTGGATGTAATCAGTTGTTATCGCATTTATTCTAACATATGATCATACTAAAGTCTTTTCCCTTTTTAGTTCGGTCTCATAATAAACTTTTATTCATAGGGAAACACTCTCGGAGCTCTGAATTGGATGAAATAGTTGCTATCGCATTATTATAAACATATGATCATACTAAAGTCTTTATCCCTTTTTAGTTCGGTCTTTGAATCAACTTTTATTCATAGGGAAACACTCTCGGAGCTCTTAATTGGATGAAATAAGTTGCTATCGCATTTATTCTAAACATATGATCATACTAAAGTCTTTATCCCTTTTTAGTTCGGTCTCATAATAAACTTTATTCATAGGGAAACACTCTCGGAGCTCTGAATTGGATGTAATCAGTTGTTATCGCATTTATTCTAAACATATGATCATACTAAAGTCTTTATCCCTTTTTAGTTCGGTCTAGAATCAACTTTTATTCATAGGAAACACTCTCGGAGCTCTGAATTGGATGAAATAAGTTGCTATCGCATTTATTCTAAACATATGATCATACTAAAGTCTTTATCCATTTTTAGTTCGGTCTTGAATCAACTTTTATTCATATGGAAACACTCTCGGAGCTCTGAATTGGATGTAATCAGTTGTTATCGCATTTATTCTAAACATATGATCATACTAAAGTCTTTATCCCTTTTTAGTTCGGTCTCATAATAAACTTTTATTCATAGGGAAACACTCTCGGAGCTCTGAATAAGTTGCTATCGCATTTATTCTAAACATATATTCATACTAAAGTCTTTATCCCTTTTTAGTTCGGTCTCATAATAAACTTTTATTCATAGGGAAACACTCTCGGAGCTCTGAATTGGATGTAATCAGTTGTTATCGCATTTATTCTAAGCATATGATCATACTAAAGTCTTTATCCCTTTTTAGTTCGGTCTCACAATAAACTTTTATTCTTAGGGAAACACTCTCGGAGCTCTGAATTGGATGTAATCAGTTGTTATTGCATTTATTCTAAACATATGATCATACTAAAGTCTTTATCCCTTTTAATTCGGTCTCATAATAAACTTTTATTCATAGGGAAACACTCTCGGAGCTCTGAATTGGATGAAATAAATTGCTATCGCATTTATTATAAACATATGATCATACTAAAGTCTTTATCCCTTTTTAGTTCGGTCTCATAATAAACTTTTATTCATAGGGAAACACTCTCGGAGCTCTGAATTGGATGTAATCAGTTGTTATCGCATTTATTCTAAACATATGATCATACTAAAGTCTTTATCCCTTTTTAGTCCGGTCTCATAATAAACTTTTATTCATAGGGAAACACTCTCGGAGCTCTGAATTGGATGTAATCAGTTGTAATTGCATTTATTCTAAACATATGATCATACTAAAGTCTTTATCCCTTTTTAGTTCGGTCTCATAATAAACTTTTATTCATAGGGAAACACTCTCGGAGCTCTGAATTGGATGAAATAAGTTGCTATCGCATTTATTATAAACATATGATCATACTAAAGTCTTTATCCCTTTTTAGTTCGGTCTTTGAATCAACTTTTATTCATAGGGAAACACTCTCGGAGCTCTGAATTGGATGAAATAAGTTGCTATCGCATTTATTCTAAACATATGATCATACTAAAGTCTTTATCACTTTTTAGTTCGGTCTCATAATAAACTTTTATTCATAGGGAAACACTCTCGGAGCTCTGAATTGGATGTAATCAGTTGTTATTGCATTTATTCTAAACATATGATCATACTAAAGTCTTTATCCCTTTTTAGTTCGGTCTCATAATAAACATTTATTCATAGGGAAACACTCTCGGAGCTCTGAATTGGATAAAATAAGTTGCTATCGCATTTATTCTAAACATATGATCATACTAAAGTCTTTATCCCTTTTTAGTTCGGTCTCATAATAAACTTTTATTCATAGGGAAACACTCTCGGAGCTCTGAATTGGATGTAATAAGTTGCTATCGCATTTATTCTAAACATATGATCATACTAATGTCTTTATCCCTTTTTAGTTCGGTCTCATAATAAACTTTTATTCATAGGGAAACACTCTCGAGCTCTGAATTGGATGTAATCAGTTGTTATCGCATTTATTCTAAACATATGATCATACTAAAGTCTTTATCCCTTTTTAGTTCGGTCTCATAATAAACTTTTATTCATAGGGAAACACTCTCGGAGCTCTGAATTGGATGAAATAAGTTGCTATCGCATTTATTCTAAACATATGATCATACTAAAGTCTTTATCCCTTTTTAGTTCGGTCTCATAATAAACTTTTATTCATAGGAAACACTCTCGGAGCTCTGAATTGGATGAAATAGTTGCTATCGCATTAATTCTAAACATATGATCATACTAAAGTCTTTATCCCTTTTTAGTTCGGTCTCATAATAAACTTTATTCATAGGGAAACACTCTCGGAGCTATGAATTGGATGTAATCAGTTGTTATCGCATTTATTCTAAACATATGATCATACTAAAGTCTTTATCCCTTTTTAGTTCAGTCTTAGAATCAACTTTTATTCATAGGGAAACACTCTCGGAGCTCTGAATTGGATGAAATAAGTTGCTATCGCATTTATTCTAAACATATGATCATACTAAAGTCTTTATCCATTTTTAGTTCGGTCTTTGACAACTTTTATTCATAGGGAAACACTCTCGGAGCTCTGAATTGGATGTAATCAGTTGTTATCGCATTTATTCTAAACATATGATCATACTAAAGTCTTTATCCCTTTTTAGTTCGGTCTCATAATAACTTTTATTCATAGGGAAACACTCTCGGAGCTCTGAAAATAAGTTGCTATCGCATTTATTCTAAACATATATCATACTAAAGTATTTATCCCTTTTTAGTTCGGTCTCATAATAAACTTTTATTCATAGGGAAACACTCTCGGAGCTCTGAATTGGATGTAATCAGTTGTTATCGCATTTATTCTAAGCATATGATCAACTAAAGTCTTTATCCCTTTTAGTTCGGTCTCACAATAAACTTTTATTCTTAGGGAAACACTCTCGGAGCTCTGAATTGGATGTAATCAGTTGTTATTGCATTTATTCTAAACATATGATCATACTAAAGTCTTTATCCTTTTTAGTTCGGTCTCATAATAAACTTTTATTCATAGGGAAACACTCTCGGAGCTCTGAATTGGATGAAATAAAGTTGCTATCGCATTTATTCTAAACATATGATCATACTAAAGTCTTTATCCCTTTTTAGTTCGGTCTCATAATAACTTTTATTCATAGGGAAACACTCTCGAAGCTCTAAATTGGATGTAATCAGTTGTTATCGCATTTATTCTAAACATATGATCATACTAAAGTCTTTATCCCTTTTTAGTTCGGTCTCATAATAACTTTTATTCATAGGGAAACACTCTCGGAGCTCTGAATTGGATGAAATAAGTTGCTATCGCATTTATTCTAAACATATGATCATACTAAAGTCTTTATCCCTTTTTAGTTCGGTCTCATAATAAACTTTTATTCATAGGGAAACACTCTCGGAGCTCTGAATTGGATGAATAAGTTGCTATCGCATTAATTCTAAACATATGATCATACTAAAGTCTTTATCCCTTTTTAGTTCGGTCTCATAATAAACTTTATTCATAGGGAAACACTCTCGGAGCTCTGAATTGGATGTAATCAGTTGTTATCGCATTTATTCTAAACATATGATCATACTAAAGTCTTTATCCCTTTTTAGTTCGGTCTTAGAATCAACTTTTATTCATAGGGAAACACTCTTGGAGCTCTGAATTGGATGAAATAAGTTGCTATCGCATTTATTCTAAACATATGATCATACTAAAGTCTTTATCCTTTTTAGTTCGGTCTTTGAATCAACTTTTATTCATATGGAAACACTCTCGGAGCTCTGAATTGGATGTAATCAGTTGTTATCGCATTTATTCTAAACATATGATCATACTAAAGTCTTTATCCCTTTTAGTTCGGTCTCATAATAACTTTTATTCATAGGGAAACACTCTCGGAGCTCTGAAATAAGTTGCTATCGCATTAATTCTAAACATATGATCATACTAAAGTCTTTATCCCTTTTTAGTTCGGTCTCATAATAAACTTTATTCATAGGGAAACACTCTCGGAGCTATGAATTGGATGTAATCAGTTGTTATCGCATTTATTCTAAACATATCATACTAAAGTCTTTATCCCTTTTTAGTTCAGTCTTAGAATCAACTTTTATTCATAGGGAAACACTCTCGGAGCTCTGAATTGGATGAAATAAGTTGCTATCGCATTATTCTAAACATATGATCATACTAAAGTCTTTATCCATTTTTAGTTCGGTCTTTGAATCAACTTTTATTCATATGGAAACACTCTCGGAGCTCTGAATTGGATGTAATCAGTTGTTATCGCATTTATTCTAAACATATGATCATACTAAAGTCTTTATCCCTTTTTAGTTCGGTCTCATAATAAACTTTTATTCATAGGGAAACACTCTCGGAGCTCTGAAATAAGTTGCTATCGCATTTATTCTAAACATATATTCATACTAAAGTATTTATCCCTTTTTAGTTCGGTCTCATAATAAACTTTTATTCATAGGGAAACACTCTCGGAGCTCTGAATTGGATGTAATCAGTTGTTATCGCATTTATTCTAAGCATATGATCAAACTAAAGTCTTTATCCTTTTTAGTTCGGTCTCACAATAAACTTTTATTCTTAGGGAAACACTCTCGGAGCTCTGAATTGGATGTAATCAGTTGTTTTGCATTTATTCTAAACATATGATCATACTAAAGTCTTTATCCTTTTTTAATTCGGTCTCATAATAAACTTTTATTCATAGGGAAACACTCTCGGAGCTCTGAATTGGATGAAATAATAAGTTGCTATCGCATTTATTCTAAACATATGATCATACTAATGTCTTTATCCCTTTTTAGTTCGGTCTCATAATAAACTTTTATTCATAGGGAAACACTCTCGAAGCTCTAAATTGGATGTAATCAGTTGTTATCGCATTTATTCTAAACATATGATCATACTAAAGTCTTTATCCCTTTTTAGTTCGGTCTCATAATAAACTTTTATTCATAGGGAAACACTCTCGGAGCTCTGAATTGGATGAAATAAGTTGCTATCGCATTTATTCTAAACATATGATCATACTAAAGTCTTTATCCCTTTTTAGTTCGGTCTCATAATAAACTTTTATTCATAGGGAAACACTCTCGGAGCTCTGAATTGGATGAAATAAGTTGCTATCGCATTAATTCTAAACATATGATCATACTAAAGTCTTTATCCCTTTTTAGTTCGGTCTCATAATAAACTTTATTCATAGGGAAACACTCTCGGAGCTATGAATTGGATGTAATCAGTTGTTATCGCATTTATTCTAAACATATGATCATACTAAAGTCTTTATCCCTTTTTAGTTCAGTCTTAGAATCAACTTTTATTCATAGGGAAACACTCTCGGAGCTCTGAATTGGATGAAATAAGTTGCTATCGCATTTATTCTAAACATATGATCATACTAAAGTCTTTATCCATTTTTAGTTCGGTCTTTGAATCAACTTTTATTCATATGGAAACACTCTCGGAGCTCTGAATTGGATGTAATCAGTTGTTATCGCATTTATTCTAAACATATGATCATACTAAAGTCTTTATCCCTTTTTAGTTCGGTCTCATAATAAACTTTTATTCATAGGGAAACACTCTCGGAGCTCTGAAAATAAGTTGCTATCGCATTTATTCTAAACATATATTCATACTAAAGTATTTATCCCTTTTTAGTTCGGTCTCATAATAAACTTTTATTCATAGGGAAACACTCTCGGAGCTCTGAATTGGATGTAATCAGTTGTTATCGCATTTATTCTAAGCATATGATAAACTAAAGTCTTTATCCCTTTTTAGTTCGGTCTCACAATAAACTTTTATTCTTAGGGAAACACTATCGGAGCTCTGAATTGGATGTAATCAGTTGTTATTGCATTTATTCTAAACATATGATCATACTAAAGTCTTTATCCTTTTTATTCGGTCTCATAATAAACTTTTATTCATAGGGAAACACTCTCGGAGCTCTGAATTGGATGAAATAAGTTGCTATCGCATTTATTATAAACATATGATCATACTAAAGTCTTTATCCCTTTTTAGTTCGGTCTCATAATAAACTTTTATTCATAGGGAAACACTCTCGGAGCTCTGAATTGGATGTAATCAGTTGTTATCGCATTTATTCTAAACATATGATCATACTAAAGTCTTTATCCATTTTAGTCTGGTCTCATAATAAACTTTTATTCATAGGGAAACACTCTCGGAGCTCTGAATTGGATGTAATCAATTGTAATTGCATTTATTCTAAACATATGATCATACTAAAGTCTTTACCCTTTTTAGTTCGGTCTCATAATAAACTTTTATTCATAGTAAACACTCTCGGAGCTCTGAATTGGATGAAATAGTTGCTATCGCATTTATTATAAACATATGATCATACTAAAGTCTTTATCCCTTTTTTAGTTAGGTCTTTGAATCAACTTTTATTCATAGGGAAACACTCTCGGAGCTCTGAATTGGATGAAATAAGTTGCTATCGCATTTATTCTAAACATATGATCATACTAAAGTCTTTATCCCTTTTTAGTTCGGTCTCATAATAAACTTTTATTCATAGGGAAACACTCTCGGAGCTCTGAATTGGATGTAATCAATTGTTATTGCATTTATTCTAAACATATGATCATACTAAAGTCTTTATCCCTTTTTAGTTCGGTCTCATAATAAACTTTTATTCATAGGGAAACACTCTCGGAGCTCTGAATTGGATGAAATAAGTTGCTATCGCATTTATTCTAAACATATGATCATACTAAAGTCTTTATCCCTTTTTAGTTCGGTCTCATAATAAACTTTTATTCATAGGGAAACACTCTCGGAGCTCTGAATTGGATGAAATAATAAGTTGCTATCGCATTTATTCTAAACATATGATCATACTAATGTCTTTATCCCTTTTTAGTTCGGTCTCATAATAAACTTTTATTCATAGGGAAACACTCTCGAAGCTCTAAATTGGATGTAATCAGTTGTTATCGCATTTATTCTAAACATATGATCATACTAAAGTCTTTATCCCTTTTTAGTTCGGTCTCATAATAAACTTTTATTCATAGGGAAACACTCTCGGAGCTCTGAATTGGATGAAATAAGTTGCTATCGCATTTATTCTAAACATATGATCATACTAAAGTCTTTATCCCTTTTAGTTCGGTCTTTGAATCAACTTTTATTCATATGGAAACACTCTCGGAGCTCTGAATTGGATGTAATCAGTTGTTATCGCATTTATTCTAAACATATGATCATACTAAAGTCTTTATCCCTTTTTAGTTCGGTCTCATAATAAACTTTTATTCATAGGGAAACACTCTCGGAGCTCTGAAAATAAGTTGCTATCGCATTTATTCTAAACATATATTCATACTAAAGTATTTATCCCTTTTTAGTTCGGTCTCATAATAAACTTTTATTCATAGGGAAACACTCTCGGAGCTCTGAATTGGATGTAATCAGTTGTTATCGCATTTATTCTAAGCATATGATTAACTAAAGTCTTTATCCCTTTTTAGTTCGGTCTCACAATAAACTTTTACTCTTAGGGAAACACTCTCGGAGCTCTGAATTGGATGTAATCAGTTGTTATTGCATTTATTCTAAACATATGATCATACTAAAGTCTTTATCCTTTTTAATTCGGTCTCATAATAAACTTTATTCATAGGGAAACACTCTCGGAGCTCTGAATTGGATGAAATATAAGTTGCTATCGCATTTATTCTAAACATATGATCATACTAATGTCTTTATCCCTTTTTAGTTCGGTCTCATAATAAACTTTTATTCATAGGGAAACACTCTCGAAGCTCTAAATTGGATGTAATCAGTTGTTATCGCATTTATTCTAAACATATGATCATACTAAAGTCTTTATCCCTTTTTAGTTCGGTCTCATAATAAACTTTTATTCATAGGGAAACACTCTCGGAGCTCTGAATTGGATGAAATAAGTTGCTATCGCATTTATTCTAAACATATGATCATACTAAAGTCTTTATCCCTTTTTAGTTCGGTCTCATAATAAACTTTTATTCATAGGGAACACTCTCGGAGCTCTGAATTGGATGAAATAAGTTGCTATCGCATTAATTCTAAACATATGATCATACTAAAGTCTTTATCCCTTTTTAGTTCGGTCTCATAATAAACTTTATTCATAGGGAAACACTCTCGGAGCTATGAATTGGATGTAATCAGTTGTTATCGCATTTATTCTAAACATATGATCATACTAAAGTCTTTATCCCTTTTTAGTTCAGTCTTAGAATCAACTTTTATTCATAGGGAAACACTCTCGGAGCTCTGAATTGGATGAAATAAGTTGCTATCGCATTTATTCTAAACATATGATCATACTAAAGTCTTTATCCATTTTTAGTTCGGTCTTTGAATCAAATTTTATTCATATGGAAACACTCTCGGAGCTCTGAATTGGATGTAATCAGTTGTTATCGCATTTATTCTAAACATATGATCATACTAAAGTCTTTATCCCTTTTTAGTTCGGTCTCATAATAAACTTTTATTCATAGGGAAACACTCTCGGAGCTCTGAAATAAGTTGCTATCGCATTTATTCTAAACATATATTCATACTAAAGTATTTATCCCTTTTTAGTTCGGTCTCATAATAAACTTTTATTCATAGGGAAACACTCTCGGAGCTCTGAATTGGATGTAATCAGTTGTTATCGCATTTATTCTAAGCATATGATTAAACTAAAGTCTTTATCCCTTTTTAGTTCGGTCTCACAATAAACTTTTATTCTTAGGGAAACACTATCGGAGCTCTGAATTGGATGTAATCAGTTGTTATTGCATTTATTCTAAACATATGATCATACTAAAGTCTTTATCCTTTTTAATTCGGTCTCATAATAAACTTTTATTCATAGGGAAACACTCTCGGAGCTCTGAATTGGATGAAATAAATTGCTATCGCATTTATTATAAACATATGATCATACTAAAGTCTTTATCCCTTTTTAGTTCGGTCTCATAATAAACTTTTATTCATAGGGAACACACTCTCGGAGCTCTGATTGGATGTAATCAGTTGTTATCGCATTTATTCTAAACATATGATCATACTAAAGTCTTTATCCATTTTTAGTCTGTCTCATAATAAACTTTTATTCATAGGGAAACACTCTCGGAGCTCTGAATTGGATGTAATCAATTGTAATTGCATTTATTCTAAACATATGATCATACTAAAGTCTTTACCCCTTTTTAGTTCGGTCTCATAATAAACTTTTATTCATAGGTAAACACTCTCGGAGCTCTGAATTGGATGAAATAAGTTGCTATCGCATTTATTATAAACATATGATCATACTAAAGTCTTTATCCCTTTTTAGTTAGGTCTTTGAATCAACTTTTATTCATAGGGAAACACTCTCGGGCTCTGAATTGGATGAAATAAGTTGCTATCGCATTTATTCTAAACATATGATCATACTAAAGTCTTTATCCCTTTTTAGTTCGGTCTCATAATAAACTTTTATTCATAGGGAAACACTCTCGGAGCTCTGAATTGGATGTAATCAATTGTTATTGCATTTATTCTAAACATATGATCATACTAAAGTCTTTATCCCTTTTTAGTTCGGTCTCATAATAACTTTTATTCATAGGGAAACACTCTCGGAGCTCTGAATTGGATAAAATAAGTTGCTATCGCATTTATTCTAAACATATGATCATACTAAAGTCTTTATCCCTTTTTAGTTCGGTCTCATAATAAACTTTTATTCATAGGGAAACACTCTCGGAGCTCTGAATTGGATGAAATAATAAGTTGCTATCGCATTTATTCTAAACATATGATCATACTAATGTCTTTATCCCTTTTTAGTTCGGTCTCATAATAAACTTTTATTCATAGGGAAACACTCTCGAAGCTCTAAATTGGATGTAATCAGTTGTTATCGCATTTATTCTAAACATATGATCATACTAAAGTCTTTATCCCTTTTTAGTTCGGTCTCATAATAAACTTTTATTCATAGGGAAACACTCTCGGAGCTCTGAATTGGATGAAATAAGTTGCTATCGCATTTATTCTAAACATATGATCATACTAAAGTCTTTATCCCTTTTTAGTTCGGTCTCATAATAAACTTTTATTCATAGGGAAACACTCTCGGAGCTCTGAATTGGATGAAATAAGTTGCTATCGCATTTATTCTAAACATATGATCATACTAAAGTCTTTATCCCTTTTTAGTTCGGTCTCATAATAAACTTTTATTCATAGGGAAACACTCTCGAAGCTCTAAATTGGATGTAATCAGTTGTTATCGCATTTATTCTAAACATATGATCATACTAAAGTCTTTATCCCTTTTTAGTTCGGTCTCATAATAAACTTTTATTCATAGGGAAACACTCTCGGAGCTCTGAATTGGATGTAATCAATTGTTATTGCATTTATTCTAAACATATGATCATACTAAAGTCTTTATCCCTTTTTAGTTCGGTCTTTGAATCAACTTTTATTCATAGGGAAACACTCTCGGAGCTCTGAATTGGATGTAATCAGTTGTTATCTTATTTATTCTAAACATATGATCATACTAAAGTCTTTATCCCTTTTTAGTTCGGTCTCATAATAAACTTTTATTCATAGGGAAACACTCTCGGAGCTCTGAATTGGATGTAATCGGTTGTTATTGCATTTATTCTAAACATATGTTCATACTAAAGTCATTATCCCATTTTATTTCGGTCACATAATAAACTTTTATTCATAGGGAAACACTCTCGGAGCTCTGAATTTGATGTAATCAGTTGTTATTGCATTTATTCTAAACATATGATCATACTCAAGTCTTTGAATCAACTTTTATTCATAGAAAAACACTCTCGGAGCTCTGAATTGGATGAAATAAGTTGCTATCGCATTTATTCTAAACATATGATCATACTAAAGTTGATCAACTACGTCTTGAATTAATTCAAAATCAACTGATTTAGTCCAATTCGGAGCTACGAGTGAAGATATATAGATAAATAAAATTTGGTAAATCCCCATAAGCAGTAGTTCCCTTTGAATGAACGGTGATTCCGAGACCGAACTGAAAAGGGATAAATACTTTAGTATGATCATATATGTCTAGAATAAATGCGATGGCAACTGATTTCATCCAATACAGAGATCCAAGATTGATACCCTATGAATAAACGGTTATTCTGAGACTGAACTAAAAAGGATAACGACTTTAGTATGATCAAGTACGTTTTGAATCAATTCAAATAAACTTATTTAGTCCAATTCGGAGCTCCGAGTGAAGATATATAGATAAATAAAAATTTGGTAAATCCCCATAAGCGGTAGTACCCTTTGAATGAACGGTGATTCCGAGACCGAACTGAAAAGGGATAAATACTTTAGTATGATCATATATGTCTAGAATAAATGCGGTGGCAACTGATTTATCCAATACAGAGATCCAAGAGTGATGACCTATGAATAAACGTTGATCCTGAGACAGAAATAAAAAGGGATAAAGACTTTAGTACGGTCATGTACGTCTTGAATCAATGCAATAACAACTGATTTAGTCCAATTCAGAGCTCCGAGTTAAGCTATATAGATAAATAAATATTTGGTAAATCCCCATAAGCGGTAGTACCCTTTGAATAAACGGTGATTCCTAGACCGAACTAAAAAGGGATAAATAATTTAGTGTGATCATATATGTCTAGAAAAATGCGATAGCAATTGATTTCATCCAATTCAGAGATCCAAGAGTATTACCCTATTAATAAACTTTGATTCAGAGACATAAATAAGGAGGGATAAACACTTTACTATGATCACGTACGTCTTGAATCAATGCAATAACAACTGATTTTGTCCAATTCAGAGCTCCGAGTGAAGATATATAGATAAATAAAATTTGGTAAATCCCCAAAGACGGTAGTACCTTTGAATAAACGGTGAATACGAGACTAAACTAAAAAAGGATAAATACTTTAGTATGATCATATATGTCTAGAATAAATTCGATGGCAACTGATTTCATCCAATTCAAAGATCCAAGAGTGTTACCCTATGAATAAACGTTGATTATGAGTCCGAAATAAAAATGGATAAATATTTTAGTAAGATCACGTACGTCTTGAACCAATGCTCTAGCAACTGATTTAGTCCAACTCTGAGCTCCATGTGAAGATACATAGATAAATAAAAATTTTGTAAATTCTCATAGGCGGTAGTACCCTTTGACTAAGCGGTGATTCCTAGACTGAACTAAAGAGGGATAAATAATTTAGTGTGATCATATATGTCTAGAATAAATGCGATAGCAATTGATTTCATCCAATTCAGAGATCCAAGAGTATTACCCTATTAATAAACGTTGATTCTGAGACATAAATAAAAAGGATAAAGACTTTACTTTGATCACGTACGTCTTGAATCAATGCAGTAACAACTGATTTTGTCCAATTCAAAGCTCCGAGTGAAGATATATAGATAAATAGAAATTTGGTAAATCCCCATAGACGTTAGTACCTATGAATAAACGGTGAATACTAGACAGGACTAAAAAGGGATAAATACTTTAGTATGATCATATATGTCTTGAATAAATGCGATAGCAACTGATTTCATCCAATTCAAAGATCCAAGAGTGTTACCCTATGAATGAACGTTGATTCTGAGACAGAAATAAAAATGGATAAAGATTTCTGTATGATCACGTACGTCTTGAATCTATGCTATAGCAATTGATTTAGTCCAACTCTGAGCTCCGTGTGAAGATACATAGATAAATAAAAATTTGGTAAATCCCCATAGGCGGTAGTACCCTTTAAATAAGCGGTGATTCCGAGACCGAACTAAAAATGGATAAATACTTTATCATGATCATCTATATCTAGAATAATGTGATAGCAACTGATTTCATCCAACTCATAGATTTATGACTGTTACCTTGTGAATAAACGTTGATTATGAGACCGAATAAAAAGGGATAACGACATTAGTATGATCAAGTATGTCTTTAATTAATTCAAAATCAACTGATTTAGTCCAATTCGAAGCTACGAGTGAAGATATATAGATAAATAAAAATTTGGTAAATCCCCATAAGCGGTAGTTCCCTTTGAATGAACGGTGATTCTGAGACCGAACTGAAAAGGGATAAATACTTTAGTATGATCATATATGTCTAGAATAAATACGATGGCAACTGATTTCATCTAATACAGAGATCCAAGAATGATACCCTATGAATAAACGGTTATTCTGAGACTGAACTAAAAAGGGATAACGACTTTAGTATGATCAAGTACGTTTTGAATCAATTCAAAATAAACTTATTTAGTCCAATTCGGAGCTCCGAGTGAAGATATATAGATAAATAAAAATTTGGTAAATCCCCATAAGCGGTAGTACCCTATGAATGAACGGTGATGCCGAGACAGAACTGAAAAGGGATAAATACTTTAGTATGATCATATATGTATAGAATAAATGCGGTGGCAACTGATTCATCCAATACAGAGATCCAAGAGTGATGCCCTATGAATAAACGTTGATCCTGAGACAGAAATGAAAAGGGATAAAGACTTTAGTACGATCAGGTACGTCTTGAATCAATGCAATAACAACTGATTTAGTCAAATTCAGAGCTCCGAGTTAAGCTGTATAGATAAATAAATATTTGGTAAATCCCCATAAGCGGTAGTACCCTTTGAATAAACGGTGATTCCTAGACCGAACTAAAAAGGGATAAATAATTTAGTGTGATCATATATGTCTAGAAAAATGCGATAGTAATTGATTTCATCCAATTCAGAGATCCAAGAGTATTACCCTATTAATAAACGTTGATTCAGAGACAGAAATAAAAAGGGATAAACACTATACTATGATCACGTACGTCTTGAATCAATGCAATAACAACTGATTTTGTCCAATTCAGAGCTCCGAGTGAAGATATATAGATAAATAAAAATTTGGTAAATCCCCATAGACGGTAGTACCTTTGAATAAACGGTGAATACGAGACAAAACTAAAAAGGGATAAATACTTTAGTATGATCATATATGTCTTGAATAAATTTGATGGCAACTGATTTCATCCAATTCAAAGATCCAAGAGTGTTACCCTATGAATAAACGTTGATTCTGAGTCCGAAATAAAAATGGATAAATATTTTAGTAAGATCACGTACGTCTTGAACCAATGCTATAGCAACTGATTTAGTCCAACTCTGAGCTCCATGTGAAGATACATAGATTAATAAAAATTTTGTAAATCCTCATAGGCGGTAGTACCCTTTGACTAAGCGGTGATTCCTAGACTGAACTAAAGAGGGATAAATAATTTAGTGTGATCATATATGTCTAGAATAAATGCGATAGCAATTGATTTCATCCAATTCAGAGATCCAAGAGTATTACCCTATTAATAAACGTTGATTCTGAGACAGAAATAAAAAGGGATAAAGACTTTACTATGATCACGTACGTCTTGAATCAATGCAATAACAACTGATTTTGTCAAATTCAGAGCTCCGAGTGAAGGTATATAGATAAATAAAATTTGGTAAATCCCCATAGACGTTAGTACCTATGAATAAACGATGAATACTAGACCGAACTAAAAATGGATAAATACTTTAGTATGATCATATATGTCTTGAATAAATGCGATAGCAACTGATTTCATCCAATTCAAAGATCCAAGAGTGTTACCCTATGAATAAACGTTGATTCTGAGACAGAAATAAAAAGGGATAAAGATTTTTGTATGATCACGTATGATGGATATATGTCCAATTCGGGTTCGTATTTACATTTCGGGCCTCATAAACACGTCAAAATTATATCTCGGTTTGAAAACGTCTAATAGCTTTAGAAGGTTGAATCATTTGTTGATTGATGATTAGGGATTACAATGCAATAGGTAAACTATATATACTAGGTGATAAGGATCACCAACTAGGACTAGCTATCCTATGTGCCCAACTTGGTGCACCAAGGTGCATACACCATGTAACATGTACTACATGATATTTGCACCATATAATAACCTTATACAATCATCTAATGACATGATAGAAGTAAATGCAAGTATAAATGACAAAATGCAATGTGAGCATATCAACTTATATACTCTATATTCTCCCATCCTTTTCTTCTTCTTCTCTTCTTTCTTGGAACACATCCTTGATTCCATAATAGCTTTAGAAGGTTGAATCATTTGTTGATTGATGATTAGGGATTACAATGCAATAGGTAAACTATATATACTAGGTGATAAGGATCACCAACTAGGACTAGCTATCCTATGTGCCCAACTTGGTGCACCAAGGTGCATACACCATGTAACATGTACTACATGATATATGCACCATATAATAACCTTATACAATCATATAATGACATGATAGAAGTAAATGCAAGTATAAATGACAAGATGCAATGTGAGCATATCAACTTATATACTCTATAACGTCTCCCAAGGAGTCAAAACGGTCCGGAAACGCATTTACGCGCGTCCGGACCGGACCTCCGGATTGCCCAAATTCGACGAGGTCCGGATTGCATTACGGGTATCGCGCGACTACCGTTTCCGCGATTACCGTTACGTGTAGAGAAGTCAAGTTCGCGCATTACCAATATGGATGACGGTTACCGCATGATCTTGAACCGTCACCAAACCGCTTTAAAACCGGGTCCGGTCCCAAGGAAGCCTATAAATAGGAGGCCTTGGCCACCCATTTTCACACATCCTCTCATTTGCCCAACTTTGGTATTTTGAGCTCTGACTTCTCTCTAGAAATATTCTCTCTCTAGAAATTACTCTTTTACCCCTATAGTGACTTAAGCTTCGGAGAGGGCTCCGCTAGCACCACCCCCCCCCCCTCTCCGTGCTAGCATTGGTCCCTTGTGCAGGAATCGTCGCCCAGACATCCGCATTTGTGCACAAACCACCGCCTCCTGAGACACAGCCGTACCGAGACACAGACCTCCACGGGAGTCAACCGAACACTCGCCGGTGGCCCAACCTCTTCCCGACGAAGGGTTACAGCCCAAAAGCCGGCACAAACACGCGAATAGACGCGTCCTCACGACCTAGTTCATCCCAGACGCAACATTGGCGTCGTCTAAGTGATTCGAACAAAGAAGCTACCGTACCGCAAAATCATGACGAGTGATCACAACCCTCCCAAAGAGGTTAAGAACCCAAGGAAAAGGCCCGGGCGTCCCAAGAAATCCCCGGCAAACAAAAGAACAGGAGGCCAAGCTCCAGCTGGGAGCCAGTCGGGACCCTCCCACATCCCAAGAGCTACTTCCGTAGCTTCATCCATACCGACTGATAATGTGCCCAACGCACAGTACAGAGAGCCAAGGGACAAACATCACGCACCTCCACCTGGTTTCGAGCCAGAGATGCACGAAGATGAAACCCAAGCAGAAATGCCGCAAGGCGAACAAAGAACGGGGGCAAACCCGATGCCCACCGTTACTCCAGCGATGATGGCTGCTCTGGAAGAGTTACTCGCATTCCGCGAGTCTCTAAAAAACCAAGGATATGCGGCTCAGCCACCTCCGTCCAACCAACAGTACGCCGCGCCAGCAAGAGAGATGTCGCAAGACATTACTCGCTACGGAAATCCTTTCCAGGGCAGGAACCAACACGCAAGATATGAGCCTGTACGGTCATACACTCCTTCCCAAGGAGCCCATCATTGGAGGAATGAAAGGCAGCCCCCATTCTACAACCCACAACAGCCAACAAGGGATGATCCTTTTCAAGCCACAAGCAGGGATCAATCTGACATCTACCACAACAATGGTCGGCAAAATCCTTCAACAGGTTATGCTGAACCGGTAAAACGGTTTACCGCCGAGATGTTAGAAGAAATGGTGGAGAAGAAGATGAAGGAAGCAAAAATGATGGTATGCACGCTCTTGAAGAAAGGGCGTCACATCCGTTTGCTGACCACTTGGTGAACAGTCGTATCCCAGACGCATTGTATCGAATTGGAGGAGACCTCTACCGTGGAAAAGGAGATCCAGTTGAACACGTGCAAAAGCACGAGGCCTCTACTAGGCAGAACGAAGAACCCACACCACTTCGCAATGACGTTTTCACAAACTCTTGCCGGGACTGCAGCACACTGGTTCTTCTCGCTGCCATGCAGAAGCATCACTTCATGGGCGGACCTCAAGGCTAAATTCATTCAACGATACATGGGCGCGCACATTGTTGAAAGGGGCAAACGCTCTGGATGACGTCCAACAACAAAACGAAGAATCTCTCGCCGACTACTACGTCCGCTTCAATCAGAACATCTCTGATATTCAGGGGAACCTGACAGAAGGAGAAATTGTTCGAGCGTTCATTCGAAACCTCGGACGAAGAGGCAATGCCCTAGCCGAAAAGATGGCAAAGTGCCCAGCGGAATCCATGGAGGAGTTAGCCGCAAGAGTCAAAGAATACATAGACCTCGAAAGGTTCAGAAGCCAGAACAAGGCAAAAATCGCTGCGGCAATGGCAAAAGAAAATCCAAAGCAGAACCAACCAAAACCACACTCAAGTGGTCAACAAGGAAGACATTGGCAACCTCAGCCGAAAAGACCTTTTCAAGGAGATTTTCAGAAGCCAAAGGAAGTAACTCTTGCCGACTGCATTCCTTTAAATGCCCCGCTTTCTGTAATATTGAGAGAGATGAAGGACGCGAATATGTGGAAAGAGCCGAACAACTTTAGGAAAGGCCCACTGGGGAGAGACAAGGACAAGTGGTGTGAAAACCACGAGGTCTTCGGCCGCGAGACCGACAGCTGTGTCAGTCTACGCTTTCGCATTAACAACTTCGTCCTCAAAGGCGAATTGAAGCAGTTTGTCGATCAAGGCGACAACCCCCCAAGAAAGGCTCAAGCAGAGTCATCAAAAAGAGGAAACAAGGGAAAAAGAAAGGTCAATGACAACCCTCCGCCAGCTAAGCGAGGTGTAATCAACGTCATACACGGAGGACCTGCCGTCGGAGGACAAGTGTCTAATGCTCGGGACATTTATGCATCCCAAGCAGCAACATTGCCGAAATACGGAAAGCGCAAGCAACCGAACAAGAAGACGCAGTCATCCAATTCTCCAGGGAAGACTTAAAGCATATCGTTTACCCTCACGATGATGCTTTAGTCATAACCATGGACATTGACGGGTACGATGTGAAAAGAATTCTTGTCGATGGTGGAAGCTCCGCTGACATTCTACATGTCAGAGTCCTAGAGCAACTGGGAAGATCTGTCAAGGACTTGACCCCAGGAAGCTTCTCGCTAGTCAGCTTCGCCGGAGCAGCTACACAACCCCTGGGTACAATCACGCTGCCTGTCATCCTTGGCCAGGGGTGGAGAGCATTGCATATCAACGTCACTTTCGTCGTTGTAGAATCTCTCGGGGCCTACAACGGAATCTTGGGACGAACAACGATAAACCCCTATGTGATCGTGCCCTCCTCCGTCCACCAAAAGATGAAGTTCCCTACGGAACATAGGATTTGGGAAGTGCTAGGCGACCTGATAACCGCGAGACGTTGTTACGTCAATGCCTTGAGATCAAAGCACCAATTCCACGTGGCAATGATAAATTCCTTCAAGAGGCAGAAAGTTGTTGATGAAAAAAAGAAGCAAGTGGTGGAACAAGCTGTTACAGTTTGGAACCCACAAGAAAGCATCCTGTATAAGCCATGGCACTTGATATAAGCTCGTTAAGCAGGGAGAAGGCGAGACAATCATGGAGTACTTCATCAGATTCGCTTCCAACGCCTCACCGGCGAAAGCAACAAGAGAAGAAGTGATAAGTGTGTTCTATGCAAACATGAACGCCATATCTTTCCTTCTCTTCGGACGAACTCATGGATGGCGAACAACAAAAACCATGGCAGATCTAAAGGATAAGCTTGAGACAGCAGTCTTATGCGAACAAGAACTGAGGTGGGTACACCACTCAGTTGGGACAAAGGAGTTCGAGCAAGAATGAACAAACAGGAAGACGCAAGCATTGATATCGACAGCATCTTCACACCGCTAAACACGGTTGCTGAAGACATTTACGTCAACCTACTGGAAAACAAGCTCCCAAGTCCACTTGTCCCGAAGACAGCTTTCTTGGGCAACAAAATCAGAGAATGGTGCAAGTACCCACAAACTTGGGGGCACAACACACAACATGTGTCTACCATTAAGGTGGGAAATTGAAGAATGCATCGCGCTAGGTGCATTAAGGCGATTTGTTGCAGCTGACTCCGCGACGTCGTCATCAAACCAGCCATAATGAAACGGGAGAAAACAACTGTCTTTTAGATTACTTTGCGCATTCCTAGTATTTCTAGTATAATCAATGTAAATACGGGCAAGTACCTAATAAAGTCAATCTACATTTGTAGGTACACATCTATCTCTTGCACGCTATTTTTTGGATTAAACGCGAAGCAACTAAACTACGCGCTTATTATCTACATCAATAATCCAAGATATTAGGACATGTGCAAGCAAAATCTATCACGTGTTATGACAACGTTTATCATCAACAACAATTTATCCATATGGATGACCACAAGGTATCATCATAGAATCAAAAACTTGGAGTTAAGCCCAAGACATTTTCAAAGACAGCAAAGTGCAAATACACATAATGGATGATATTCACATACCTACACCAACAAGGAGTTTATTTCTCCATTCATAAATTGACATCTATCTCAAGAAGGTGCCGGCAACACAAAGCCATTGCGCTATGTTCACAGCCAACTTATATGACGCAAAACCTACAAAAAAAAGGGAACTTATAGCAATCCTCTACTCGAGGTGACGACTATTCAAGAGTTGTCATCTACAAGCAATATCTTGGATTAACACCAAGACCTACCATCAAAGGTAGCATGTTGAAGTATCCTCTTTGAAAAGACAAACCCTATGTTTACTTCTAGAAAATGACATGCTGTGACATCTCATATTAGAGGCAAATCCTCATGTTCATAGCCATTCCCTGGTTCCAGAACAGGATGGGAAAATAGAATAACGGGGCTGATCACCCCATAAGTTGCGAATGTCCTCTGTTTAGACGACAATCCCATATTACGAATTCCTGGTAAGGGTTCACTCTTCATGGCGGATGTCCTCTGTATAGACGACAATCCCATATTACGAATTCCTAGTAAGGGTTCACTCTTCATTGCGGATGTCCTCTATTTAGACGACAATCCCATATTACGAATTCCCGGTAAGGGTTCACTCTTCATGGCGGATGTCCTCTGTATAGACGACAATCCCATATTACGAATTCCTGGTAAGGGTTCACTCTTCATTGCGGATGTCCTCTATTTAGACGACAATCCCATATTACGAATTCCTAGTAAGGGTTCACTCTTCATGGCGGATGTCCTCTGTTTAGACGACAATCCCATATTACGAATTCCTGGTAAGGGTTCACTCTTCATTGCGGATGTCCTCTGTTTAGACGACAATCCCATATTACGAATTCCTGGTTAGGGTTCACTCTATACGGCAGAAGTCCTCTTGCTAGATGACAATTCCGTACTACAGATTTTCAAAATCGTGTTGCATGGTTCCTGGACGCAGAAAAACATGCATCACAATTCATATTCTCAAAAAGTGTTACATGATCCCTGGACGCAGGAATCATGTATCACAAATATTTTACCAAATATTTTGTCAAGTATTTTATCAAATATTTTATGTATCAAACACCTTTCCAAACATTTTATCAAACAAGGATTTTAGGGTTCACAAAACAATCTTTCAAAACCCAAAAAAAAATTTTTACGTATGCTTCCCCAACGCGGGTTGATACACGCTAGCAGGTGCGCACCCTGTTTAAAACTCATTAAATTTACAAGTAGAGTCTTGTACAACGTCGCCTTAGAGTGGAACTAAGAGACGGTATAAACTAGTATCTTGCTCAAGCCAAGATAACACATTTCAAACATACTACTTGTTAAGTCGCTATACGCGAATCACTTGACAAGTTTCGACAGATATAGTGACAAGCTATGCAGGAAGACGTACAACATGCATAACGCGTCGTACAAACAATCTTGAATCAAAAGTGGCTATCGGTCACGATTGCGGAGACTACGTTTATACTACTAGTCATCCACGTTCAGTAAACTCAGTAAGTGATAACGGTATGAAATATTACTAACAAGTTATCATGCCAACTGCTGTGTATAAAACAGGTTCAAACGACGTAGTTCAAAGCGAACAAGTCACAATCACAAGCAACAATTAAAGAACAACTCCAACAAGTTTCTAAGCATAGAAGCCGGGGGGCAAGCGGACTCATAAACGAGTTCAACATATCGAAAAGATGGCACAAATCAAAGGAGTCCATCATCCCTGACAGGGCTGGGCGGAACAGGCAAAAGTTGCACATTAGTGCCGCCACCGTCTTCCCCAAACAAAAATGCAAACTGAGATGTTGCAGTATCTAAGCGACGAAGCTCGGCAACTTGCCCAACAGCAGACTCCGCATACGGCCCTAACTTGTCAAAAGGAAAGCCAGGAGCAAGAATGCTCACTCTACGAATAAAGTCCTCAGCAAACTCGCTGAGCATAGGAGTGGCCTTCGCTATAGCAGCAACAGTAACTGCGCTATCAAATCCAGGAGTAGAAGGGAACTTGCTAAGTCCCTCTTCAATGCCAGCCTTCATTTCTGCCTCGCGCACTTTCCGACAGGCAACCTTGTGCTTGCCTGCGTTATCAGAAATTGCCTTCTCAATGGCGGCGTTCTCAGATTCAAGCTGAACAAGGCTGGCATGATCAGAATCATAACGAGCATCAAAATCCGTCTTCTTCAACGAAAGACGGCGCACTTCGTCCTTAGCTTCCTCAAGCTCCTTGGACAAAGCGGCAGCTCTGTCAGCAATGGAACGCCTCTCCTGGACAAGCTCCAACATGAAGGAGTCCATGTGCACCATATCAGAAACAACCTGAAAACAAGGAGACAATAAGCATACATGTTCGGGAACAACGAACATAGCAAAATGAAAAAAGATACTCACTGGAGTGAATCCAGACAACGATCTCTCAACAAAAGTTCGTGCCTCCTCGTCACTCGAGGGTCGAACAACTCGATCACCAGGAGGAATGGATCGATGAAGAACACGCACGCCAACTTCAGGCATGCTCAGCTGGGAGTTCTTGGGAAAAGTAAGATCTTCTGCCACGTATGGCATCCACTTACCATCTGAAATGTCACCGTCCAAAGGACGAAGCAAATCCGCACGTCCAAGTGGCGGGATCACTACATGCAAACCAAGCAACGTTATGCAAAAGCCAAAAACAAAGCGCACAAAGGCACAGAATCAAGTGTCTAGCTTATACCAGAAAGAAGAGAATGTTCCACCTCGGACCGCTCCTTCGAGCGGGGGGCAGACAACGCATCCTCGCAACCGTCAACTTCCTTCCCTTTATGACAGGAAGGAGTAGGAACGGTCACAGTAGTCTTCGGACGCTTCGAACTGCTCGAAGAACGCGCCCCAGTGGTGGACCGTTTGGAAGAGTCAGGAACAGCAACAACGCGGTCAGTAACAAGCGTCGTACGACCTGCAAGTAACATGCAAAGTTACAACCCAACCAAGAAAACACATAAGGAAGATTGTTCTTTTAAAACCATCTACCTTTTCCGCGTCCAGAAGCCGCCGATGCTCCAGAAGCAAGTGGGGAACAATCCTCCCTAGAAGCAATCTTGCGAGCGGCCGCCGTCTGCAAAGACGAGCTTTTTCCGTCAAACCAACCTACAGTGCAACACGGTAAAAAGTTATAAAAATGATCAACATACCGAAGCTGCAGAAGGGAGCACATGGATCCCAGCATCAATCAATTCCTGATCGGATGCACGCAATGAGCAAGTAAAGCCGCGCGATTGTTGACAGTGATATATCTATCTTATCACTTCCTTATCCGACAAGGAGAGTTCCCGAAAAGTAGGCGCGGGATCAAATTTCCGAACATACTCGACATCCCAAGTCGTCCCCGCGTCATGAGCAAAAAAGTAATGATGCCTCCAATGGTCGGCAGACCGATCCGCGGTAGCAACTAATCGGTAACTAGGATCCCACTTGGCTTCCCCAAGACCAAGTTCCTCAAAACCATCGCTCTGCAAGTTCGGCCAACGAACTTTCACACTGCACAATCCCGCTGAGTCCGAACTCTTAAGCTGGTAGAAGCAGCGAAAGAGGGTACGGGAATAACGCCAGGACTTCTTGTGAAGCAACACTCTGAAACAAGTCCATACTCGAATCCCGTTGGGTGCAAGATCTAAAGGGGAAATCCCATAACCGCTACAGAGCACAACCATGTCAGAACAGTAGGGAAACCGCAAACCCTTTCTAACGTGAGATGTGTACACAACGGATAAATCTACAGGCGGAGGAGTAGCATCTCCTAAACTGCTATCAGGGAGTATCTCAAAGGGGTAAAAAGCCTCGGTACAAGCGTCGAGTCCGGAAGCACTCGCATACAAGGTGAACAGGGATCTATCCAAGCGGTTAGTATAATACCTAACCAACACCTCAGTCTCTCCAGCAGGAGATGCCCCAACAAAAGGACCAGCAGCTACACCCTCATCGGTGTCTAAAACACTATCTACTGGCAAAGCCGGGTCTACTTCCAAGTCATCCTCTATATCAGAATTAAAGGGAGTCTGCGATAGAGGAGTGGTGGACTTACTCATTGTATCAACACGATCAAAAGGAAGGAAGCTCCGCAAGAAGTTACTACGACCCCACAATCTGCAAGAAGCAAGCAAAAGTCAACGCGCGTATCAAAAGACAACGCGCGTATCAAAAGTCAAGGCGCGTATCAAAAGTCAACGCGCGTATCAAAAGTCAACGCGCGTATCAAAAGTCAACGCGCGTAGCAAAAGTCAACGCGCGTAGCAAAAGTCAACGTGCGTATCAAAAGTCAACACGCATAGCGAAAGTCAACGCGCGTATCAAAAGACAACGCGCGTATCAAAAGTCAACGCGCGTATCAAAAGACAACGCGCGTATCAAAAGTCAACGCGCGTATCAAAAAGTCAACGCACGTAGCCAAGGTCCACGCGCGTAGTAAAGTTGATACGTACAATGAAAGGGACTAACGTCTTAAGAAGCTATCATGCAAACGGTGGGATTAACGCGACAAACCGCAAGGATCAAACGCGGCAACGCTTAAGGGAAATATTTCTCTAAGGCGTAAAAACAACAAGTGACTATGCCTAAAGTCATTTGGCGATCCCCTTCAACCAAAAAAAAAAAAAAAAAAACGCCAAGGGAAAAAATTATGCATACCGACCAAAAGCTTCTACACAAAGACACGGGGGCACTATGTCCAAACGGGGAATTCTACCTCAACTATCCACGGAAGTGAAAAATCGCCTAAGTTATGGACAAACGACGATAATAAAGGCAACCAATCAGCAATTATTCGTCATACAAGCATCAACAAGCAGTTCCCTACGTCAACGACGACAAATAGCTCAAACGAACAACAATACGGCGACATTCGAAATCAAGTCGAAGCTTTCCTATAAAATCGAATTTCCAAATTACCTCAAAACGTGATGAAAAGTATCCCAATGGACTCCCCTCGTCGAGACGATTTCGGAAAGGTAAGGACCGCGACGAACAGAGGCCGGGAAGGTGGCGCGTGGGCTACACGCGCCGGCAAGGGCGAAACTCACGCGGCGGCGCGTGAGGGCGCGTCCGGCGTCTCCTGGCGATTCTGAAGGCGGCGCTGGAATCCTCGTGACAATCTGAGTCAAATGGTGGTGTCAATTTCTGAAAACAAGTCAAGGATCAAACACGAAACTGTCGGGATGTGTCTAAGCTTTACGACGGTGAAGAAGTCTTGAACACACAAACAATTTCGGGGAATGATGAATGAATTACCTGCAAAGAAGATAGAATGATGAATTCCCAAGGTGCTGGAAGGATAATTGGGGATGTGTGTATTTACATATCCCAAGAGATGCTTTGTTGACAAGGATTAAAGGATTAACTTATCTACACTCACGCCTAAACACCTACGGTATACTCCACCCTCTCTTCTAAATATCTACTCCTACGCATATCTTGATATTGCACGTATCAAACCCATCACTCTACGCGCATGTTTCCATCGCATGATTCATGATTTGATAATCACTAAGTCGTTTTAGAAGCATACGGTTTCTATTTCTTGCATTGCGTAATTACGATCTTGCCATGACCATTACTTATGCATGCATGTTGATAGAGGCATGTTCGCATGGTGTGTTACCAATTGCTTATGTCTCCAACGATAACCGTACTTGCACGTTACGTATGTACATTCCCTATTGCACTAACCGTGATGACAGGAAACAAAGTCATTCGGTCGGAAAATCAAAAGACGGACGAAATCAAGATGTCTACGTCCAACCACGGTCAAAACCGAAAGGTTAGCGTCAAACTCAAATTGGACACGTATCCTAACTTAAAAATAGAGTCAAGAAAGGTTCTAAACCGTTACTTGACTCGGGGCAAGTGATGGATATATGTCCAATTCGGGTTCGTATTTACATTTCGGGCCTCGTAAACACGTCAAAATTACATCTCGGTTTGAAAACGTCTACCAAGGAGTCAAAACGGTCCGGAAACGCATTTACGCGCGTCCGGAACGGACCTCCGGATTGCATTGCAACCCGGACCTCCGGGTTGCTTGCAATCCGGACCTCCGGGTTGCTTGCAATCCGGACCTCCGGGTTGCTTGCAATCCGGACCTCCGGGTTGCTTGCAATCCGGACCTCCAGGTTGCAGCAACCCATTCCTCCGGGTTGCGCGGCAATCCGGACCTCGTCGAATTGCCCAAATTTGACGAGGTCCGGATTGCATTACAGGTATCGCGCGACTACCGTTTCCGCGATTACCGTTACGTGTAGAGAAGTCTAGTTCGCGCATTACCAATATGGATGACGGTTACCGCATGATCTTGAACCGTCACCAAACCGCTTTAAAACCGGGTCCGGTCCCAAGAAAGCCTATAAATAGGAGGCCTTGGCCACCCATTTTCACACATCCTCTCATTTGCCCAACTTTGGTATTTTGAGCTCTGACTTCTCTCTAGAAATCTTCTCTCTCTAGAAATTACTCTTTTACCCCTATAGTGACTTAAGCTTCGGAGAGGGCTCCGCTAGCACCACCCCCCCCCCCTCTCCGTGCTAGCATTGGTCCCTTGTGCAGGAATCGTCGCCCAGACATCCGCATTTGTGCACAAACCACCGACTCCTGAGACACAGCCGTACCGAGACACAGACCTCCACGGGAGTCAACCGAACACTCGCCGGTGGCCCAACCTCTTCCCGACGAAGGGTTACAGCCCAAAAGCCCGCACAAACACGCGAACAGACGCGTCCTCACGACCTAGTTCATCCCGGACGCAACAACGTACGTCTTGAATCTATGCTATAGCAATTTATTTAGTCCAACTCTGAGCTCCGTGTGAAGATACATAGATAAATAAAAATTTGGTAAATCCCCATAGGCGGTAGTACCCTTTTAATAAGCGGTGATTCCGAGACCGAACCAAAAATGGATAAATACTTTATCATGATGATCTATATCTAGAATAATGTGATAGCAACTGATTTCATCCAACTCAGAGATTTATGAGTGTTACCTTGTGAATAAACGTTGATTATGAGACCGAATTAAAAAGGGATAACGACATTAGTATGATCAAGTACGTCTTGAATTAATTCAAAATCAACTGATTTAGTCCAATTCGGAGCTACGAGTGAAGATATATAGATAAATAAAAATTTGGTAAATCCCCATAAGCGGTAGTTCCCTTTGAATGAACGGTGATTTCGAGACCGAACTGAAAAGGGATAAATACT
Source organism: Clarkia xantiana subsp. parviflora (assembly GCA_036873135.1). Taxonomy (NCBI): domain Eukaryota; kingdom Viridiplantae; phylum Streptophyta; class Magnoliopsida; order Myrtales; family Onagraceae; genus Clarkia; species Clarkia xantiana. Next base: position 29,140 of record JAPTYO010000001.1, read on the forward strand.
TTAGTATGATCATATATGTCTAGAATAAATGCGATGGCAACTGCTTTCATCCAATACAGAGATCCAAGAGTGATACCCTATGAATAAACGGTTATTCTGAGACAGAAATAAAAAGAGATAAAGACTTTGGTACGATCAGGTACGTCTTGAATCAATGCAATTGCAACTGATTAATCCAATTCAAAGCTGTGAGTTAAGCTGTATAGATAAATAAATGTTTGGTAAATCCCCATAAGAGGTAATTCCCTTTGAATAAACGGTGATTCCGAGACCGAACTAAAAAGGGATAAATACTTTAGTTTGATCATACATGTCTAGAATAAATGTGATAGCAGTTGATTTTATACAATTCAGAGATACAAGAGTTTTACCATATGAATAAAAGTTGATTTGAGACTGAACTAAAAAGGGATAAAGACTTTAGTATGATCACGTACATCTTGATTCAATGCAATAACAACTGATTTAGTACAATTCAGAGCTCCGAGTGAAAATATATAGATAAAAAAAAATTTGGTAAATCCCCATAGGCGGTAATACACTTTGAATAAACTGCGATTCTGAGCCGAACTAAAAAGGGATAAATACTTTAGTATGATCATATATGTCTAGATTAAATGCGATAGCTACTGATTTCATCCAATTCAAAGATCCAAGAATGTTACCCTATGAATAAACGTTGATTCTGAGACAGAAATAAAAATGGATAAAGAGTTTAGTATGATCACGTACGTCTTGAATCAATGCAATAACAACTAATTTAGTCCAATTATGAGATCCATGTGAAGAAAATCCCCATAGGCGGTAGTACCCTTTGAATAAGCGGTGATTCCTAGACTGAACTAAAGAGGGATAAATAATTTAGTGTGGTCATATATGTCTATAATAAATACGATAGCAATTGATTTCATCCAATTGAGAGATCCAAGAGTATTACCCTATTAATAACCGTTGATTCAGAGACAGAAATAAAAAGGGATAAAGACTTTACTATGATCACGTACGTCTTGAATCAATGCAATAGCAACTGATTTTGTCCAATTCAGAGCTCCGAGTGAAGATATATAGATAAATAAAAATTTGGTAAATCCCCATAGACGGTAGTACCTTTGAATAAACGGTGAATACGAGACTGAACTAAAAAGGGATAAATACTTTAGTATGATCATATATGTCTAGAATAAATTCGATAGCAACTGATTTCATCCAATTCAAAGATCCAAGAGTGTTACCCTATGAATAAACGTTGATTCTGAGACCGAAATAAAAATGGATAAAGATTTTAGTAAGATCACGTACGTCTTGAATCAATTCTATAGCAACTGATTTAGTCCAACTCTGAGCTCCATGCGAAGATTCATAAATAAATAAAAATTTGGTAAATCCCCATAGGCGGTAGTACCCTTTGAATAAGCGGTGATTCCTAGACCGAACTAAAAAGGGATAAATAATTTAGTGTGAGCATATATGTCTAGAATAAATGCGATAGCAATTGATTTCATTTAATTCAGAGATCCAAGAGTATTACCCTATTAATAAACGTTGATTCAGAGACAGAAATAAAAAGGGATAAAGACTTTACTATGATCACGTACGTCTTGAATCAATGCAATAGCAACTGATTTTGTCCAATTCAGAGCTCCGAGTGAAGACATATAGATAAATAAAAATTTGGTAAATCCCCATAGACGGTAGTACCTTTGAATAAACGGTGAATAGGAGACCGAACTAAAAAGGGATAAATACTTTAGTATGATCATATATGTCTAGATTAAATGCGATAGCAACTGATTTCATCCAATTCAAAGATCCAAGAGTGTTACCCTATGAATAAACGTTGATTCTGAGACAGAAATAAAAATGGATAAAGAGTTTAGTATGATCACGTACGTCTTGAATCAATGAAATAACAACTGCTTTAGTCCAATTCTGAGATCCATGTGAAGATATATAGATAAATAAAAATTTGGTAAATACCCATAGGCGGTAGTACCCTTTGAATAAGCGGTGATTCCTAGACTGAACTAAAGAGGGATAAATAATTTAGTGTGATCATATATGTTTAGAATAAATGCGATAGCAATTGATTTCATCCAATTCAGAGATCCAAGAGTATTACCCTATTAATAAACGTTGATTCAGAGACAGAAATAAAAAGGGATAAAGACTTTACTATGATCACGTACGTCTTGAATCAATGCAATAGCAACTGATTTTGTCCAATTCAGAGCTCCGAGTGAAGATATATAGATAAATAAAAATTTGGTAAATCCCCATAGACGGTAGTACCTTTGAATAAACGGTGAATTCGAGACCAAACTAAAAAGGGATAAATCCTTTAGTATGATCATATATGTCTTGAATACATGCGATAGCAATTGATTTCATCCAATTCAAAGATCCAAGAGTGTTACCCTATGAATAAACGTTGATTCTGAGACAGAAATAAAAATGGATAAAGATTTTAGTATGATCACGTACGTCTTGAATCAATGCTATAGCAACTGATTTAGTCCAACTCTGAGCTCCGTGTGAAGATTCATAGATAAATAAAAATTTGGTAAATCCCCATAGGCGGTAGTACCCTTTGAATAAGCGGTGATTCCTAGACCGAAGTAAAAATGGATAAATAATTTAGTGTGATCATCTATATCTAGAATAATGTGATAGCAACTAATTTCATCCAATTCAGATATTTATGAGTGTTACCTTTTGAATAAACGTTGATTATGAGACCGAATTAAAAAGGGATAACGACTTTAGTATGATCAAGTACGTCTTGAATTAATTCAAAATCAACTAACTTAGTCCAATTCGGAGCTACGAGTGAAGATATATAGATAAATAAAAAATTGGTAAATCCCCATAAGCGGTAGTACCCTTTGAATGAACGGTGATTCCAAGCAGGAACTTAAAAGGGATAAATACTTTTGTATGATCATATATGTCTAGAATAAATGCGATGGCAACTGATTTCATCAAATACAGAGATCCAAGAGTGATACCCTATGAATAAACGGTTCTTCTGAGACAGAAATGAAAAAGTATAAAGACTTTGGTACGATCAGGTACGTCTTGAATCAATGCAATAGCAACTGATTTAATCCAATTCAAAGCTCCGAGTTAAGCTGTATAGATAAATAAATATTTGGTAAATCCCCATAAGAGGTAGTACCCTTTGAATAAATGGTGATTCCGAGACCGAACTAAAAAGGGATAAATACTTTAGTGTGATCATACATGTCTAGAATAAATGCGATAGCAATTGATTTCATACAATTCAGAGATACAAGAGTTTTACCAGATGAATAAACGTTGATTTGAGACTGCACTAAAAAGGGATAAAGACTTTAGTATGATCACGTATGTCTTGATTCAATGCAATAACAACTGATTTAGTACAATTCAGAGCTCCGAGTGAAAATATATAGATAAAAAAAAATTTGGTAAATCCCCATAGGCGGTAATACACTTTGAATAAACTGCGATTCTGAGACCGAACTAAAAAGGGATAAATACTTTAGTATGATCATATATGTCTAGATTAAATGTGACAGCAACTGATTTCATCCAATTCAAAGATCCAAGAGTGTTACCCTATGAATAAACGTTGATTCTGAGACAGAAATAAAAATGGATAAAGAGTTTAGTATGATCACGTACGTCTTGAATCAATGCAATAACAACTGATTTAGTCCAATTCTGAGATCCATGTGAAGATATATAGATAAATGAAAATTTGGTAAAAACCCATAGGCGGTAGTACCCTTTGAATAAGCGGTGATTCCTAGACCGAACTAAAGAGGGATAAATAATTTAGTGTGATAATATATGTCTAGATTAAATGCGATAGCAACTGATTTCATCCAATTCAGAGATCCAAGAGTATTACCCTATTAATAAACGTTGATTCAGAAAAAGGGATAAAGACTTTACTATGATCACGTACGTCTTGAATCAATGCAATAGCAACTGATTTTGTCCAATTCAGAGCTTCGAGTGAAGATATATAGATAAATAAAAATTTGGTAAATCCCCATAGACGGTAGTACCTTTGAATAAACGGTGAATACGAGACTGAACTAAAAAGGGATAAATACTTTAGTATGATCATATATGTCTAGAATAAATTCGATAGCAACTGATTTCATCCAATTCAAAGATCCAAGAGTGTTACCCTATGAATAAACGTTGATTCTGAGACCGAAATAAAAATGGATAAAGATTTTAGTAAGATCACGTACGTCTTGAATTAATTCTATAGCAACTGATTTAGTCCAACTCTGAGATCCATGCGAAGATTCATAAATAAATAAAAACTTGGTAAATCCCCATAGGCGGTAGTACCCTTTGAATAAGCGGTGATTCCTAGACTGAACTAAAGAGGGATAAATAATTTAGTGTGATCATATATGTCTAGAATAAATACGATAGCAATTGATTTCATCCAATTCAGAGATCCAAGAGTATTACCCTATTAATTAACATTGATTCAGAGACAGAAATAAAAAGGGATAAAGAATTTACTATGATCACGTACATCTTGAATCAATGCAATTGCAACTGATTTTGTCCAATTCATAGCTCCGAGTGAAGATATATAGATAAATAAAAATTTGGTAAATCCCCATAGACGGTAGTACCTTTGAATAAACAGTGAATAAGAGACTGAACTAAAAAGGGATAAATACTTTAGTATGATCATATATGTCTAGAATAAATTCGATAGCAACTGATTTCATCCAATTCAAAGATCCAAAAGTGTTACCTTATGAATAAACGTTGATTCCGAGACCGAAATAAAAATGGATAAAGATTTTAGTAAGATCACGTACGTCTTCAATCAATTCTATAGCAACTGATTTAGTCCAACTCTGAGCTCCATGCGAAGATTCATAGATAAATAAAAATTTGGTAAATCCCCATAAGCGGTAGTACCCTTTGAATAAGCGGTAATTCCTAGACCGAACTAAAAAGGGATAAATAATTTAGTGTGATCATAAATGTCTAGAATAAATGCGATGGCAATTGATTTCATCTAATTCAGAGATCCAAGAGTATTACCCTATTAATAAACGTTGATTCAGAGACAGAAATAAAAAGGGATAAAGACTTTACTATGATCACGTACGTCTCGAATCAATGCAATAACAACTGATTTTGTCCAATTCAGAGCTCCGAGTGAAGACATATAGATAAATAAAAATTTGGTAAATCCCCATAGACGGTAGTACCTTTGAATAAACGGTGAATACGAGACCGAACTAAAAAGGGATAAATACTTTAGTATGATCATATATGTTTAGATTAAATGCGATAGCAACTGATTTCATCCAATTCAAAGATCCAAGAGTGTTACCCTATGAATAAACGTTGATTCTGAGACAAAAATAAAAATGGATAAAGAGTTTAGTATGATAACGTACGTCTTGAATCAATGCAATAACAACTGATTTAGAACAATTCTGAGATCCATGTGAAGATATATAGATAAATAAAAATTTGGTAAATCCCCATAAGCGGTAGTACCCTTTGAATAAGCGGTGATTCCTAGACTGAACTAAAGAGGGATAAATAATTTAGTGTGATCATATATGTCTAGAATAAATGCGATAGCAATTGATTTCATCTAATTCAGAGATCCAAGAGTATGACCCTATTAATAAACGTTGATTCAGAGACAGAAATAAAAAGGATAAAGACTTCACTATGATCACGTACGTCTTGAATCAATGCAATAGCAACTGATTTTGTCCAATTCAGAGCTCCGAGTGAAGATATATAGATAAATAAAAATTTGGTAAATCCCCATAGACGATAGTACGTTTGAATAAACGGTGAATACGAGACCGAACTAAAAAGGGATAAATACTTTAGTATGATCATATATGTCTTGAATAAATGCGATAGCAACTGATTTCATCCAATTCAAAGATCCAAGAGTGTTGCCCTATGAATAAACGTTGATTCTGAGATAGAAATAAAAATGGATAAAGATTTTAGTATGATCACGTACGTCTTGAATCAATGCTATAGCAACTGATTTAGTCCAACTCTGAGCTCCGTGTGAAGATTCATAGATAAATAAAAATTTGGTAAATCCACATAGGCGGTAGTACCCTTTGAATAAGCGGTGATTCCTAGACCGAACTAAAAAGGGATAAATAATTTAGTGTGATCATCTATATCTAGAATAATGTGATAGCAACTGATTTCATCCAATTCAGATATTTTTGAGTGTTACCTTGTGAATAAACTTTGATTATGAGACCGAATTAAAAAGGGATAACGACTTTAGTATGATCAAGTACGTCTTGAATTGATTCAAAATCAACTGACTTAGTCCAATTCGGAGCTACGAGTGAAGATATATAGATAAATAAAAAATTGGTAAATCCCCATAAGCAGTAGTACCCTTTGAATGAACGGTGATTCCGAGACCGAACTTAAAAGGTATAAATACTTTAGTATGATCATATATGTCTAGAATAAATGCGATGGCAACTGATTTCATCCAATACAGAGATCCAAGAGTGATACCCTATGAATAAACGGTTATTCTGAGACAGAAATGAAAAGGTATAAAGACTTTGGTACGATCAGGTACGTTTTGAATCAAAGCAATAGCAACTGATTTAATCCAATTCAAAGCTCCGAGTTAAGCTGTATAGATAAATAAATATTTGGTAAATCCCCATAAGAGGTAGTACCTGATGGATATGTGCCCAATTCAAGTTCGTATTTATATTCCGGGCCTCGTAAACACGTCAAAATTACATCTCGACTTGAAAAACGTCTCCCAAAGGGTCAAAACGGTCTGGAAACGCATTTACGCGCGTCCGGACCGGACCTCCGGATTGCGCAAAGCACTCCGGAGGTCCGGGTTGCATTGCAACTCGGACGTCTGGGTTGCTTGCAATCCGGACCTCCGGATTGCATTGCGGGTATCGTGCGATTACCGTTTCCGCGATCACCGTTACGTGTTGAGAAGTCAAGTTCGCGCATTACCGATATGGATGACGGTTACCGCTTGCTTTTGAACCGTCGTCAAACCGCTTTAAAACCGGGTCCAGTCCCAAGGAAGCCTATAAATAGGAGGCCTTGGCCACCCATTTTCACACTTCCTCTCATTTGCCCAACTTTGGTATTTTGAGCTCTGACTTCTCTCTAGAAATATTCTCTCTCTAGAAATTACTCTTTTAGCCCTATAGTGACTTAAGCTTCGGAGAGGGCTCCGCTAGCACCACCCCCCCCCCCTCTCCGTGCTAGCATTGGTCCTTTGTGCAGGAATCGTCGCCTAGACATCCGGATTTGTGCACAGACCACCGCCTTCTGAGACTCAGACATCCCCCTGAGACACAACCGCACTTTGAGACACAGACCTTTCCGGGACCCAACCGAACACTCGTCAGTGGCGCAGAACCTCTTTAAGACGAAGGGTTACAGCCCGAAAACCCGCTCAACCTTACGAACATACGCGTCCCCACGACCTAGTTCATCCAGGACGCAACATTGGCGCCGTCTACGTGATTCGAACAAGAAGCTACCGTACCGCAAAATCATGACGAGTGATCGCAACCCTCCCGAAGAGGTTAACGGGACAAACACAAGGAAAAGGCCCGGGCGCCCCAAGAAGTCCCCGGCAAACAAAAGAAGTCAGGACCCTCCCACGTTCCAAGAGCTACCTCCGTAGCTTCATCCATGCCAACTGACAATGTGCCCGACGCACAGCACAAAGAGCCAAAGGACAAACATCACGCACCTCCACCTGGTTTCGAACCAGAGATGCACGAGGATGAATCCCAGACAGAAATGCCGCAAGGCGAACAAATAACGGGGGCAAACCCGATGCCCACCATTACTCCAGCGATGATGGCCGCGCTGGAAGAGTTACTCGCATTCCGCGAGTCTCTAAAAAACCAGGGATATGCTGCTCAACCACCTCCAACTAACAAAGAGCACGCCGCGCCAGCAAGAGAGGTGTCGCAAGACACTACTCGCCACGGCAATCCTTTCCAGGGCAGAAACCAACACGCAAGATATGAAGCTGCACGGTCATACACTCCTTCCCATGGAGCCCGTCATTGGAGGAATGAAAGGCAGCCCCCATTCTACCACCCTCAGCACCCAACAAGGGATGATCACTTCCAGGCCACAAGCAGAGATCAATCTGACATCTACCACAACAATGGTCGGCAAAATCCATCAACAGGTTACGCTGAACCTGTAAAAGGGTTTACCGCCGAGATGTTAGAAGAAATTGTGGAGAAGAAGATGAAGGAAGCAAAGATGAAGGGTATGCACGCACTTGAAGAAAAGGCGTCACATCCGTTCGCGGACCACCTTGTGAACAGTCGCGTCCCAGACGCACTGTACAAAATTGGAGGAGACCCCTACCGCGGGAAAGGAGACCCAGTGGAACACGTGCAAAAGCACGAGGCCTCTCTGCTAGGCAGAACGAAGAACCCACTCCACTTCGCAATGACGTTTTCACAAACTCTTGCCGGGACTGCAGCACACTGGTTCTTCTCACTGCCATACGGAAGCATCACTTCATGGGCGGACCTAAAAGCTAAATTCATTCAACGATACATGGGCGAGCGCACATTGCTAAAAGGGTCAAACGCTCTGGACGACGTCCAACAACAAAACGAAGAATCTCTCGCCGACTACTACGTCCGCTTCAATCAGAATATCTCTGATATTCAGGGGAACCTGACGGAAGGAGAGATTGTTCGAGCGTTCATTCGAAACCTCGGACGAAGAGGCTATGCCCTAGCAGAAAAGATGGCAAAGCGCCCAGCCGAAACCATGGAGGAGTTAGCCGCAATGGTAAAAGAATACGTGGACCTCGAAAGGTTCAGAAGCCAGAACAAGGCAAAAATATCCGCGGCAAAAGCAAAAGAAAATCCAAAGCAGAACCAACCAAAACCACACTCAAGTGGTCAACAAGGAAGAAATTGGCAACCTCAGCCAAAGAGACCTTTTCAAGGAGATTTTCAGAAGCCAAAAGAAGTAAATCTTGCCGACTGCATTCCTTTGAATGCCCCGCTGTCCGTGATTTTTAGAGAGAAGAAGGACACGAATATGTGGAAAGAGCCGAACAATTTCAGAAAAGGCCCGCTGGGGAGAGACAACGACAAGTGGTGTGAAAACCACGAGGTCTTCGACCACGAGACGGACAGCTGTGTCAGTCTACGCTTCCGCATTAACAACTTCGTCCTCAAAGGCGAATTGAAGCAATTTGTCGATCAAGGCGACAACCCCCCGAAAAAGGCTCAAGCAGAGTCATCAAAAAGAGGAAATAAAGGAAAAGAGAAGGTCAATGACAACCCTCCGCCAGCTAAGCGAGGTGTAATCAACGTCATACACGGAGGACCTGCCGCCGGAGGACAAGTGTCTAATGCTCGGGACATTTATGCATCCCAAGCAGCAACATTGCCCAAGTACGGAAAGTGCAAGCAACCGGAGCAAGAGGACGCGGTCATCCAATTTTCCAGGGAAGACTTAAAGCATATCGTTTACCCTCACGATGATGCTTTAGTCATAACCATGGACATTGACGGATACGATGTGAAAAGAATCCTCGTCGATGGTGGAAGCTCCGCTGACATTCTACATGTCAAAGTCCTTGAGCAACTGGGAAGATCTGTCAAAGACTTGACTCCGGGAACCTTCTCGCTAGTTAGCTTCGCCGGAGCAGCTACACACCCCCTGGGTACAATCACGCTTCTTGTCATCCTTGGCCAAGGGTGGAGAGCATTGCATGTCAACGTCACTTTCGTCGTTGTAGAAACTCTCGGGGCCTATAACGGAATCTTGGGACGAACAACAATCAACCCTTACGTGATCGTGCCCTCCACTGTCCACCAAAAGATGAAGTTCCCTACGGACCATGGGATTGGGGAAGTGCTAGGCGACCAGATAATCGCAAGACGTTGTTACGTCAATGCCTTGAGAGCAAAGCGCCAGTTCCATGTGGCAATGATAAATTCTTTCAAAAGGCAGAAGGTTGTTGATGAAAGAAAGGAGCAAGTGGTGGAACAAGCTGTTACAGTTCGGAAGCCACAAGAAAATGTCCAGTATTCGCCATGGCACCAGATATGGCTCGTCAAGCAGGGAGAAGGCGAGCCAATCATGGACTACTTCATCAGATTCGCTTCTAACGCCTCATCGGCGAAAGCAACAAGAGAAGAAGTGATAAGCGTGTTCTATGCAAACATGAACGCCAGATCTTTCCTTCTCTTCGGACGAAATCATGGATGGCGAACAACAAAAACCATGGCAGATCTAAACGATAAGCTTGAGACAGCAGACTTATGCGAACAAGAACTGAGGTGGGGTACACCCCTCAGTTGGGACAAAGGAGTTCGAGCAAAAACGAACAAACAGGAAGGCGCAAGCATCGATATCAACAACATCTTCACACCGCTAAACACGGTTGCTGAAGACATTTACGTCAACCTACTGGAAAACAAGCTCCCAAGGCCACTTGTTCCAAAGACAGCTTTCTTAGGCAACAACATTAAGGAATGGTGCAAGTACCACAAAACTTGGGGGCACAACACAAACATGTGCCTACCACTAAGGTGGGAGATTGAAGAATGCATCGCGCTAGGTCCATTAAGGCGATTTGTTGCAACCGACTCCGCAACATCGTCATCAAATCAGCCATAATGAAACGGGAGGAATAACTATCTTTCAGATTACTTTGCGCATTTCTATTCCAAGTGTTTCTAGTATAATTGCATTTACATGTTTCAAGAAAGAATGATCGGTTGATGCATTCTAGAAAAAAAACAATGTAAATATGCGCAAGTATCTAATAAACTCAATCTACATTTGTAGGTACATATCTATGCCTTGCATGCTATTTTGGATTAAACGCGAAGCAACAAAACTACGCGCCTATTATCTACTTCAATAATCCAAGATACTATGCCATGTGCAAGCAAAAATCTATTACGCGTTATGACAACGCTTATCATCAACAACAACTTACTCATATCGACGACTACATCAAAAGGCGTCATCATGGAATCAAAAACTTGGAAGTTAAGACCAAAATATTTTCAAAGTCAGCATGCTACAACTACATATAACGGATGATACTTGGAAAAGCCACGTTCCCAATATATGCATACCTATCATGACCCACACCTACCGCATCTGCACTCAGGGAAGTTTCCTACACAAACAAGGAATCCTCGTATCAAATTCCTTTACTTCATTTATTATATAAAAAGAAAGTTTCATGACTCCATACTTTTGCAAACTTATAAAAATGGCGATTATCTGACAAAGGTAACTCTGCTCGTAGGTACATGCTACACTACGATTACTACTCAGGAATTACACCAAGTAGTAACCTCTGCACAAAAATCTACTACAACAATACAAGCTAAGCATTATGTTCAAGGAGGGATTTATAGTATACAACACCAACATATCTATTGTCTACACCAACAGGGAGTTTATTTCTCCATTCATAACATAGGCGTCTATCTCAAGAAGATGCCGGCAACACAAAGCCATAAAGCTATGTGCACAATCAACTTATATACCGCAATGACAACCTGCGGATTATTTATCAAAACGACGACTATTCAGAGGCGTCAGCTACAAGCAATATCTTGGATTAACACCAAGACCTACTATCAAAACGACGACTATTCAGAGGCGTCAGCTACAAGCAATATCTTGGATTAACACCAAGACCTACTATCAAAACGACGACTATTCAGAGGCGTCAGCTACAAGCAATATCTTGGATTAACACCAAGACCTACTATCAAAATATCTTGGATTAACACCAAGGCCTACTATCAAAATAACATGTTGAGGTATCCTCTTTTTTAAAAGACAAGCCCCATGTTTACTTCTAAAAAATCACATGCTGTGACATCTCTGGTTAGAGGCAAATCCTCATGTTCATAGCCATTCCCTGGATTCAGAACAGGATGGGCATACAGGACTGATCACCCCTTAAGTGGCGGAAGTTCTCTAGTTATACAACGACCCCACACTATAACAAGTGTGAATTCCTGTTTAAAGGGCTCACTCTTTATGGCGAATGTCCTCTTGATAGACGACAATCCCATATTACGAATTCCTGGTCAGGGTTCGCTTTATACGGCAAAAGTCCTCTGGTTAGATGACAATTCCGTACTACAGATTTTCAAACCGTGTTGCATGGTTCCTGGACGCAGAAAGCATGCATCACAATTCATATTTTCAAAAAAGTGTTACATGGTCCCTGGACGCAGAAATCATGTATCACAAGTATTTTTTCAAATATTTTACCAAATATTTTGTCAAATATTTTATCAAATATTTTATGTATCAAACACCTTTCCAAAAATTTTATCAACACAGTTTTTTGGGTGTATCACATTCAATGCCAAAATATTTTTTCAAATATTTTACCAACAAGCTTTTTAGGATTCACAAAATACTTCTTCAAAAACTAAAATGTTTTTACGTATGCTTCCCCAACGCGGGTTGATACATGCTGGCAGGTGCGCACCCTGTTTAAAACTCATAAAATTTACAAGTCGAGTCTTGTACAACGTCGCCTTAGAGTGGAACTAAGAGACGGTATAAACTAGTATCTTGCTTAGCCAAGATAACACCTCTCAAATACTAAAATATTTTTACGTATGCTTCCCCAACGCGGGTTGATACACATTGGCAGGTGCGCACCCTGTTTAAAACTCATAAAATTTACAAGTCGAGTCTTGTACAACGTCGCCTTAGAGTGGAACTAAGAGACGGTATAAACTAGTATCTTGCTTAGCCAAGATAACACCTTTCAAATAAACTACTTGTTAAGAAATATTGCTATACGCAAAATACTTGGCAGGTTGCAACATATATAGCGGCAAGCTATTCAGGAAAGAAGGACAATATGCATAATGCATCATGCAAGCAATCAGGAGAACATCTCAACTCATCAATCAACAAGTGGCTATCGGTCACGACTGCGGGGACTATGTCTACGTTACTAGTCATCCACATTCAATAGACACAGTAAGTGATAACGGTATGAAATATTACTAACAAGTTATCATGCAAACTACTATGTATAAAGCAGGTTCAAACGACGTAGCTCAAAACGAACAAGTCGTAAGCAACAACTAAGGAACAACTACAACAAGTTTCTAAACATAGAAGCCGGGGGGCAAACAGACTCAGAAACGAGTTCAATATATCCAAAAGATGGCACAGATTAAAGAATGCCATCATCTCTGACAGGACTCGGCGGAACAGGCAGAAGTTGCACATTAGTGTCGCCACCATCTTCTCCAAACAAAACCTACAGTGCGCAAGTCGCAACATCCTATGCTCTACCCATCTCGCCATGCCTTGGAGTCCAGCCAAGAGGGGTGATCATAACACTTAACAATGTGCGACGTACAGTCGCAACTACGGACATCATGTTCATCATCTAAGGATATATATCCTATCTTTCAAGTCCAAAGCATATGGACAACATAGATAACTCAAGGTATGAAATATTACTAACAAGTTATCACATAATTATTATTGAAAACAGGTCCAGGTGACGAAATATCATGCAAGAAAAGGCATGAACAAAGAATTATCAACATCAACCCATTCACAAAGGGTTCAACATGCTGGAAGCAGACAGCCCAACAACAACCAAGAGTCAACATCATCTCTAAGGACTTATGGCAAAGAGTTCATAATGTCAACATCAAATGCAATGTCGTCATCCACATAGAAGACACGACAAGAATGATTGTTTCAACATTCAACACAACATAGCTCTTCAACATAAGGGCGGCAATCAGCAATCAACAAACACTTACCTCAGTAGGAGTAACGCTCCTCCTTGGGCCGGTCCCTCGACCGGGGGGCAGAAGACACCACTGCACAACCCTCAACTCTATTTCCTTTATAACAAGAAGGAATTAGCACGGCCATGCTCAGCATAAAGAACTAAGAATCGCTCGAGGGACGCGCCCCTGCGTCGGATCTTTCGAGAATTATGCTAAAAACAGAAACTGCAGCCAGCGATAACTTGAAAAATTAACAAGTTCAAACAAACTACAGTGAGACGTCTTACTCACAAGCCCTTTACCGCTACCGTGTCCAAAGACTCCAGAGTAGCGGGGGCACTTGTATGGACATTCCTCTCAACAAATGGATTTCTATACACATCAGTTATCCGCAAAGACAAGCTTTTTCCCATCAAGATGGAGATAGTGGACTTACTCATGGTAACAACCGTGGGAAGAATAATTCTGACAAGAGGACAGCAAGATCTGATATCCTGGAAAATGCTATCAACAATCCAGTCAGTGCGCAAACACGCACCAACACTTATTCAAGCACTTATGCAACAGACGCCCCATGTGAGACAACCACGTACGTACAAGACTTATTAGTCTTCGTGCAACAAGTAACAAGCATCACGCAAGAGGGGCAACCTCTTCAACACATTAACCTTGCATGACAACACCGAGCTCATACTCGCAGCATACAAGATTACAATGGCGGAATATTTCCTAAGTACTTGACTCAGGATGACAGTCAGCATATTGCAAGCTGTCGGCATACAACCACGTGTCAGCATATTATCAGAAGTTGGCATATAACTTGTGTTCGCATCAAGCATACGGATACGGCATACATAGCCAGAGATGGTGAAAAGATTCTAAGTGCGGGGGCAAATACGCACACACAATGTACGTACATACATGTCGACAAGGAAGCATGTCGACAAGGAGAAAAATATTTTCGTATTTCCATGTACGTACATACATGTCGACAAGGATGCAAGTCGACAAGGAGAAAATATTTTCTAAGTATTTCCATGTACGTACATACATGTCGACAAGGATACATGTCGACAAGGAGAAAATATTTTCTAAGTGTTTCCATGTATGTACATACATGTCGACAAAGATGGATTGCATACAGCGAGTAGCTATGCCTCCTAATCACACCTACCCCGCTCATCGACAAAGCTCATATGACGACAGCTATGGTAACAAGTATTAGATATCGCTTAAATATTTCTTAAGTGTTTTAGCATACTTGCAGGCAATGACCAACAGTCTATACCTGATGCTCAACCATTAGCGCCAACGCGCATAGCAAAGTCAATGCGCATAGCAAAATCAACGCGCATAGCAAAAGTCAACGAGCATAGCAAAAGTCAACGCGCATAGAAAAAGTCAACGCGCATAGCAAAAGTCAACGCGCATAGCAAAAGTCAACGCGCGTAGCAAAAGTCAACGCGCATAACCAAAGTCAACGCGCGTAGCAAAAGTCAACGCGCATAGCCAAAGTCAACGTGCATAGCAAAGTTGGTACGTGCAGTAAAAAGGACCAACATCTCAAGAAGCTATCATGCAAGTGATGCGGCTAATATGACGAACCGCGAAAAGCAAATACGACAACACTTAAGGAAATATTTCTCTAAGGCATCAAAGCAACAAACGACTACTTCCAAGAGACTCCTCGATGATAAGGATCAAAGGAGTAATGCACCTACAAGTACATACGGTATACTCCGCCCTCTTCTAAGTATTTATCTCTACATACATGATTGTTTTGGTGTTACACGTATCGAATCCGTCATTTTACATGCATATTTACATATCGCATGATTCATAATTTGATAATCGCTAAGTTGTTTTAGAAGCATACGATTTATATTTCTTGCATTGCGTAATTACGATCTTGCCATGACCGTTACTTGTGCATGCACGTTGATAGAAGCATGTCCGCATGACGTGTCCCTAACGATAATCATGTTTGTACGTTATATATGCGCATTCCCTATTGCACTAACCGTAATGACAGGAAATAAAGTCACTCTGTCGGAAAATCAAAGGAAGGACGAAATCAAGTCTCCAATGTCCAACCAATAATCAAAACCGGAAGGTTAGCGTCAAGCTCAAATTGGACACGTATCCTAACTTAAAATAGAGTCAAAAAAGGTTTTTAACCGTTACTTGACTCGGGGGCAAGTGATGGATATGTGCCCAATTCGAGTTCGTATTTATATTCCGGGCCTCGTAAACACGTCAAAATTACATCTCGACTTGAAAAACGTCTCCCAAAGGGTCAAAACGGTCCGGAAACGCATTTACGCGCGTCCGGACCGGACCTCCGGATTGCATTGCAACCCGGACCTCCGGGTTGCTTGCAATCCGGACCTCGCCGAATTGCCCAAATCCGACGACGTCCGGATTGCATTGCGGGTATCGTGCGATTACCGTTTCCGCGAACACCGTTACGTGTAGAGAAGTCAAGTTCACGCATTACCAATTTGGATGACGGTTACCGCTTGCTTTTGAACCGTCGTCAAACCGCTTTAAAACCGGGTCCGGTACCAAGGAAGCCTATAAATAGGAGGCCTTGGCCACCCATTTTCACACATCCTCTCATTTGCCCAACTTTGGTATTTTGAGCTCTGACTTCTCTCTAGAAATATTCTCTCTCTAGAAATTACTCTTTTAGCCCTATAGTGACTTAAGCTTCGGAGAGGGCTCCGCTAGCACCACCCCCCCCCCCCCCCCCCTCTCCGTGCCCAGACATCCGGATTTGTGCACAGACAGCCGCCTTCTGAGACTCAGACATCCCCCTGAGACACAACCGCACTTTGAGACACAGACCTTTCCGAGACCCAACCGAACACTCATCAGTGGCGCAGAACCTCTTTCAGACGAAGGGTTACAGCCCGAAAACCCGCTCAACCTTACGAACATACGCGTCCCCACGACCCAGTTCATCTAGGACGCAACAGTACCCTTTGATTAAATGGTGATTCCGAGACCGAACTAAAAAGGGATAAATACTTTAGTGTGATCATACATGTCTAGAATAAATGCGATAGCAATTGATTTCATACAATTCAGAGATACAAGAGTTTTACCATATGAATAAACGTTGGTTTGAGACTAAACTAAAAAGGGATAAAGACTTTAGTATGATCACGTATGTCTTGATTCAATGCAATAACAACTGATTTAGTACAATCCAGAGCTCCGAGTGAAAATATATAGATAAAAAAACAAAATTGGTAAAACCCCATAGGCGGTAATACACTTTGAATAAACTGCGATTCTAAGACCGAACTAAAAAGGGATAAATACTTTAGTATGATCATATATGTCTAGATTAAATGCGATAGCAACTGATTTCATCCAATTCAAAGATCCAAGAGTGTTACCCTATGAATAAACGTTGATTCTGAGACAGAAATAAAAACGGATAAAGAGTTTAGTATGATCACGTACGTCGTGAATCAATGCAATAACAACTGATTTAGTCCAATTCTGAGATCCATGTGAAGATATATAGATAAATAAAAATTTGGTAAATCCCCATAGGCGGTAGTACCCTTTGAATAAGCGGTGATTCCTCGACTGAACTAAATAGGGATAAATAATTTAGTGTGATCATATATGTCTAGAATAAATGCGATAGCAATTGATTTCATCCAATTCAGAGATCCAAGAGTATTACCCTATTAATAAACGTTGATTCAGAGACAGAAATAAAAAGGGATAAAGACTTTACTATGATCACGTATGTCTTGAATAAATGCAATAGCAACTGATTTTGTCCAATTCAGAGCTCTGAGTGAAGATATATAGATAAATAAAAATTTGGTAAATCCCCATAGACGGTAGTACCTTTGAATAAACGGTGAATACGAGACTGAACTGAAAAAGGATAAATACTTTAGTATGATCATATATGTCTAGAATAAATTCGATAGAAACTGATTTCATCCAATTCAAAGATCCAAGAGTGTTACCCTATGAATAAACGTTGATTCTGAGACCGAAATAAAAATGGATAAAGATTTTAGTAAGATCACGTACGTCTTGAATCAATGCTATAGCAACTGATTTAGTCCAACTCTGAGCTCCATGCGAAGATTCATAGATAATAAAAATTTTGTAAATCCCCATAGGCGGTAGTACCCTTTGAATAAGCGGTGATTCCTAGACCGAACTAAAAAGGGATAAATAATTTAGTGTGATCATATATGTCTAGAATAAATGCGATAGCAATTGATTTCATCTAATTCAGAGATCCAAGAGTATTACCCTATTAATAAACGTTGATTCAGAGACAGAAATCAAAACGGATAAAGACTTTACTATGATCACGTACGTCTTGAATCAATGCAATAGCAACCGATTTTGTCCAATTCAGAGCTCCGAGTGAAGATATATAGATAAATAAAATTTTTGTAAATCCCCATAGACGGTAGTACGTTTGAATAAACGGTGAATACGAGACCGAACTAAAAAGGGATAAATACTTTAGTATGATCATTTATGTCTTGAATAAATGCGATAGCAATTGATTTCATCCAATTAAAAGATCCAAGAGTGTTACCCTATGAATAAACGTTGATTCTGAGACAGAAATAAAAATGGATAAAGATTTTAGTATGATCACGTACGTCATGAATCAATGCTATAGCAACTGATTTAGTCCAACTCTGAGCTCCGTGTGAAGATTGATAGATAAATAAAATTTTGGTAAATCCCCATAGGCGGTAGTACCCTTTGAATAAGCGGTGATTCCTAGACCGAACTAAAAAGGGATAAATAATTTAATGTGATCATCTATATCTAGAATAATGTGATAGCAACTGATTTCATCCAATTCAGATATTTATGAGTGTTACCTTGTGAATAAACGTTGATTATGAGACCGAATTAAAAAGGGATAACGACTTTAGTATGATCAAGTACGTCTTGAATTAATTCAAAATCAACTGACTTAGTCCAATTCGGAGCTACGAGTGAAGATATATAGATAAATAAAAATTTGGTAAATCCCCATAAGTAGTAGTACCCTTTGAATGAACGGTGATTCCGAGACCTAACTTAAAAGGGATAAATACTTTAGTATGATCGTATATGTCTAGAATAAATGCGATGGCAACTGATTTCATCCAATACAGAGATCCAAGAGTGATACCCTATGAATAAACGGATATTTTGATACAGAAATGAAAAGGTATAAAGACTTTGGTACGATCAGGTACGTCTTGAATCAATGCAATAGCAACTGATTTAATCCAATTCAAAGCTCCGAGTTAAGCTGTATAGATAAATAAATATTTGGTAAATCCCCATACGAGGTAGTACCCTTTGAATAAATGGTGATTCCGAGACCGAACTAAAAAGGGATAAATACTTTAGTGTGATCCTACATGTCTAGTATAAATGCGATAGCAATTGATTTCATACAATTCGGAGATAAAAGAGTTTTACCATATGAATAAACGTTGGTTTGAGACTAAACTAAAAAGGGATAAAGACTTTAGTATGATCACATATGTCTTGATTCAATGCAATAACAACTGATTTAGTACAATTCAGAGCTCCGAGTGAAAATATATAGATAAAAAATTTTTGGTAAATCCCATAGGCGGTAATACACTTTGAATAAACTGCGATTCTGAGACCGAACTAAAAAGGGATAAATACTTTAGTATGATCATATATGTCTAGATTAAATGCGATAGCAACTGATTTCATCCAATTCAAAGAGTGTTACCCTATGAATAAACGTTGATTTGAGACTGAACTAAAAAGGGATAAAGACTTTAGTATGATCACGTACGTCTTGAATCAATGCAATAACAACTGATTTAGTCCAATTCTGAGATCCATGTGAAGATATATAGATAAATAAAAATTTGGTAAATCCCCATAGACGGTAGTACCTTTGAATCAACGGTGAATACGATACTGAACTAAAAAGGGATAAATACTTTAGTATGATCATATATGTCTAGAATAAATTTGATAGCAACTGATTTCATCCAATTCAAAGATCCAAGAGTGTTACCCTATGAATAAACGTTGATTCTGAGACCGAAATAAAAATGGATAAAGATTTTAGTAAGATCACGTACGTCTTGAATCAATTCTATAGCAACTGATTTAGTCCAACTCTGAGCTCCATGCGAAGATTCATAGATAAATAAAATTTTTGTAAATCCCCATAGGCGGTATTGCCCTTTGAATAAGCGGTGATTCCTAGACCGAACTAAAAAGGGATAAATAATTTAGTGTGATCATATATGTCTAGAATAAATGCGATAGCAATTGATTTCATCTAATTCAGAGATCCAAGAGTATTACCCTATTAATAAACGTTGATTCAGAGACAAAAATAAAAAGGGATAAAGACTTTACTATGATCACGTACGTCTTGAATCAATGCAATAGCAACTGATTTTGTCCAATTCAGAGCTCCGAGTGAAGATATATAGATAAATAAAAATTTGGTAAATCCCCATAGACGGTAGTACCTTTGAATAAACGGTGAATACGAGACCGAACTAAAAAGGGATAAATACTTTAGTATGATCATATATGTCTAGATTAAATGCGATAGCAACTGATTTCATCCAATTCAAAGATCCATGAGTGTTACCCAATGAATAAACGTTGATTCTGAGACAGAAATAAAAATAGATAAAGAGTTTAGTATGATCACGTACGTCTTAATCAATGCAATAACAACTGATTTAGTCCAATTCTGAGATCCATGTGAAGATATATAGATAAATAATAATTTAGTAAATCCCCATTGGCGGTAGTACCCTTTGAATAAGCGGTGATTCCTAGACTGAACTAAAGAGGGATAAATAATTTAGTGTGATCATATATGTCTAGAATAAATGCGATAGCAATTGATTTCATCCAATTCAGAGATCCAAGAGTATTACCCTATTAATAAATGTCGATTCAGAGACAAAAATAAAAAGGGATAAAGACTTTACTATGATCACGTACGTCTTGAATCAATACAATAGCAACTGATTTTGTCCAATTCAGAGCTCCGAGTGAAGATATATAGATAAATAAAAATTTGGTAAATCCCCATAGACGGTAGTACCTTTGAATAAATGGTGAATACGAGACTGAACTAAAAAGGGATAAATACTTAAGTATGATCATATATGTCTAGAATAAATTTGATAGCAACTGATTTCATCCAATTCAAAGATCCAAGAGTGTTACCCTATGAATAAACGTTGATTCTGAGACCGAAATAAAAATGGATAAAGATTTTAGTAATATCACGTACGTCTTGAGTCAATTCTATAGCAACTAAATTAGTCCAACTCTGAGCTCCATGCGAAGATTCATAGATAAATAAAAATTTTGTAAATCCCCATAGGCGGTACTACCCTTTGAATAAGCGGTGATTCCTAGACCGAACTAAAAAGGGATAAATAATTTAGTGTGATCATATATGTCTAGAATAAATGCGATAGCAATTGATTTCATCTAATTCAGAGATCCAAGAGTATTACCCTATTAATAAACGTTGATTCAAAGACAAAAATTAAAAGGGATAAAGACTTTACTATGATCACGTACGTCTTGAATCAATGCAATAGCAACTGATTTTGTCCAATTCAGAGCTGCGAGTGAAGATATATAGATAAATAAAAATTTGGTAAATCCCCATAGACGGTAGTACCTTTGAATAAACAGTGAATACGAGACCGAACTAAAAAGGGATAAATACTTTAGTATGATCATATATGTCTAGATTAAATGCGATAGCAACTGATTTCATCCAATTTAAAGATCCAAGATTGTTACCCTATGAATAAACGTTGATTCTGAGACAGAAATAAAAATGGATAAAGAGTTTGGTATGATCACGTACGTCGTGAATCAATGCAATAACAACTGATTTAGTCCAATTCTGAGATCCATGTGAAGATATATAGATAAATAAAAATTTGGTAAATCCCCATAGGCGGTAGTACCCTTTGAATAAGCGGTGATTCCTAGACTGAACTAAAGAGGGATAAATAATTTAGTGTGATCATATATGTCTAGAATAAATGCGATAGCAATTGATTTCATCCAATTCAGAGATCCAAGAGTTTTACCCTATTAATAAACGTTGATTCAGAGACAGAAATAAAAAGGGATAAAGACTTTACTATGATCACGTACGTCTTGAATAAATGCAATAGCAACTGATTTTGTCCAATTCAGAGCACCGAGTGAAGATATATAGATAACTAAAAATTTGGTAAATCCCCATAGACGGTAGTACCATTGAATAAATGGTGAATACGAGACTGAACTAAAAAGGAATAAATACTTTAGTATGATCATATATGTCTAGAATAAATTCGATAGCAACTGATTTCATCCAATTCAAAGATCTAAGAGTGTTACCCTATGAATAAACGTTGATTCTGAGACCGAAATAAAAATGGATAAAGATTTTAGTAAGATCACGTACGTCTTGAATCAATGCTATAGCAACTGATTTAGTCCAACTCAGAGCTCCATGCGAAGATTCATAGATAAATAAAAATTTGGTTAATCCCCATAGGCGGTAGTACCCTTTGAATAAGCGGTGATTCCTAGACCGAACTAAAAAGGGATAAATAATTTAGTGTGATCATATATGTCTAGAATAAATGCGATAGCAATTGATTTCATCCAATTCATAGATCCAAGAGTATTACCCTATTAATAAATGTCGATTCAGAGACATAAATAAAATGGGATAAAGACTTTACTATGATCACGTACGTCTTGAATCAATGCAATAGCAACTGATTTTGTCCAATTCAGAGCTCCGATGAAGATATATAGATAAATAAAAATTTGGTAAATCCCCATAGACGGTAGTACGTTTGACTAAACGGTGAATACGAGACCGAACTAAAAAGGGATAAATACTTTAGTATGATCATATATGTCTTGAATAAATGCGATAGAAATTGATTTCATCCAATTCAAAGATCCAAGAGTGTTACCCTATGAATAAACGTTGATTCTGAGACAGAAATAAAAATGGATAAAGAATTTAGTATGATCACGTACGTCTTGAATCAATGCTATAGAAACTGATTTAGTCCAACTCTGAGCTCCGTGTGAAGATACATAGAGAAATAAAAATTTGGTAAATCCCCATAGGCGGTAGTACCCTTTTAATAAGCGGTGATTCCGAAACCGAACTAAAAAGGGATAAATAATTTAGTGTGATCATATATGTCTAGAATAAATACGATAGCAATTGATTTCATCTAATTCAGAGATCCAAGAGTATTACCCTATTAATAAACGTTGATTCAGAGACAAAAATAAAAAGGGATAAAGACTTTACTATGATCACGTACGTCTTGAATCAATGCAATAGCAACTGATTTTGTCCAATTCAGAGCTCCGAGTGAAGATATATAGATAAATAAATATTTGTAAATCCCCATAGAGGGTAGTACCTTTGAATAAACAGTGAATACGAGACCGAACTAAAAAGGGATAAATACTTTAGTATGATCATATATGTCTAGATTAAATGCGATAGCAACTGATTTCATCTAATTTAAAGATCCAAGATTGTTACCCTATGAATAAACGTTGATTCTGAGACAGAAATAAAATTGGATAAAGAGTTTAGTATGATCACGTACGTCGTGAATCAATGCAATAACAACTGATTTAGTCCAATTCTGAGATCCATGTGAAGATATATAGATAAATAAAAATTTGGTAAATCCCCATAGGCGGTAGTACCCTTTGAATAAGCGGTGATTCCTAGACTGAACTAAAGAGGGATAAATAATTTAGTGTGATCATATATGTCTAGAATAAATGCGATAGCAATTGATTTCATCCAATTCAGAGATCCAAGAGTATTACCCTATTAATAAACGTTGATTCAGAGACAGAAATAAAAAGGGATAAAGACATTACTATGATCACGTACGTCTTGAATAAATGCAATAGCAACTGATTTTGTCCAATTCACAGCACCGAGTGAAGATATATAGATAAATAAAAATTTGGTAAATCCCCATAGACGGTAGTACCTTTGAATAAACGGTGAATACGAGACTGAACTAAAAAGGAATAAATAATTTAGTATGATCATATATGTCTAGAATAAATTCGATAGCAACTGATTTCATCCAATTCAAAGATCCAAGAGTGTTACCCTATGAATAAACGTTGATTCTGAGACCGAAATAAAAATGGATAAAGATTTTAGTAAGATCACGTACGTCTTGAATCAATGCTATAGCAACTGATTTAGTCCAACTCTGAGCTCCATGCGAAGAATCATAGATAAATAAAAATTTGGTAAATCACCATAGGCGGTAGTACCCTTTGAATAAGCGATGATTCCTAGACCGAACTAAAAAGGGATAAATAATTTAGTGTGATCATATATGTCTAGTATAAATGCGATAGCAATTGATTTCATCTAATTCAGAGATCCAAGAGTATTACACTATTAATAAACTTTGATTCAGAGACATAAATAAAAAGGGATAAAGACTTTACGATGATCACGTACGTCTTGAATCAATGCAATAGCAACTGATTTTGTCCAATTCAGAGCTCCGATGAAGATATATAGATAAATAAAAATTTGGTAAATCCCCATAGACGGTAGTACGTTTGACTAAACGGTGAATACGAGACCGAACTAAAAAGGGATAAATACTTTAGTATGATCATATATGTCTTGAATAAATGCGATAGCAATTGATTTCATCCAATTCAAAGATCCAAGAGTGTTACCCTATGAATAAACGTTGATTCTGAGACAGAAATAAAAATGGATAAAGAATTTAGTATGATCACGTACGTCTTGAATCAATGCTATAGCAACTGATTTAGTCCAACTTTGAGCTCCGTGTGAAGATACATAGAGAAATAAAAATTTGGTAAATCCCCATAGGCGGTAGTACCCTTTTAATAAGCGGTAATTCCGAGACCTAACTAAAAATGGATAAATACTTTAATATGATCATCTATATCTAAAATAATGTGATAGCAAGTGATTTCATCCAATTCAGATATTTATGAGTGTTACCTTGTGAATAAACGTTGATTATGAGACCGAATTAAAAAGGGATAACGACTTTAGTATGATCAAATACATCTTGAATTAATTCAAAATCAACTGACTTAGTCCAATTCGGAGCTACGAGTGAAGATATATAGATAAATAAAAATTTGGTAAATCCCCATAAGCGGTAGTACCCTTTGAATGAACGGTGATTCCGAGACCGAACCTAAAAGGGATAAATACTTTAGTATGATCATATATGTCTAGAATAAATGCGATGGCAACTGATTTCATCCAATACAGAGATCCAAGAGTGATACCCTTTTATGGCTGCCAGTTCCACTCACCTTGTACGCCACCTTCCTGACTCGTTTGAGAACCCGGAATGGACCCTCGTAGCGACGAACAAGCCCCTTGTGGATGTCCTTGTGACGGAGAATATTGTGCATCTTCACCATCACTTGGTCACCCACCTTGTACTCGATGTGCCTCCGCTTCTTGTCCGCCCACTTCTTCATCCGTTTAGTGGCTTTGTTTAGGCACGACCGCGCTATGTCCGCCTCCTCTTGCCAAGACTTGGCGAACTTGTATGCTGATGGACTGCTCCCCTTATAGCCCGTTGCCACCGTACTTGGAGTCGATGGTTGTTGTCCCGTCACGATCTCGAATGGACTCCTCCCTGTGGACTCGCTCCTTTGCAAATTGTAGGAGAATTGGGCCACATCCAGCAGTTTCGCCCAATCGGTTTGTGTCGAGCTCACGTAGTGGCAAAGGTACAGCTCCAAGAGTGCATTGACTCGCTCCGTTTGTCCGTCGGTTTGAGGATGCAAACTCGTGGAGAAGTTTAAGTCCGTACCTAACATTTTGAAGAGCTCCGTCCAAAACCTTCCGGTGAATCGTGGGTCTCGATCGCTCACGATTGTGGTTGGCACTCCCCAATACTTCACGACGTGCTTCATGAAAAGCTTGGCCGCCTCCTCCGCTGGGCACTCCTTCTTGGCCGGAATGAACGTCGCGTACTTGGAGAACCTGTCCACCGCCACCATTAGCGTTTGGCATCCTTCGGACTTGGAAGATTGACGATGAAGTCCATCGAGACGCTCTCCCATGGTCGTTCCGGGGTAGGAAGAGGCTCGAGAAGTCCCGCGGGTGATTTTTGCTCCAACTTGTCTTGTTGGCACACGAGACAAGTCTTCACGTACATCTCCACATCGTCCCGCAGTTGAGGCCAAAAGTACCTGTCCTCCACAAGTGCCATGGTGCGATGGATTCCCGGATGACCCGCCCACTTCGAGTCGTGGCACTCCCGCAAGATCTCCTTCCGAAGGTTGTCATGTTGAGGCACGTACAGTCGCGGTCCTTTAGTGTAAAGTAGGTCGTCCTCACACCAAAACTGCCGTGTCTTCCCCTCGGTCGCCATCCCCATCAACGATTGGGCCCTCGCGTCGTGCTTGAGCCCCTCCTTGATCCTCCCGATTAGCGTACATTCAGGTCGGCTTATGGCTGCCAGTTCCACTCGCCAACTTAGTACCCTTTGAATAAATGGTAATTCCGAGACCGAACTAAAAAGGGATAAATACTTTAGTGTGATCATACATGTCTAGAATAAATGCGATAGCAATTGATTTCATAAAATTCAGAGATACAAGAGTTTTACCATATGAATAAACGTTGATTTGAGACTGAACTAAAAAGGGATAAAGACTTTAGTATGATCACGTATGTCTTGATTCAATGCAATAACAACTGATTTAGTACAATTCAGAGCTCCGAGTGAAGATATATAGATAAATAAAAATTTGGTAAATCCCCATAGGCGGTAGTACCCTTTGAATAAGCGGTGATTCCTAGACCGAACTAAAAAGGGATAAATAATTTAGTGTGATCATATATGTCTAGAATAAATGCGATAGCAGTTGATTTCATCTAATTCAGAGATCCAAGAGTATTACCCTATTAATAAACGTTGATTCAGAGACAGAAATAAAAAGGGATAAAGACTTTACTATGATCACGTACGTCTTGAATCAATGCAATAGCAACTGATTTTGTCCAATTCAGAGCTCCGAGTGAAGATATATAGATAAATAAAAATTTGGTAAATCCCCATAGACGGTAGTACGTATGAATAAACGGTGAATACGAGACCGAACTAAAAAGGAACAAATACTTTAGTATGATCATATATGTCTTGAATAAATGCGATAGCAATTGATTTCATCCAATTCAAAGATCCTAGAGTGTTACCCTATGAATAAACGTTGATTCTGAGACAGAAATAAAAATGGATAAAGATTTTAGTATGATCACATACGTCTTGAATCAATGCTATAGCAACTGATTTAGTCCAACTCTGAGCTCCGTGTGAAGATATATAGATAAATAAAAATTTGGTAAATCCCATAAGCGGTAGTACCCTTTGAATGAACGGTGATTCCGAGACCAAACTTAAAAGGGAGAAATACTTTAGTATGATCATATATGTCTAGAATAAATGCGATGGCAACTGATTTCATCCAATACAGAGATACAAGAGTGATACCCTATGAATAAACGGTTATTCTGAGACAGAAATGAAAAGGTATAAAGACTTTGGTACGATCAGGTACGTCTTGAATCAATGCAATAACAACTGATTTAATCAAATTCAAAGCTCCGAGTTAAGCTGTATAGATAAATAAATATTTCGTAAATCCCCATATGAGGTAGTACCTTTTGAATAAATGGTGATTCCGAGACCGAACTAAAAAGGGATAAATACTTTAGTGTGATCATACATGTCTAGAATAAATGCGATAGCAATTGATTTCATACAATTCAGAGATACAAGAGTT
This sequence comes from Clarkia xantiana subsp. parviflora, assembly GCA_036873135.1. Taxonomy (NCBI): domain Eukaryota; kingdom Viridiplantae; phylum Streptophyta; class Magnoliopsida; order Myrtales; family Onagraceae; genus Clarkia; species Clarkia xantiana. The sequence goes on from JAPTYO010000001.1 coordinate 56,823, forward strand.
TTACCATATGAATAAAGGTTGAGTTGAGACTGAACTAAAAAGGGATAAAGACTTTAGTATGATCACGTATGTCTTGATTCAATGCAATAACAACTGATTTAGTACAATTCAGAGCTCCGTGTGAAAATATATAGATAAATAAAAATTTGGTAAATCCCCATAGGCGGTAATACACTTTGAATAAACTGCGATTCTGAGACCGAACTAAAAAGGGACAAATACTTTAGTATGATCTAAGAGTGTTACCCTATGAATAAACGTTGATTCTGAGACAGAAATAAAAATGGATAAAGATTTTAGTATGATCACGTACGTATTGAATCAATGTTATAGCAACTGATTTAGTCCAACTCTGAGCTCCGTGTGAACATAAATAGATAAATAAAAATTTGGTAAATCCCCATAGGCGGTAGTACCCTTTGAATAAGCGTGATTCCGAGACCGAACTAAAAAGGGATAAATACTTTAGTATGATCATTTATATCTAGAATAATGTGATAGCAACTGATTTCATCCAATTCAGAGATTTATGAGTGTTACCTTGTGAATAAACATTGATTATGAGACCGAATTAAAAAGGGATAACGATTTTAGTATGATCAAGTACGTCTTGAATCAATTCAAAATCAAGTGATTTAGTCCAATTCGGAGATACGTGTGAAGATATATAGATAAATAAAAATTTGGTAAATCCCCATAGGCGGTAGTACCCTTTGAATAAGCGTGATTCCTAGACCGAACTAAAAAGGGATAAATAATTTAGTGTGATCATATATGTCTAGAATAAATGCGACAGCAATTGATTTCATCCAATTCAGAGATCCAATAGTATTTCCCTATTAATAAACGTTGATTCAGAGACAGAAATAAAAAGGGATAAACACTTTACTATGATCACGTACGTCTTGAATCAATGCAATAGCAACTGATTTTGTCCAATTCAGAGATCCGAGTGAAGATATATAGACAAATAAAAATTCCGTAAATCCCTATAGACGGTAGTACCTTTGAATAAACGGTGAATACTAGACCGAACTAAAAAGGGATAAATACTTCAGTATGATCATATATGTCTAGAATAAATGCGATAGCAACTGATTTCATCCAATTCAAAGATCCAAGAGTGTTACCCTATGAATAAACGTTGATTCTGAGACAGAAATAAAAATGGATAAAGATTTTAGTATGATCACGTTCATCTTGAATCAATGCTATAGCAACTGATTTAGTCCAACTCTGAGCTTCGTGTGAAGATACATAGATAAATAAAAATTTGGTAAATCTCCATAGGCGGTAGTACCCTTTGAATAAGCGGTGATTCCTAGACTGAACTAAAGAGGGATAAATAATTTAGTGTGATTATATATGTCTAGAATAAATGCGATAGCAATTGATTTCATCCAATTCAGAGATCCAAGAGTATTACCCTATTAATAAACGTTGATTCAGAGACAGATATAAAAAGGGATAAAGACTTTACTATGATCACGTTCGTCTTGAATCAATGCAATAGCAACTGACTTTGTCCAAATCAGAGCTCCGAGTGAAGATATATAGATAAATAAAAATTTGGTAAATCCCCATAGACGGTAGTACCTTTGAATAAACGGTGAATACGAGACTGAACTAAAAAGGGATAAACAATTTAGTATGATCATATATGTCTGGAATAAATTCGATAGCAACTGATTTCATCCAATTCAAAGATCCAAGAGTGTTACCCTATGAATAAACGTTGATTCTGAGACCGAAATAAAAATGGATAAAGATTTTAGTAAGATCACGTACGTCTTGAATCAATGCTATAGCAACTGATTTAGTCCAACTCTGAGCTCCATGCGATGATTCATAGATAAATAAAAATTTGGTAAATCCCCATACGCCGTAGTACCCTTTGAATAAGCGGTGATTCCTAGACCGAACTAAAAAGGGATAAATAATTTAGTGTGATCATATATGTCTAGAATAAATGCGATAGCAATTGATTTCATCCAATTCAGAGATCCAAGAGTATTACCCTATTAATAAACGTTGATTCAGAGACAGAAATAAAAAGGGATAAAGACTTTATTATGATCACGTACGTCTTGAATCAATGCAATAGCAACTGATTTTGTCCAATTCAGAGCTCCGAGTGAAGATATATAGATAAATAAAAATTTGGTAAATCCCCGTAGACGGTAGTACCTTTGAATAAATGGTGAATACGAGAACGAACTAAAAAGGGATAAATACTTTAATATGATCATATATGTCTAGAATAAATGCGATAGCAATTGATTTCATCGAATTCAAAGATCCAAGAGTGTTACCCTATGAATAAACGTTGATTCTGAGACTGAAATAAAAATGGATAAAGATTTTAGTATGATCACGTACGTCTTGAATCAATGCTATAGCAACTGATTTAGTCCAACTCTGAGATCCGATTGAAGATACATAGATAAATAAAAATTTGGTAAATCCCCATAGGCGGTAGTACCCTTTTAATAAGCGGTGATTCTGAGACCGAACTAAAAAAGGATATATACTTTAGTATGATCATCTATATCTTGAATAATGTGATAGCAACTGATTTCATCCAATTCAGAGATTTATGAGTGTTACCTTGTGAATAAACGTTGATTATGAGACCGAATTAAAAAGGGATAACGACTTTAGTATGATCAAGTACGTCTTGAATTAATTCTAAATCAACTGATTTAGTCCAATTTGGAGCTACGAGTGAAGATAAATAGATAAATAAAAATTTGGTAAATCCCCATAAGCGGTAGTACCCTTTGAATGAACGGTGATTCCGAGACCGAACTTAAAAGTGATAAATACTTTAGTATGATCATATATGTCTAGAATAAATGCGATGGCAACTGATTTCATCCAATACAAAGATCCAAGAGTGATACCCTATGAATAAATGGTTATTCTGAGACAGAAATGAAAAGGTATAAAGACTTTGGTACGATCTGGTACGTCTTGAATCAATGCAATAGCAACTGATTTAATCCAATTAAAAGCTCCGAGTTAAGCTGTATAGATAAATAAATATTTGGTAAATCCCCATAAGAGGTTGTACCCTTTGAATAAATGGTGATTCCGAGACCGAACTAAAAAGGGATAAATACTTTAGTGTGATCATACATGTCTAGAATAAATGCGATAGCAATTGATTTTATACAATTCAGAGATACAAGAGTTTTACCATATGAATAAACGTTGATTTGAGACTGAACTAAAAAGGGATAAAGACTTTAGTATGATCACGTATGTCTTGATTCAATGCAATAACAACTGATTTAGTACAATTCAGCGCTCCGAGTGAAAATATATAGATAAATAAAAATTTGGTAAATCCCCATATGCGGTAATACACTTTGAATAAACTGCGATTCTGAGACCGAACTAAAAAGGGATAAATACTTTAGTATGATCATATATGTCTAGAATAAATGCGATAGCAACTGATTTCATCCAATTCAAAGATCCAAGAGTGTTACCCTATGAATAAACGTTGATTCTGAGACAGAAATAAAAATGGATCAAGATTTTAGTATGATCACGTACGTCTTGAATCAATGCTATAGCAACTGATTTAGTCCAACTCTGAGCTCCGTGTGAACATACATAGATAAATAAAAATTTGGTAAATCCCCATAGGCGGTAGTACCCTTTGAATAAGCGTGATTCCGAGACCGAACTAAAAAGGGATAAATACTTTAGTAGGATCATCTATATCTAGAATAATGTGATAGCAACTGATTTCATCCAATTCAGAGATTTATGAGTGTTACCTTGTGAATAAACGTTGATTATGAGACCGAATTAAAAAGGGATAACGACTTTAGTATGATCAAGTACGTCTTGAATCAATTCAAAATCAAGTGATTTAGTCCAATTCGGAGCTACGCGTTGATGGGTTTCACTATGGCCGTTAGGCCCTTTAACGGTGAGGAAACGGTGAATAGGCCCACTGGGCCCTAAAAGGAGGTCAAGAAGACCAAGCCGAAGGGTCCCGACAGAGGGAGTCCGGATGATGAAAGGTCCTGAAAGAGTCGGTCCCGAAAGGCGAGCTGGATGCTCTCGATGAGATGCCTTTAAGTAGGCTCCGATGATGAATCCCTGAGAACGATTGGCCCTGTCACGATGACGAGGGGCCCCGAGCGGTGACACAATGAGATAACTCTGGAGTCCCCGATGTCAGTCGGAATTGTTATTAGATGTTGAGGCCGAGATACACGGAGCGTGGCCGAGATAAGCGAAATCATGGCCTAGATAGGCGGGATCGTGGCCGAGATACGCGGAGCGTGGCCGAGATAAGCGAGATCATGGCCTATATAGGCGGGATCGTACCCGAGATACGCGGAATATGGGCTAACCACCCCAACGATTCACCAGGTAACTGAGGGACCTCTCCTCCAATAAAAGGGCAGAGGTTACCTCAGATCACATTACGTTTTTTGAGATACACTCTTTGAGACTCCTGCTTGCCAGTTTATACGAGATACTCATTTAAGCATCGGAGAGGGATTCTGGGTCACCGCCAGGTCTATCCCCTCTTGCAGGATTACGTGGAGCAAAGGAGCTCGGATCGCCGTCAAGACCGTAACGGAGTTTCACCGTGATCCAACATTGGCGCCGTCTGTGGGAACGTGACAAAAAGCTAGTATGACTGCTACTCGATCAATGGCGGCTGGTAAGCAGAGAAGACAAGGACAATCTGGTGGTTCCCGTCATCCTGCTGGGACGACTCTGAATTCGCCACCGGAGCGTGCCGAGGACTAGAATCTCCCAGCTGAGGTCTCCCAGACAGGGGGACACAACGAAGTCCCCGAAGATGCTGCTCAGCACCAAGAGAATAGGGAGGAAGAGGCTCCTCTGAACGCGGAACTGACGAAGGCTGTGGCGGATGCCATGCCGATGTTTTTGGCGGCTGTGGAAGCTCTCCTAGACCGAAGAGAGACGGCCAGGAGGCAGGAGGAGATACCCCCACCAGCAGAGGTTCAGAATATGCAGGAGGCCCAACCCAGAAGCCAGGATAAGGGTAAGGAGCCCGCTCAATCAGAGTGATTTGTGGTCGACGGGCCAGGACTAGTGCAGCACAGGACCATTCCCCTCAATGGTCCCATCACCCCCGATCAGGTGGTGAAGATCGTGAATATCTGCCTGGGGGAGCAGAAGCCGATGATGTCAGAACTGAGGGATCGATCCACTCATCCCTTCGTCCCCGACTAATAGACACCCTTGCCCCGCCAGGGCTGGGTATCCCCACGGTGAAGGAGTATGTTGGCAAGGGAAACCCGATTCGTCATGTCCAGAAGCACCTCATGGCTTGTCTGGGCAGAGCCCCGAACGACGATATCGTGTGTGTACTGTTCCCGAACACACTGGGCGAGAGGGCCCTAACCTGGTTCTTCAGCCTGCCACCGGGGTGCATCACTTGCTGGGCTGACATGCACGACCGCTTCATTCAGCAATATCAGGGTCGTCGGCGTCTCTTGAAGAGTGTGAGGTCCCTGGCCCAGGTGGTACAGAGGCCCGATGAATCGCTGGCGCACTATTACCAGCGTTACACTGCCAGTGTGGCGGAGATTGATGAAGAGATATCGGAGGGAGAAACCATCCGTACCTTCCTTCGGAACCTGACAGCCCCCTATGGTTCCGACCTGATGCACGGCGTGGCTGAGAAGGCTGTGTGGAACATGGAGGCACTGCAGAAGAGGGTGAAGCAGCAAATCGACGTGCAAGAGTCGAAGATAGCTACCGGAGAGCTTGAGCCCCCGAAGTCGAACAGGGGGAAGCAGTCGCTCAAGCCAGTGGACGACCATAAGCGGAAGGATAAGTCCGAGGGCAATCGGACTCGAGGTCGTTCTGATCGAAGGGAGGACAGGCGTCCCCCGAGGAAGGATAAGCGGGAGGACTATAGCATCCCTCTGAATAGCTCCATGACGGAGGTGTTAGCGGTCATGGATCGACAGGGTATCTCTAGGTACCCCCCGAAGAAGGAAGGAGAGTTCATGGGATCCCATACCGATCGTTACTGTCGGCTCCACCGCGCCAGCGGTCACGACACTAACCATTGTCGGGAGTTGAAGAAGGAGATCGAGAAGCTGATCCAGAAGGGGAAGCTCAAAGAGTTTGTGGCTGAAAGGCGGTGTCGTTCCCGCTCTCGATCGCGGTCCCGCTCCCGATCCCGCGATCGGTCCCCGAAGAAGAAGAAGTCTGAGCCAGAGTCTTCTGGTGCCCGTAAGGAGAAACGGGGCAACATCAATGTGATTCACGGAAGATTTGCCGCAGGAGGTGACACCACAGCTTTTCGGGAGGTCTATGCCTCTAGAATTTCTGCTGCTGTGGTGCTAGGCAAGAGGTCCCGATCCTGGACCGCAAAGGAAGAGATGGTGATTTCCTTTTCAACGGAGGACCTGATAGGAGTGGAGACTCCACATGATGACGCTTTGGTCGTGACCCTTGACGTAGACGGGTACGAGATGAAGCGGATACTGATCGATGGAGGGAGCTCCTCCGACATTCTGTTTATGGACGCGCTGGAAGCCATGGGGAAAACGAAGAAGGATCTGAAGGAGGTGACCTTCCCGATGGTTGGGTTCTCTGGTATTAACTCTTATCCGCTGGGAATGATCACCTTACTAGTGGAGTTTGGTAGTGGGTGGAAGGCAGAAAAGAGAAATGTGGATTTTGTGGTGGTTGAGTCCGCGGGGAGTTACAACGCGATTATCGGGAGAACCACCATCAACCCCCTGATGGCAGTTGCCTCGACCGTGCACCAGAAGATGAAGTTCCCGACTGACCACGGAGTCAGGGAGGTCAAGGGTGACCAGGTGGCTTTCAGGAGGTGCTACGTTAATGCCACCCGACGGAAGAGACGGGAGGCCATGGCTATCCTCCAGACCGATGCCGATCCTAGAGAAGAGTTTGGGCGTCCCGCCCCCATGGAGGATTTGAAGGAGGTCGAGATTGACGGGCCTCAAAGGAAGGTGAAAATCGGGTCCGCCCTGTCTGACGAGAGCTGCTGAAGGAGTTCAAGGAGCTGTTTGCCTGGTCTCTGAGTGACATGCCAGGAATCAGTCCCGATGTGATCGTGCAGAGCTAAAGATTGATCCCGCGATCAAGCCTATTGCGCAGAAGAGGCGTCCGATGGGCGCAGACAAGAGGATCCCGATCCAGCAGGAGGTGGGCAGGCTGCTCGATGCTGGGTTTATCAAGGAGCTCCGATTCCAGACTTGGGTCGCTAACCCGGTGCTTGTGAAGAAGAGAAATGGGAAGTGGCGGATGTGTGTTGACTTCCGCGACCTGAATAAGGCTTGCCCGAAGGATTGTTACCCGCTCCAGAGAATCGACCAGTTGGTGGATGCCACGTCGGTACATGAGTTGTTGAGCTTCATGGATGCGTACTCGGGCTATAATCAGATCAAGATGGCTAAGGAAGATGCCCCCCACACTGCCTTTTATGCCGACAGTGACATTTATCATTACGATGTAATGCCTTTCGGATTGATCAATGCCGGGCAACCTACCAGCGGATGGTGAAAAAGCTGTTCGGAGATATGCTGGGGAAAACCATGGAGGCTTACGTGGACGATATGCTGGTGAAGTCCCGACAAGCCGAGGATCATGTGCATAACCTAGCTACGGCGTTTGAGCGGATGAGGCTTCATCAGGTTCGCTTGAACCCGACTAAGTACGCCCTCGGAGTTCACTCGGGGAAGTTTCTGGGATTTATGGTGAGTCAAAGAGGAATTGAGGTGAACCCTGAGAAGCTGAGGGCGATCGAGGAGATGCAGTCTCCGATAATCATCGGGAGGTGCAAGTGCTGAACGGCCGACTAGCTGCAATGAATCGCTTCCTGTCTAAGGCAAGTGACCGATCCATGCCGTTTTTTGAAGTATTGAGAGCCAACAAGAAGTTTGAGTGGTCTGCCAAGTGTGAAGAGGCGTTCCAGGCACTCAAGCAGCACCTTCGCAAACTCCCGCCGTTGGCGAAACCGATCCCAGGCGAGCCGCTCTATCTATATTTGGTTGTTTCTGAATTTGCCATTAGCTCTGTGTTAGTGAAGGTTGTCGAGGGTAATCAAGTCCCCGTTTATTATGTAAGCAAAGCGTTTGCCAAATCTGAAATGAATTATCCCGCCGTTGAGAAGTATCTCTTTGCGTTGATTATTACTGCTCGGAAGCTGAGGCCTTACTTCCATGCACATGAGATCACTGTGTTGACAAATCAGCCCCTGAAGCATTTTTTGAACCGGCCTGATGCGTCGGGGAGATTAGTAAAATGGGCAGTCGAGCTTAGTGAGTTTCGCATACATTTTGCTCCGAGGACGGCTATTAAGGGCCAGGCGTTGGCGGATTTCATTGCAGAGTCTACAGCCCCCGATCTGGAAGAAGCGGGCCCTGTAGAGGGGGCAACCGGGGAGGTCCCGATAGCAGAGCAACCAGAGGTGGCAGAGCAATCAGAACAGCCAAATGAGGAAAATACTTGGGAAATGTACACAGATGGCTCCTCGAGTTCAGATGGATCAGGAGCAGGGTTCGTATTGATACCACCAGGCGGGGGTGAGCCCCTTCGATATGCCTTGGCCTTAACTTTTAGGGCCACGAACAACGAAGCTGAGTATGAGGCTCTTATCACAGGCCTGAAAATTGCCAAAGGTACGAGAGTTGCTCACTTGAGAGTGAAGTGTGACGCGGGCCTGATTGTGAATCAAGTCCAAGGGCGATACGAGGCGAAGAGCCCGATGATGAGGAAGTACCTTCGTGAAGTGCAAGTCTTGAAGAAGAGCTTCAAAAGCTTCGATATTGAGGCGATCCCGAGGGAAGAAAACTTGGAAGCGGATGCTTTGAGCAAATTTGCCTTGGGGGCACCCCTGGAGGAAAACCGGAATGTGCACTTCTTGGAGAAGGTGATCTTGTCGACCACCGACCCGTCGGAGGTGTGTGCTATTGAAGCAGGATCAGAGGAAGAGCCCACTTGGATGACCCCGATAGTCGCGTACCTGACTACGGGGGCAGTCCCCGATAATGAAGTGGTAGCTGACAGGATACGTCGGATCGCGGTTAACTACGTGATGCTGGACAATCAGCTATACAAGAAGGGCTGGTTCTCGACTCCGTACTTGAAATGTGTGGCTGAGCCCGACACAAGTCGAATCCTGAGGGAGGTGCATGAAGGGGTCGCGGCTTGTCATGAAGGGGCCCGATCTATTATGAGGAAAGTCCTGAACTTGGGTTATCATTGGCCTACGATGAGCAAGGAGGCAACGGCGTTGGTCCGATCCTGTGACGCATGCCAGAGGTATGCCCCGAATATCGTGGCTCCCGCTGCTAATCTGACGTCCATCAAGAGTGCTTGGCCCTTCGCACAGTGGGCATTGACTTGGTGGGACCTCTCCCGCAAGCATAAGGTCAGTGTAAGTATTTGCTTGTGGCTATCGATTATTTTTCAAAATGGATAGAAGCTAAGGCGTTGGCCAAGACGACGGGGAAACAGATCGTCAAGTTTCTCCAGACTCTTATTGTATCCAGATATGGGATTCCTAAGGTGGTGATCAGCGATAATGGTCCACCGTTTAACGGGGCTCAAGTGAAGGAGTATCTGGAGGAGTTTAATATCGAGCATCGGATAGCTTCTGTTCATCATGCTCAGACTAATGGCCAGGTGGAATCAGCCAACAAAATCGTGATGGATGGCCTGAAGAAAAGGGTCTACGCCTTGAAGGGCAAATGGCTGAATGAACTGGAAAACGTACTTTGGGCTGTTAGAACGACACCCAAACGATCAACTTGGGAGACTCCATTTGGCCTTGTTTATGGCACGGAGGCTGTTGCTCCCGTGGAGGTAGCTGTGGCGTCCCATCGGATGAGATATTACGAGCCTTTGACAAATGATGAAATGAGACGTTTGGATTTGGACTTGCTTGAAGAGAAGATGCGAGAAGCCGATGGAGTCCAGGCTCGAATGCGTTTGGCGACGGCCAGATATTACAATCGGCGAGTTAAGTCCCGACAATTCTTCGTCGGGGAGCTGGTTTGGCGTCGCAACGAGTTTACCCTTTTGGATCGGATCAACAAGATGTCACCAAAATGGGAAGGAACTTACAAGGTCGTGGGGATGCCAGCTCCGATTGCGTACAAGTTGGAAGACCTCGATGGCAGAGTATTGAAGCATTCTTTCAGTGGCGAACACTTGAAGAAATGTCATGTTTGATGAAAAGTCGCCTTAAGTGGTGCCCGATGAAAAGTCGCCTTAAGTGGTGCCTGATGAAAAGTCGCCTTAAGTGGTGCCCGATGTAAAATCGCCTTAAGTGGTGTAAGTTATTTATCGTTTGATTCGATGTAAGCAGATTTTGTGCCATAAATGAATAAAGAGGTTGCTTCTGATCAGATTATTCTTAGATTTATTCTAAGTGTTGTTTAAAAGTTGCCTTAAGTGGTGCACGAGATTAAGTCGTCTTAAGTGACGCACGAGATTAAGTCGTCTTAAGTGATGCATGAGATTAAGTCGTCTTAAGTGACGCACGAGATTAAGTCGTCTTAAGTGATGCACGAGATTAAGTCGTCTTAAGTGATGCACGAGGTTAAGTCGTCTTAAGTGATGCCTGATTCTTGGATTTATTCTAAGTATTACGAAGTCGCCTTAAGTGGTGCACGAGACTAAGTCGCCTTAAGTGGTGCACGAAATTAAATCGTCTTAAGTGATGTGTTGAAAGTCGCTTTGAGAAGTGTAATGGAAAATCGGAACTAAGATAGTCTGATATTAATGAGGGCTCAAAGGCCCGAGGATTACAAAGATGAGGAAAAGTACAAGGACTCTAAAGATAAAGCGTTTAGGCTTGGTCCTTGTCGGCGGCATCAGCGGGAGCAGGGTCCACAAGATCTGTGGCAGAAGGCTCCACAGGTTCAGCTACTGGAGGGTCGATTATCGGGGCGTCGGCACTTGGAGGCTCCACCATGCCTTCAACAACCGCGGGGGTGCTCCCCTCATCACTCTCCTCCGAGAGAGTAAAGTATTTCTTCGCGAAGGGAGCGAGAGACGGAGACTTGTCGAAGTTGATGGCGTCGCCATACTCCAGGTGGAGTTCCTCGACTGCGTTGAAGAGGGTGTTCTCCACCTCCGAGCTGCAGAACTTCACTGCATCCGCTTGGAAGTCTTCGGACCTCCGATAATCCTCCCGGCCCTTGGTCTCGGCCGCGACCAGCTGCGCAGGAACCTCAGCGATTTGCTCCTCTAGAGCCTTCTTTTCAAGGAAAAGTTTGTCCTCAGCAATCCGCCGCTCCTGCCGCTCCCGCTTCAGGAGCCCCTCGAAGTCACGAACCTGCTTTTGGAGGTCCCGAGTCTTTCGATCGAGGAAGCCCTGCTACTTGGCCAGTTTTCCCCGCGAAGACTCGGAGGCCGCGAGATCCTCCTCAAGCTTAGCTATGACCGCGGGAGCCCCCTTTGCCCGCTCTTGCTCCAGGGCTTCCTCGAAGGCGAAGATGTACCCAAAGCAGCGGTTGATGTCCCCCATCTCCGACGAAGGAAGAAAGAAAAGTGTTAGCAGATGAGCAACTTTTTTTATTGACGAAGGAGCGAAAAGTAGAAGTTTTACCTCTATCCGACGGATGGACATCTCTTGGACATCCCGACGCATGTCCTCCCGATCCAAGGAAATCGGGTACCTCAGAGTGGGCAGGATTGAGCCTGCTAGCAGATATGGAGCCAGCACTGGGTACGTGTCCCCCTGTCGGAGCTGGACCCCTTGCAGCGTTTGGATCGGGGTCCAGGGAGCATCCTTCTGTGCGGGGTCCAAGACCTTGTAAAAACTCCCGTCGAGGGGGAAAGGAGAAGGGCCGACTCGAGTCGTGGAGGGGCGTGCCTCCGACTCGCCCCGGGCTGGGGAAGGAGTGAAGTCATGGATGGGCGACGGCTATCGCTGTTGTGAAGAAGGCGAGGGGGGCAGCCCCTTGGAGGTTGGTTTCAGTGGGGACTGCCCCGCCCTCCGACGAGGAATCAGGGAGCCACCCTCATCAGTCTCCTCGGAGGAGTCCAGGTTTTCCACCCGGCGAAATTGGTCGCCGGTCGGGGTCTCTCCACCAGAGAAAAGTGGTGCCCGTGCTGAAGGAGGCGCCCTTGCTGAAGGTGGTGCACCTGCTAAAGCTCCAGCACTCGATGGAGTCCCCGAGTGACCTGCACCTAGAGGACGAGAGGCTTCAGAAACATAATCAGGAAGTTCGTTAGGGCCCTTACACCAAACGACGCGCCGAGAAACATATTGGTCCTTCCCGCGGTAGTTGTAGTAGCCCGCCTTCAGGACACGAGGAGTTTCCCCTCGGAGGACACGTTTGACATCTGCGATGCGGACCTCCATGGTCGAAGGGACCAACTCCTTCGGAACTAGCTTCCTATATGATTTAATAGCTAGACGGAGCTTTTTACCTTCTTCAGCATTCTGGACATCGAAGAGTTTGTCCACTTCCACGCGGCTCCTCTTTGTCCTCTCCGCGGAAGGAGATCCCGACGGAGCAGCAGCTTTCTTGGCCGACTTCCTCTTCCGCGCGAGGCGGACAGCGTCGGTCTCCCCCTGCTTAAGGATCAGATTGGTCAGCGCGGATACCTTCTTAGCTGCAAACAGTAAAAAACAGAGATTAGAAACGTTACCCAAGGAACCATATTGGAGGGGCCGTCGAAGAGTTGACCCCCTGAGACTATGTCGAGGAGTCGGATCCCGGCATTCACCAGGTCCCGCTCCGTGAGAGAATTGGCATCGAGGGGAGTATAGGACTCCCCCCATCGGTAGAGCTGGATGAGATGAAGGGTCTGGAAGTCTTCATCAGAATAGGTGTGGTAAGCGAGAGGAGAGTCCGCTTCCACCTCCTATCGGGGCCACGGGATCGAGGAGTTCTGGATGAAGAAGTAGCTCCTCTTCCACCCACTGTTATCGGACCCTGCGTCGACCAGGAGTCCCCGACCCTTAACCACCTTCCAGGTGTCACTGGTCCAGCTGCAAAACGCGAGTTGCGTCTTGTTCCACTTGGGCATACGGGGGTAGAAGGCACAGACCCCCGCCTCGTTGCACTTCAGCCCGTAGAAGGTCCTGAAGAGCTGGAGGCTGTAAACCCACTTCTGTCGGAAGCAGAGGACCTGAAAGGCGTTCCACAGGCGAATGGCATGGGGAGAGAAGGTGGTTGGATGCGTCTTGTAGTGTTGGCACATCTCCACCAGGGTGCCACAGAAGGGGAATCGAATCCCCGCCGATATCTGCCCCGTAGAGAAAAATACCTCCCCTTTCCGGGGACAAGTAACCTCAAGGTTACTCGAGAGGCGGGGCCAAGGATATGGGAAGCGAGGTTCCCAGGTAGAGGTGATGCATCCCTCCCGGAGAGCTGCATCGTAAGCAGTGCTGGAAATCTCGTTGAGTGCATAGTCGAAATTGAAGGGCTTTCTCCCCTCGGAACTAGATCCACTGTCTGAAAATCAGCCACGGCAAGGAAAGGCACATTGGGTTTTCCGGAAAATTGCAAACGAACTAATCGAAGACGAAAGAAAAGGTATACAAGAAACATGGAAGAAATCCTTACCAGACATGATGATTTGAAATAGGAAGGATGAACTTGAGGTTGCTGGAAAAGTTGTTCGGAGAACAGGAGGTCGGAGAAGCACTTGAGTCTTCGAAATCGCAGAGCTTGAGTTCTCAGAGTTGCAGAGAGCTTTTGGAATTTCAGAAACAGTAAAAAGGATATAATGCCCAGGGTTAGGGTTTTATAGGAGAAGAGGACAGTCGAAGAGACGTTCCAATCTGAATCGTCGAAGTCGAAGCGTTTTAATCTGAGCCGTTGAGATGAAACGTGCAGAATGGCAACGGACGTAATGATGAAACGGCCTGAAAAGCACTTTTCAGAAAAAGCAGGCGCGAAAAATCAGGCACGGGTGCCAAAGACGTCGCTTCGTTATCTGCTGCATTTAATGGCTGGGGAACCGAGGAGTCTTCTCGGATTTGGTGGTTATCCTCAAGGCATCGAGGAAATGTGAACGAGAAGATTTGTATCAAGTGATTGTATCAAGGGAAAGGCCCCCGACTCCGATGTCGGGAGGTCGGGAGTTGAAAGACACGACGAACTGTAAGTCGCTCATGTCTTGGGGGCAAATGATGGGTTCACTATGGCCGTTAGGCCCTTTAACGGTGAGGAAATGGTGAATAGGCCCACTGGGCCCTAAAAGGAGGTCAAGAAGACCAAGCCGAAGGGTCCCGACAGAGGGAGTCCCAATGATGAAAGGTCCCGACAGAGTCGGTCCCGCTAGGCGAGCAGGATGCTCCCGATGAGATGCCTTTAAGTAGGCTCTGATGATGAATCCCTGAGAACGATTGGCCCTGTCACGATGACGAGGGGCCCCGAGCGGTGACACAATGAGATATTTCTGGAGTCCCCGATGTCAGTCGGGACTTGTTATCAGAGGTTGAGGCCGAGATACGCGGAGCGTGGCCAAGAAAGCGAGATCATGGCCTAGATAGGCGGGATCGTGGCCGAGATACGCGGAGCGTGGCCGAGATAAGCGAGATCATGGCCTAGATAGGCGGGATCGTACCTGAGATACGCGGAATATGGGCTAACCACCCCAACGATTCACAAGGTAACTGTGGGACCTCTCCGCCTATAAAAGGGCAGAGGTTACCTCAGAACACATTACGTTTTTTGAGATACACTCTTTGAGATTCCTGCTTGCCAGTTTATACGAGATACTCATTTAAGCATCGGAGAGGGATTCTGGGTCACCGCCCGGTTTATCCCCTCTTGCAGGATTACGTGGAGCAAAGGAGCTCGGATCGCCGTCAAGACCGTACCGGAGTTCCACCGTGATCCAACACGCGTGAAGATATATAGATAAATAAAAATTTGGTAAATCCCCATAAGCGGTAGTACCCTTTGAACGAACAGTGATTTCGAGACCGAACTGAAAAGGGATAAATAATATTTAGTATGATCTTATATGTCTAGAATAAATACGATGGCAACTGATTTCATCCAATACAGAGATCCAACAGTGATACCCTATGAATATACGGTTATTCTGAGACAGAAATAAAAAGGGATAAAGACTTTGGTACGATCAGGTACGTCTTGAATCAATGCAATAGCAACTGATTTAATCCAATTCAAATCTCCGAGTTAAGCTGTATAGATAAATAAATATTTGGTAAATCCCCATAAGAGGTAGTACCCTTTGAATAAATGGTGATTCCGAGACCGAACTAAAAAGGGATAAATACTTTAGTGTGATCATACATGTCTAGAATAAATGCGATAGCAATTGATTTCATACAATTCAGAGATACAAGAGTTTTACCATACGAATAAACGTTGATTTGAGACTGAACTAAAAAGGGATAAAGACTTTAGTATGATCACGTATGTCTTGATTTAATGCAATAACAACTGATTTAGTACAATTTAGAGCTCCGAGTGAAAATATATAGATAAATAAAAATTTGGTAAATCCCCATAGGCGGTAATACACTTTTAATAAACTGGGATTCTGAGACCGAACTAAAAAGGGATAAATACTTAAGTATGATCATATATGTCTAGAATAAATGCGATAGCAACTGATTTCATCCAATTCAAATATCCAAGAGTGTTACCCTATGAATAAACGTTGATCCTGAGACAGAAATAAAAATGGATAAAGATTTTAGTATGATCACGTACGTCTTGAATCAATGCTGTAGCAACTGACTTAGTCCAACTCTGAGCTCCGTGTGAACATACATAGATAAATAATAATTTGGTAAATCCCCATAGGCTGTAGTACCCTTTGAATAAGCGTGATTCCGAGACCGAACAAAAAAGGGATAAATACTTTAGTAAGATCATCTATATCTAGAATAATGTGATAGCAACTGATTTCATCCAATTAAGAGATTTATGTTACCTTGTGAATAAACGTTGATTATGAGATCGAATTAAAAAGGGATAACGACTTTAGTATGATCAAGTACGTCTTGAATCAACTCAAAATCAAGTGATTTAGTCCAATTAGGAGCTACGAGTGAAGATATAGATAAATAAAAATTTGGTAAATCCCCATAAGCGGTAGTACCCTTTGAACGAACGTTGATTCCGATACCGAACTGAAAAGGGATAAATACTTTAGTATGATCATATATGTCTAGAATAAATGCGATGGCAACTGATTTCATCCAATACAGAGATCCAACAGTGATACCCTATGAATAAACGGTTATTCTGAGACAGAAATAAAAAGGGATAAAGACTTTGGTACGATCAGGTACGTCTTGAATCAATGCAATAGCAACTGATTTAATCCAATTCAAAGCTCCGAGATATGCTGTATAGATAAATAAATATTTGGTAAATTCCCATAAGAGGTAGTACCCTTTGAATAAATGGTGATTCCGAGACCGAACTAAAAAGGCATAAATACTTTAGTGTGATCATACATGTCTAGAATAAATGCGATAGCAATTGATTTCATACAATTCAGAGATACAAGAGTTTTAACATATGAATAAACGTTGATTTGAGACTGAACTAAAAAGGGATAAAGACTTTAGTATGATCACGTATGTCTTGATTCAATGCAATAACAACTGATTTAGTACAGTTCAGAGCTCCGAGTGAAAATATATAGATAAATAAAAATTTGGTAAATCCCCATAGTCGGTAATACACTTTGAATAAACTTCGATTCTGAGACCGAACTAAAAAGGGATAATACTTAAGTATGATCATATATGTCTAGAATAAATGCGATAGCAGCTGAATTCATCCAATTCAAAGATCCAAGAGTGTTCCCCTATGAATAAACGTTGATTCTAAGAAAGAAATAAAAATGGATAAAAATTTTAGTATGATCACGTACGTCTTGAATCAATGCTATAGTAACTGATTTAGTCCAACTCTGAGCTCCGTGTGAAGATACATAGATAAATAAAAATTTGGTAACTCCCCATAGGCGGTAGTACCCTTTAAATAAGCTAGGATTCCGAGACCGAACTAAAAAGGATAAATACTTTAGTATGATCATCTATATCTAGAATAATGTGATAGCAACTGATTTCATCCAATTCAGAGATTTATGAGTGTTACCTTGTGAATAAACGTTGATTATGAAACCGAATTAAAAAGAGATAACGACTTTAGTATGATCAAGTACGTCTTGAATCAATTCAAAATCAACTGATTTAGTCCAATTCGGAGCTACGAGTGAAGATATATAGATAATAAAAATTTTGTAAATCCCCAAAAGCGGTAGTACCCTTTGAATGAACGGTGATTCCGAGACCGAACTGAAAAGGGATAAATACTTTAGTATTATCATATATGTCTAGAATAAATGCGATGGCAACTGATTTCATCCAATACAGAGATCCAAGAGTGATACCCTATGAATAAACGGTTATTATGAGACAGAAATAAAAGGGATAAAGACATTGGTACGATCAGGTACGTCTTGAATCAATACAATAGCAACTGATTTAATCCAATTCAAAGCTCCGAGTTAACCTGTATAGATAAATAAATATTTGGTAAATTCCCATAAGAGGTAGTACCCTTTGAATAAATGGTGATTCCGAGACCGAACTAAAAAGGGATAAATACTTTAGTGTGATCATACATGTGTAGAATAAATGCGATAGCAATTGATTTCATACAATTCAGAGATACAAGAGTTTTACCATATGAATAAACGTTGATTTGAGACTGAACTAAAAAGGGATAAAGACTTTAGTATGATCACGTATGTCTTGATTCTATGCAATAATAACTGATTTAGTACAGTTCAGAGCTCTGAGTGAAAATTTATAGATCAATAAAAATTTGGTATATCCCCATAGGCGGTAATACACTTTTAATAAACTGCGATTCTGAAACCGAATTAAAAAGGGATAAATACTTTAGTATGATCATATATGTCTAGAATAAATGCGATAGCAGCTGATTTCATCCAATTCAAAGATCCAAGAGTGTTACCCTATGAATAAACGTTGATTCTGAGACAGAAATAAAAATGGATAAAGACTTTAGTATGATCACGTATGTTTTGAATCAATGCAATAGCAACTGATTTAGTCTAATTCTGAGATCCATGTGAAGATATATAGATAAATAAAAATTTGGTAAATCCCCATAGGCGGTAGTACCCTTTGAATAAGCGGTGATTCCGAGACCGAACTAAAAAGGGAAACTACTTTAGTATTATCATATATATCTAGAATATTGTGACAGCAACTGATTTCATCCAGTTCAGAGATTTAAGAGTGTTACCTTGTGAATAAACGTTGATTATGAGACCGAAATTAAAAGGGATAACGACTTTAGTATGATCAAGTACGTCTTGAATCAATTCAAAATCAACTTATTTAGTCCAATTCGGAGCTACGAGTGAAGATATATAGATAAATAAAAATTTGGTAAATCCCCATAAGCGGTAGTACCCTTTGAATGAACGGTGATTCCGAGAACGAACTGAAAAGGGATAATTACTTTAGTATGATCATATATGTCTAGAATAAATGTGATGGCAACTGATTCATCCAAAACAGAGATCCAAGAGTGATACCCTATAAATAAACGTTGATTCTGAGACAGAAATAAAAATGGATAAAGACTTTAGTACGATCAGGTACGTCTTGAATCAATGCAATAGCAACTGATTTAATCCAATTCAAAGCTCCGAGTTAAGCTGTATAGATAAATAAATATTTGGTAAATCCCCATAAGCGGTAGTACCCTTTGAACGAACGGTGATTCCGAGACCGAACTGAAAAGGGATAAATACTTTAGTATGATCATATATGTCAAGAATAAATGCGATGGCAACTGATTTCATCCAATATAGAGATCCAACAGTGACCCTATGAATAAACGGTTATTCTGAGACAGAAATAAAAAGGGATAAAGACTTTGGTACGATCAGGTACGTCTTGAATCAATGCAATAGCAACTGATTTAATCCAATTCAAAGCTCCGAGTTATGTTGATAGATAATATTTGGTAAATCCCATAAGAGGTAGTACCCTTTGAATAAATGGTGATTCCTAGACTGAACTAAAAAGGGATAAATACTTTGATGTGATCATACATGTCTAGAATAAATGCGATAGCAATTGATTTCATACAATTCAGAGATACAAGAGTTTTACCATATGAATAAACCTTGATTTGAGACTGAACTAAAAAGGGATAAAAACTTTAGTATGATCACGTACGTCTTGATTCAATGCAAGAACAACTGATTTAGAACAAGTCAGATCTCCGAGTGAAAATATATAGATAAATAAAAATTTGGTAAATCCCCATAGGCGGTAATACACTTTGAATAAACCTCGATTCTGAGACCGAACTAAAAAGGGATAAATACTTAAGTATGATCATATATGTCTAGAATAAATGCGATAGCAGCTGATTTCATCCAATTCAAAGATCCAAGAGTGTTCCCCTATGAATAAATGTTGATTCTGAGACAGAAATAAAAATGGATAAAGATTTTAGTATGATCACGTACGTCTTGAATCAATGCTATAGTAACTGATTTAGTCCAACTCTGAGCTCCGTGTGAAGATACATAGATAAATAAAAAATTGGTTAATCCCCATAAGCGGTAGTACCCTTTGAATAAGCTAGGATTCCGAGACCGAACTAAAAAGGGATAAATACTTTAGTATGATCATCTATATCTAGAATAATGTGATAGCAACTGATTTCATCCAATTCAGAGATTTATGAGTGTTACCTTGTGAATAAACGTTGATTATGAGACCGAATTTAAAAGGGACAACGACTTTAGTATGATCAAGTACGTCTTGAATCAATTCAAAATCAACTGATTTAGTCCAATTCGGAGCTACGAGTGAAGATATATAGATAAATAAAATTTTGGTAAATCCCCATAAGCGGTAGTACCCTTTGAACGAACGGTGATTCCGAGACCGAACTGAAAAGGGATAAATACTTTAGTATGATCATATATGTCTAGAATAAATGCGATGGCAACTGATTTCATCCAATACAGAGATCCAACAGTGACCCTATGAATAAACGGTTATTCTGAGACAGAAATAAAAAGGGATAAAGACTTTGGTACGATCAGGTACGTCTTGAATCAATGCAATAGTAACTGATTTAATCCAATTCAAAGCTCCGAGTTATGCTGATAGATAATATTTGGTAAATCCCCATAAGAGGTAGTACCCTTTGAATAAATGGTGATTCCGAGACCGAACTTAAAAGGGATAAATACTTTAGTGTTATCATACATGTGTAGAATAAATGCGATAGCAATTGATTTCATACAATTCAGAGATACAAGAGTTTTACCATATGAATAAACGTTGATTTGAGACTGAACTAAAAAGGGATAAAGACTTTAGTATGATCACGTATGTCTTGATTCTATGCAATAATAACTGATTTAGTACAGTTCACAGCTCTGAGTGAAAATATATAGATCAATAAAAATTTGGTATATCCCCATAGGCGGTATTACACTTTGAATAAACTGCGATTCTGAATGCGAATTAAAAAGGGATAAATACTTTAGTATGATCATATATGTCTAGAATAAATGCGATAGCAGCTGATTTCATCCAATTCAAAGATCCAAGAGTGTTACCCTATGAATAAACGTTGATTCTGAGACAGAAATAAAAATGGATAAATACTTTAGTATGATCACGTATGTTTTGAATCAATGCAATAGCAACTGATTTAGTCTAATTCTGAGATCCATGTGAAGATATATAGATAAATAAAAATTTGGTGAATCCCCATAGGCGGTAGTACCCTTTGAATAAGCGGTGATTTCGAGACCGAACTAAAAAGGGAAACTACTTTAGTATTATCATATATATCTAGAATATTGTGACAGCAACTGATTTCATCCAGTTCAGAGATTTAAGAGTGTTACCTTGTGAATAAACGTTGATTATGAGACCGAAATTAAAAGGGATAACGACTTTAGTATGATCAAGTACGTCTTGAATCAATTCAAAATCAACTTATTTAGTCCAATTCGGAGCTACGAGTGAAGATATATAGATAAATAAAAATTTGGTAAATCCCCATAAGCGGTAGTACCCTTTGAATGAACGGTGATTCCGAGAACGAACTGAAAAGGGATAATTACTTTAGTATGATCATATATGTCTAGAATAAATGTGATGGCAACTGATTCATCCAAAACAGAGATCCAAGAGTGATACCCTATAAATAAACGTTGATTCTGAGACAGAAATAAAAATGGATAAAGACTTTAGTACGATCAGGTACGTCTTGAATCAATGCAATAGCAACTGATTTAATCCAATTAAAAGCTCCGAGTTAAGCTGTATAGATAAATAAATATTTGGTAAATCCCCATAAGAGGTAGTACCCTTTGAATAAATGGTGATTCCGAGACCGAACTAAAAACGGATAAAGACTTTAGTATGATCACGTATGTCTTGATTCTCTGCAATAACAACTGATTTAGTATAGTTCAAAGCTCCAGGTGAAAATATATAGATAAATAAAAATTTGGTAAATCCCCATAGGCGGTAATACACTTTGAATAAACTGCGATTCTGAAACTGAATTAAAAAGGGATAAATACTTTAGTATGATCATATATGTCTAGAATAAATGCGATAGCAGCTGATTTCATCCAATTCAAAGATCCAAGAGTGTTACCCTATGAATAAACGTTGATTCTAAGACAGAAATAAAAAATGGATAAAGACTTTAGTATGATCACGTATGTTTTGAATCAATGCAATAGCAACTGATTTAGTCTAATTCTGAGATCCATGTGAAGATATATAGATAAATAAAAATTTGGTAAATCCCCATAGGCGGTAGTACCCTTTGAATAAGCGGTGATTCCGAGACCGAACTAAAAAGGGAAACTACTTTAGTATTATCATATATATCTAGAATAATGTGACTGCAACTGATTTCATCCAGTTCAGAGATTTAAGAGTGTTACCTTGTGAATAAACGTTGATTATGAGACCGATATTAAAAGGGATAACGACTTTAGTATGATCAAGTACGTCTTGAATCAATTCAAAATCAACTTATTTAGTCCAATTCGGAGCTACGAGTGAAGATATATAGATAAATAAAAATTTGGTAAATCCCCATAAGCGGTAGTAACCTTTGAATGAACGGTGATTCCGAGACCGAACTGAAAAGGGATAATTACTTTAGTATGATCATATATGTCTAGAATAAATGCGATGGCAACTGATTCATCCAATACAGAGATCCAAGAGTGATACCCTATGAATAAACGTTGATTCTGAGACAGAAATAAAAATGGATAAAGACTTTAGTACGATCAGGTACGTCTTGAATCAATGCAATAGCAACTGATTTAGTCCAATTCAGAGCTCCGAGTTAAGCTGTATAGATAAATAAATATTTGGCAAATCCCCATAAGCGATAGTACCCTTTGAATAAACGGTGAATACGAGACCGAACTAAAAAGGGATAAATACTTTAGTATGATCATATATTTCTAGAATAAATGCGATAGCAACTGATTTCATCCAATTCAAAGATCGAAGAGTGTTACCCTATGAATAAATGTTGATTCTGAAACAGAAAAAAATGGATAAATATTTTAGTATGATCACGTACGTCTTGAATCAATGCAATAGCAACTGATTTTGTCCAATTTAGAGCTCCGAGTGAAGATATATAGATAAATAAAAATTTGGTAAATCCCCATAGACGGTAGTACCTTTGAATAAACGGTGAATACGAGACCGAACTAAAAAGGGATAAATACTTTAGTATGATCATATAAGTCTAGAATAATTGCGATCAAAACTGATTTCATCCAATTCAAAGATCGAAGACTGTTACCCTATGAATAAATGTTGATTCTGAGACAGAAAAAAAATGGATAAATATTTTAGTATGATCACGTACGTCTTGAATCAATGCTATAGCAACTGATTTAGTCCAACTCTGAGCTCCGTGTGAAGATACATAGATAAATAAAAATTTGGTAAATCCCCATAGGCGGTAGTACCCTTTGAATAAGGGGTGATTCCGAGACCGAACTAATAAGGGATAAATACTTTAGTATTTAGACCCACAGGCACCCCAGCCCAACAACCAGGAAGGAGGACCCTCACGCCCAGCTGGGGCTGAGTCTTCCACAGCCTCAACTCCATTGGCAAGGAGGCCACAGAGAGAGGGGGAGCAACAGGGAGTGCCATCCCAATACACGGCACCTCCTCAGGGATACTACTATGAGGCGCAACCTCAAGGATATCCATACGGGATGCCGGCTCAAAGGAACGACAATCGCGCCCACACAACCAACACAAGGCCAGCACACACACAGGGAGCACATACAGTGACTCCAGGGCTGATGAGCGCGTTGGATGAGCTACTAGCCTATAGAGAGACTCTGAGGAACAGGCAAGAAAGGCAACACCAGCATGAAGAAGAAGAAGTCCATGAACAAGAACAAGTCCCAGAAGAAGAACACCACTCGCACCCTCGAGCAGGGCAGCGTGAAGAACAAAGGAGAAATTACCAAAGGCCACCCCCAGAGGGAGGGCAGCAGTTTGTGCCTCCAAGGCAGCAACAGACACAACAAGACGCCAGGGCTTACACCCCGCTGGGGGCAGACAGACAGGCAAGACCTCCAAGGAGGCAAGAATTCCACCAAGTACCCCAACAGGGATATCAGGGATACGCCTACAGTCCGTACCAACACGGACAAGGGATCCCAGCAAGCCCAGTTTATAACTATGGAGGATATCAGAGAGACTATACTCCGACACCGGTGATGATTACCCCGGAGGAGATAGAAGCCATGATAATGAGAAAAATGAATGAGTCAAAGAAAAGTGGACTACACTGTCTGAATGACAACACGAACCACCCTTTCACGAGGGAGTTGGAAATGAACAAAGTGCCAGACTCCCTGCATACTATACAGATAGCAAAGTACAATGGCAAGGGAGACCCTTTGGAGCATATTCAACAGCATGAAGCCTCTCTATTCGGGAGAACTACTAATGAAAGATACAAGGCACTCCTATTTCTAAACACCCTATCAGGGGTGGCCTCACACTGGTTCTTTAGCCTACCAACTGAGGGCATCCACTCATGGACGCAGCTAAAGGCGAAATTTCTTCAGAGATACCTAGGAGAAAGGAAGCTACTCAAAGGAACAGGCTCCATCGATGATGTGAAGCAAGAAAATGATGAATCTCTGGCTGATTACTACACTAGGTTTAACCAGAACATAGCAGACATACAGGGCGACATCACTGAGGGTTAGATAATAAGAGCCTTCATAAGAAACCTAGGCCGCTTCGGGTCCACACTGGCAGAAAAGATGGCCAAGAAACCAGCAAGCACCTTAGAGGAGCTAGCAGGGAGAGTAAAAACTCATATAGACCTGGAGAGGCACAGGGCGAGTAAGAAAGCCAAGATTCAAGCAGCTAAGGAGGACAATACAAAGCCGAACAAAGGAAAGCCACCTCAGGCACATCAACCCATAAGGCAGCAGGAGTGGCGTCCGCCTCAGCAAAGAAATCAGATGGACGAACCACTGAAGGCTAGGGAAATAAATGTCTTCAAGTTCATACCATTGAACGCCACCCCAGCAGTGGTCCTAAGAGAGATGCGAAATCAGAAACTCTGGTCACCCCCTGCAAGATGGAGAGCCCCAATGGTGGGGACGCACAAGGACAGATGGTGTGATAACCATGAAGCATACGGGCATGACACGAACGAATGCTTTAGCCTGAAGCTAAGCATCAACAATATCATCCAAAGGGGGGAGCTAAAACAGTTCGTGGATCATGGGGGCAACAACATACAGTTAGGGCCATCATACAAGGACAAAGGGAAAAACAAAGTAGACTATAATCCCCCACCCAACAAGAGGGGGACTATAAACATGATACACGGAGGAGTGGCATCAGGTGGCCCAACTGCTAATGCAAGGGAGGTTTACGCATCCAAACTGAGCTCAGTACCAAGGTGGAGAAAGAGACCACGAGAAGGAGAGGAGATGAAGATTGAATTCTCGGAGAAGGACAAGAGCCACATTGTCTTCCCACATGACGATGCTTTAGTCATCACAATAGACAGTGATAACTTTGATGTAAAGAGAATACTGGTAGATGGGGGCAGCTCGGCAGACCTACTAAGCCTAAGGGTCCTAGAAGAAATAGGAAAAACGAAGGCAGACATCAAACCAGTCAACTACCCTCTGGTTGGCTTCTCAGGGGCAACAAGTTACCCCCTGGGAATGATAACCCTGCCAGTGACCATGGGCCAAGGATGGACACAGCTGAAGGTGAATGTTAACTTCTTAGTGGTTGAAAGCCTGGGAGTCTACAATGGGATCTTAGGAAGAACAACCATAAATCCATACGAAATCGTGTCATCTGCCGTGTATCAGAAGCTGAAATACATCACTGAAAACGGTATTGGAGAAGTCTTGGGTGATCAACGCACTGCAAGGCAGTGCTACGTCAAGTCCATGAGACGTGGATCACACAAGTCAGACACAGTGGCAATGGTCATGATAGGGGCCAACCAAGACAACAAGAAGGTGATGAGGAGACAAAAGCAAAGAAAGATGAAGAACGGAGTTGCACTCCGCATGAGCAGGCAGCTTTTTCAAGGAATGGTTAAGAAGAGACACATGAGCAAGGTTGTTGTCAAGGTAACAAGCATACCTTGGCAGCCAGAAAGCGTAGAAGGAAAGAGAACAAGGGACTCCATCATAAGAGGTTTCCGATACATAGATGACATCAAGCAAATGCCGAGGGAGCCCATGTCAAGCTACTTCGAGAGATTCTTCAGTTATGGTGCCAACATGGACATCACAAGAAGAGAGGCCGTCAGAGCCTTCCTTAGAAACATGCATCCAAACTCATTCAAAGCATATGGAGGGCTCTATGAAATGGTCATGACAAGCACAATGAGAGAGCTCAAAGAGAAGCTGGACAAGGCATTTGCAAAGGAGATGGAGCAATCGGAAGAAGTCCTGGAAAAAGAAAGAGAGACTGACACGCTGGAAGGAGGTGTAATTTCAAATTCACAACCCTTACAGTGAAGATAGAAGAAATTTTTCAGAAGTACCTCAAGGAAGAACTACCCACATGCAAGGAGGAGGGCAAGGCCTTCCTAGGAAGAGATGCACAGGGTTGGTGTGAGTACCATGGGACATGGGGGCATCAAACTAACGAATGCATGGTGCTGAAGATAGAAGTGGAGGAGATGATTTATAATGGAGGCCTAAGGGAGTACGTGGCAACAGACAAACTCACCACCCCATATCCTTAGTTTCATATTTAGCACTTTGCATGTTCAAGCATTCTAAGTTTTCCCAAAACAACTTTTGAGAAGGAGAACTCAAGAAGTTACTCCAACTCTACAACTATCTTTGATTTTCTCCAAAGGGTGTCTTGATCCACCCAAGGCATCCCATGTGTACAAAAAACATGAATGCTCCTAAGGGAGTAGGAGTTACTCAAAAAGTATTTTCCAATGAATGTGGTGATATAATCATTGAGTTATCCTTACACAGATATGACATCAAGTCAACAACACCTTCAACGCAACCAAGAGCGTATCTTGAGAGTAGTTCTAAAAACTACGAACCCTGTGCCCTCCGGGAGCCTATCCCGCGAACAGATTCGACGCCCCCAAGAGCGTATCTTGAGAGTAGTTTTTATACTACGACCTTCGACGCCCCCAAGAGCGTATCTTGAGAGTATTTTTTATACTACGACCTTCGACGCCCCAAGAGCGTATCTTGAGAGTAGTGTTCATACTACGACCTTCGACGCCCCCAAGAGCGTATCTTGAGAGTAGTTTCTATACTACGACCTTCGACGCACCCAAGAGCGTATCTTGAGAGTGGTTTCCAAGAACTACGAATTTCGACGCCCCCAAGAGCGTATCTTGAGAGTAGCTTCTAAAAACTACGACCTTCGACGCCCCCAGGAGCGTATCTTGAGGTAGATTTCAAACTACCAGATTCGACGCCCCCAAGAGCGTATCTTGAGGTAGATTTCAAACTACCAGATTCGACGCCCCCAAGAGCGTATCTTGAGGTAGATTTCAAACTACCAGTTTCGACGCCCACCAAGAGCGTATCTTTGGTCTAACTACTGGTGCCCTCCGGGAGCGTATCTCGTGAACAGTTTCGACGCCCACCAAGAGCGTATCTTTGGTCTAACTACTGATGCCCTCCGGGAGCGTATCTCGTGAACAGTTTCGACGCCCACCAAGAGCGTATCTTTGGTCTAACTACTGGTGCCCTCCGGGATCGTATCTCGTGAACAGTTTCGACGCCCACCAAGAGCGTATCTTTGGTCTAACTACTGGTGCCCTCCGAGAGCGTATCTCGTGAACAGATTTCAACGCCCACCAAGAGCGTATCTTTGGTCTAGCAGTACCGTACATACCATCTAAAGGGTATCAGAAGAGATCATTGCACCATACTAAAAAGGATCCCATGAGAAAATAATGGCAAAGTAAAGTTGTATAAAGAACACATAATGTTTTTTCTTGATGAGATAGCAGGTATGGCATGAAGGAAAACAAAAAAGAAGGATAAGTGAAGAAAAATACAAAAGAAGGATAAGTTAAGGAAACACACCAAGAGAAGAGTCCACGATCAAAGGAATCATACAAAATCGTACAAAGTACCCATCAAAAGGCAAGTGATCCACAATGCCAACAACACAATACGAAAAAGGAAAGCAACACAAAATCCTATAGCAATCCCAAAAGATACTCAACCCATCAAAGGGGAGGAAGAGTATGGTCGTATATATAAAGATAGAAAGATGTCAATACATCAACCAGAGCCCTCTGGGAGTCCCCCTGACCCCCTGAGGTCGAGCCACCGGCAGAGATAGAGGAAGAGGAGGAAGAGTCTGAAGTGTCAATATCCACAGGCGTGGCATCCACCTGTGCAGGGGCAGGCTCGTCTGCAACAGCAGCCTGACCCCTAAGAACAGCCATGTAACCAGTAGCGTACGGTCCAAAATCACCCAGATCGCCAAACGGAAACTGAGGATCAATACGAAAAATATGGTCAACAAGATACTCGCCAAACTGGTTCATCTCCTGAGTAAGCCGCACACTGTAGTCAGCAGTAAAGGCAGAGGAAGCCTTGTACTCAGACACTGCGACAGTCCTCTCCTCTGCCCGGCACCTTGCCTCAAGTTTCGCAACTCCTCAGAATGGAGTGAAGATGCGACCTCAGCCTCCCGGCGTAAGCTACCTACGGTAGTCTCAAGTAAAGACACTTGGTCCCCGAGCTCCTGCATCTTCAGATCGGACAGGCGTGCCTTCTCAGTGGCAGTGGCAAGCTCCGCCTTCAGGGATACCTGGCTATCCTCAAGAGCCTTCTTCTCGTCGGATAGCTCGAGCACAAGGGATGACATGTTCACCATGTCAGACATACCCTGAAAATTTAACAAGAGATGAGTAACGGGAAAAGCAACCACATGAAAGTAAAAAGGGGAAAGCGAGACACCACTCACAGGCACATAACGGGATAGTACACCCTGAACGAAACGCTGGGTCTCCCTAGGAGACTTAGGCTGAGCAGCACGATCACCAGGAGGGATGGCACCGCGAAGCACACGGATACCAACCTCCGGAGTGCGCAAGGAAGACCCGCTATCAAGGTGGAACTCCTTCAACCCAGCAAAAGGAGTCCACTTAGACCCAACGATATCCTCGTCAGTAAGGCGCGTGAAATCCTTCCGACTCAAAGCCGGAGGCCCACCTATACAAACAAAGCAAGATAAAGAAAAATACAAACATATAAGCATCAATGACATAGAGAAGATCGAACCTGACGACCGTGCCCTCGGCTGGGGGGCAGGGGATGGAGAACCAGTGACCACTCCACCATCACCAACAGGTCGCTTCCCCTTGTCAGCTCGGGAAGGCGCCTCTTCGACCACTATCTCTTTGTCACGAGATAGGGTCGGGGGACGAACACCAGGTGGAGGAGGATCTGCAACTTTCTTCTTCTTGACAGCCGAGGCCCCGGCCTCAGAGTCGGACCTCCGCGACTTGGACTTAGAAGGTCCAGAGCCCTTGCCCACGGAGACAACCCTCTCGGTCACCAGGGGAGAGTGCCCTAGCAAAGCAAGAAAAACAAGGTGAGAAAAACACAAGTATACCATAAAGAGGCAAAGAGAAGGAAGTATACCAGAGGCCCCAGCAGTTTTCCCAAGCATAGGGGACTTCTTCAAAGTAGAGCTGGATGGAGCCCTCCTCTTGCTCAGATCGACCGGTGCTGCCTGCACGTTATACGTTTTCCCGTGAAACCATCCTACAAGGGAAAAGCAGAAAGTAAATGTAAAGTAACATACCGAACCCCCGGAGCCAGGAGTCAAACTGATCCCTGCCTCATAAAGATCTGTCTCGGTCACTAAGGACACAGGGCAGTATGACTGGGTCCTGC
Source organism: Clarkia xantiana subsp. parviflora (assembly GCA_036873135.1). Classification (NCBI taxonomy): domain Eukaryota; kingdom Viridiplantae; phylum Streptophyta; class Magnoliopsida; order Myrtales; family Onagraceae; genus Clarkia; species Clarkia xantiana. The sequence continues at coordinate 86,280 of JAPTYO010000001.1, forward strand.
TGCTCTCATAGATGGCCTTCATAGTCTCTAAATCCACAGAAGAGAACTCCCCAAAGGCAGGCCAGCCGTCTGACCGATCCTCATTCAAGACCGACCAAGTAACATATCGATCCGTAACGAAGAAATAATGTTTGGCCCAGTGGCTCGCCGAGTTATCGCTCCGGGCCACGAAGCGAAGAGAAGTATCCCACTCGACCCCGCTCAACCCGAAATCAGCAAATCGGGAATCTTTGAGGGACGGATGGCGAGTTACAAAACTCGCGAAGCCTACCTTCCTTTGATACTGGAATCGATAGAAGCATCGGAACAAGACCAGTGAGTACTTCCAGGAGTACCAGTGGCATAACACCCGGAAGCCCACCCAGACACGGATAGCACTAGGAGCAAGGTTCACAGGGGAGATCCTAAAGAACCTACTCAATTCTACAAGATCATCGCAATAAGGCAGCCGCAATCCAAATCGAATCTGGGAAAGATAAACAACAACCTTCCCCCTGGGGGCTCTGTCACTGTCTGGCGGGTATTCCCCAAGGAAGGGAGGAAGGGATATAAAGGCTCATCTAAGTGGAAATATCACCTAAAGTAACGTGCTCGTTATAGTCAGACCTAGTCAGGTAGTTCTCCGACAAAGCAGCAAGACCTAAATCAAAGGCAGCAAGAAATTCCAAAGCTCGAATCAGGCTCCGACTAACACCCCGGCTCAGATTTCGAAACTAAGCTAATGACAGGAAAGGAAGTAGTGCGACGAATAGAAAAGAAAGATAAACTTACTCATCCTTCGAAGGATGTAACGCCTTTGCAGAGTTTGCGTACGGGGACACCACCACGAATACAGTACCTGCCACGGCATGACAGATGTCAAAACAAGAAAACTTCCGGAAAGACCAAGCATACCCCGGCATCCGACAAGCAACAAACAAAAAATCCAAAGGCATCCGTCAAAGGTTACACACACGCGCCAAGGACACCCCAACGATGAAATCGGACAATCTTGCTAAAACCGAAAATCAGTTCCCGGGCAAAATTACAATTACGCCCCTCAACGGAAATCAACACATAAATGGTGCCTCGACATCAAATTTAAAACGGGATAGTTCAATCGGACAAAAAACTATCTCCGGACGACCGGTCAAAATTTTTTCCCCAAATCGGCGGTTATCTACGGCGATCACATATTCAATCAAGCATCGGCAATCGAATATCGGCAATTCAAAAATCAACATTTTACACGGTAACGAGAAGGAAAAGAGTGGACCTTTGGAAAACCAGACCCGATGTGATAAACGGGTCCGGAATTCGAGTTTGAAAGTCGTCGGAAGTCAGCCCCTCGCCGGAGATCACCTTTCGTCGCCGACGGAACCGAGCCGCACCGGAGCTCACTTATCCCGCCTCCGCCGTGACCCGCCGGAATCTCAGTCGCCGTCCTCCGCGCCGTTGACGTCACCGTCACGCCGCTGCTGCTTCGCAACCTCGCCAAGCACTGCCGTGAACTGAGGTCCGCTCCGCCCAGCCGGAATCGTGCCGTCGACCTCCACTGGTCCTCCCGCCGCCTCCCCTCGTCCGTGCTGGTCGGAATTCCTGGTCCCCCACCAGAATTTTGGCCGGCCCCTCTCCCTTGGTGTGCAAGAATTCCTCCCTTGGTCTCCAAGTGTGAGGAAAAAAGAAAAAGATGACAATGGTGGCTAAGTGAGGTAATTTCTTTACTCCTCTATATATTTGAAAAGGTGTAGGGTTTTTTAAAGTGACATAATCACAACCCTCCATTTAAAATTAGATGAGATCTAAGGGTTAAAGGAAAACTATCATCTTTACCTCCCTTAGACTATGGTTAGGCATATTTCCACTCAGGTTAACACCCCATGGGTTTATTTTTAAGCATCCCATACTTAGAAAAATTTTAGACCAAAATTAAAATTTTTCTCCATTTAAACTTACCCTGACATGAAATTGAAGCATGGACCCGTTTAGCTGTATTCGTATTACATCCCCACGCGAGCATATATTTTTCAAGTATACGCCCATGACGGGGATAGATATATTATTTCCATCTCAGACGGACACGTGCTTGGACACGTGTCCGTGCTATTCTGACGTTTGCAATTCCTCTATCTTATAAGGGAGGGGGTAGGGTCAGAGACACACATCCATGGGTAAGTAAGTATTCCGACAAAAGGTAAAATCCCGGCTTCAAATTGCGCGTGTCATACCATCCTAAAAATAGAGTCAATCAAGGGTCAGGCCATTGGTTGACTCGGGGGCATGTGATGGATATACGCCCAATTTGAACCCGTTGACTTCCGAATCGTTTTATTTTGATCACCCCGTTAATGATTGTAAATCGAAACTTCGACCCAAACACCCCGCGGAAACACCAACGATCCGGACGAGGCCGAAATACTCATCCGGACCGAGGTAAACTCACCTAGGTGAGGTCGGGTGGCCACACCCAACCTCCCCTAGGGGAGATCGGGTCAGCAACCCGATCTCCCCTAGGGGAGATAGGGTTGGCCAACCCTATCTCCCCTAGGGAGGGGTTGGGTGGCCACACCCAACCCCTACCCTTGGGGGTCGGATTTTCCTCCACCCCCCCCCCCCAAGGGCCCCGACACCATTTTTCGACTCCCATACTCGGTTAATTTCCGCCAACCTTCTCCGTGCCTTAAGGTCTTAATCACGTGATTAAGGGCTAATTAATTGTGTTTAAAGGTTAACGATGTCATTAAGTCACCTTAATGACACCGTTGCCTATAAATACAACTCTCCCACCATTCATTTGATCATCTTGGCAAAGTGCATAATTTAGCTCTGGCATCTCTCTAGCTTTATCTCTCTACAAATACCGTACTGACTTAGGCATCGGAGAGGGTACATCAAGCACCACCCCCCCCTCCGTGCTTGGTATTGCCCCTCTTGCAGGGAGAGAAGAGAAGAGAATGCGAAGGACAGAAAGATACGGGCTAGGACGACAAGACTCAAGAGCACCGAATCCGCAATATCTCCAGTGAGGAATAAGGTTCAGGTCGACCGCCCGTTGACCTGAAACTTAGAACCTAACAAGTATGATCAAGTACGTCTAGAATCAATTCAAAATCAACTTATTTAGTCCAATTCGGAGCTACGAGTGAAGATATATAGATAAATAAAAATTTGGTAAATCCCCATAAGCGGTAGTACCTTTTGAATGAACGGTGATTCCGAGACCGAACTGAAAAGGGATAATTACTTTAGTATGATCATATATGTCTAGAATAAATGCGGTGGCAACTGATTCATCCAATACAGAGATCCAAGAGTGATACCCTATGAATAAACGTTGATTCTGACACAGAAATAAAAATGGATAAAGACTTTAGTACGATCAGGTACGTCTTGAATCAATGCAATAGCAACTGATTTAGTCCAATTCAGAGCTCCGAGTTAAGCTGTATAGATAAATAAATATTTGGTAAATCCCCACAAGCGATAGTACCCTTTTAATAAACGGTGATTCCTAGACCGAACTAAAAAGGGATAAATAATTTAGTGTGATCATATATGTCTAGAATAAATGCGATAGCAATTGATTTCATCCAATTCAGAGATCCAAGAGTATTACCCTATTAATAAACGTTAATTCAGAGACAGAAATAAAAAGGGATAAAGACTTTACTATGATCACGTACGTCTTGAATCAATGCAATAGCAACTGATTTTGTCCAATTTAGAGCTCCGAGTGAAGATAAATAAAAAATTTGGTAAATCCCCATAGACGGTAGTACCTTTGAATAAACGGTGAATACGAGACCGAACTAAAAATGGATAAATACTTTAGTATGATCATATATGTCTAGAATAAATGCGATAGCAACTGATTTCATCCAATTCAAAGATCGAAGAGTGTTACCATATGAATAAATGTTGATTCTGAGACAGAAAAAAAATGGATAAATATTTTAGTATGATCACGTACGTCTTGAATCAATGCTATAGCAACCGATTTAGTCCAACTCTGAGCTCCGTGTGAAGATACATAGATAAATAAAAATTTGGTAAATCCCCATAGGCGGTAGTACCCTTTGAATAAGCGGTGATTCCGAGACCGAACTAATAAGGGATAAATACTTTAGTATGATCATCTATATCTAGAATAATGTGATAGCAACTGATTTCATCCAATTACGAGATTTTTGAGTGTTACCTTGTGAATAAACGTTGATTATGAGACCGAATTAAAAAGAGATAACGACTTTAGTATGATCAAGTACGTCTTGAATCAATTCAAAATCAAGTGATTTAGTCCAATTCAGAGCTACGAGTGAAGATATATAGATAAATAACAATTTGGTAAATCCTCATAAGCGGTAGTACCCTTTGAACGAACGGTGATTCCGAGATCGAACTGAAAAGGGATAAATACTTTAGTATGATCATATATGTCTAGAATAAATACGATGGCAACTGATTTCAACCAATACAGAGATCCAACAGTGATACCCTATGAATAAACGGTTATTTTGAGACAGAAATAAAAAGGGATAAAGACTTTGGTACGATCAGGTACGTCTTGAATCAATGCAATAGCAACTGATTTAATCCAATTCAAAGCTCCGAGTTATGCTGTATAGATAAATAAATATTTGGTAAATCCCCATAAGAGGTAGTACCCTTTGAATAAATGGTGATTCCGAGACCGAACTAAAAAGGGATAAATACTTTAGTGTGATCATACATGTCTAGAATAAATGCGATAGCAACTGATTTCATCCAATTCAAAGATCCAAGAGTGTTACCCTATGAATAAACGTTGATTCTGAGACAGAAATAAAAATGGATAAAGACTTTAGTATGATCACGTACGTCTTGAATCAATGCAATAGCAACTTATTTAGTCTAATTATGAGATCCATGTGAAGATATATAGATAAATAAAAATTTGGTAAATCCCCATAGGCGGTAGTACCCTTTGAATAACCGGTGATTCCGAAACCGAACTAAAGAGGGAAACTACTTTAGTATTATCATATATATCTAGAATAATGTGACAGCAACTGATTTCATCCAATTCAGAGATTTAAGAGTGTTACCTTGTGAATGTTGGATCACGGTGGAACTCCGGTACGGACTTTGACGGCGATCCTAGCTCCTTCGCTCCACGCAATCCTGCAAGAGGGGATAGACCGGGCGGTGACCCAGAATCCCTCTCCGATGCTTAAATGAGTGCCTAGTACGAACTGGCAAGCAATAATCTCAAAGGGTATGTAATTCAACGTAAATCATCTGAGGTGATCTCTTGCCCTTTTTATAGGCGAAGAGATGCCTCAGTTACCTGGTGAATCGTTAGGGGTGGTTAGCCCGTATCCCGCGTATCTCGGGTGTGATCCCGCCTATCTAGGCCATGATCTCGCGTATCTCAGTCACGCCCCGCGTATCTCGGCCACGCTCCGTGTATCTTAACCACGTTCCGCGTATCTCGGCCACGCCCCGCGTATCTTGGCCTTATCCTCTGATAACGAGTCCCGACTCCCGTCGGGGACTCCAGAGTTGTCTCGTTGTGTCACCGCTCGGGGCCCCTCGTCATCGTGACAGGGCCAATCGTTCTCAGGGATTCGTCATCGGGGCCTACTTAAAGGCTTCTCGTCGGGAGCTTCCAGCTCATCTGTCGGAACCGACACTGTCGGAACCTTTCATCATCGGGACTCCCTTCGTCGGGTCCCTTCTCCTGGGTCATCTTGACCTTCATTTGGGGCCTTGTGGGCCTGTTTTCCGTTTCCTCACCGTTAAAGTGCCTGACGGCTGAGTCGAACCCATCATTTGCCCCCAAGACATGAGGGACTTTTTGTTCTGTCTTCCAACAACCGACCTCCCGATATTGGAATCGGGGATCTTTCCCTTGGCATGGTCATTCAGTACTAATCTTTTCCTTCACGTTTCCTCAGCGTTTTGTGGGTAACTGCCAAATCCCAGGGGTCTCCTCGATTCCCCAGTTCATTAAATGCAGTAGATAGTGAAGCGACGTTTTCGGCCCTCGTGCCTGATTTTTCGCGCCTGTTCTTTTCTGAAAAGTGCTTATCAGGCCGTTTCATCATTACGTCTGTTGTCCTTCTGCACGTTTCATCTCAACGGTCCAGATTAAAACTCTTCGACTTCGACGACTCGGATCGAAGTGTCCCTTCAACTGTCCTCTTCGCCTATAAAACCCTAGCCATGGTCATAGTTTAACTTTTATCGTTTCCGAATTCTCAAAAGCTCTCTGCAACTTCTCTGCGAATTCAAGCTCTGTAATTCCGAAGGTCTCAGAGTTTCTCCGGTCATCTTTCCGGCGACGCCCAGTTCATTCCCTCAACTCCCACTTCATCATGTCTGGTAAGGATTTTTCCTTCATTGCTTGTTCGTCTTTTCCTTATTTATAGCTTTCCGAGAATCCCACTGTGTTTTTCTTGCCATTGTTGCTTTTCAGACAGCGGGTCCAGCTCTGAGGGGAGAAAGCCTTTTAATTTTGATTATGCTCTGAATGAAATTTCCAATATTGCCTATGATGCAGCCCTCCGAGAGGGGTGTATCACTTCTACTTGGGAACCCCATTTCCCGTATCCTTGGCCTCGCCCCTCGGGTAACCCTGAGGTTACTCGTCCCCAAAAAAGGGAGGTATTTGTCTCTACGGGGCAAGTATCAGCGGGGATCAGATTCCCCTTCTGTGGTAATCTGGTCGAGATGTGCCAGCATTACAAAACACATCCAACTACCTTCTCTCCCCATGCCATCCGCCTATGGAACGCCTTCCAGGTTCTCTGCTTCCGACAGAAGTGGGTTTACAGCCTCCAGCTCTTCAGAACCTTCTATGGGATGAAGTGCAACGAGGCGGGGGTTTGCGCCTTCTATCCTCGGATGCCCAAGTGGAGTAAGCAGCAGCTTGAACGGTGTAACTGGACCAATGACACCTGGAAGGTGGTCAAGGGTCGGGGACTCCTGGTTGACACGGGGTCCGACAACAGTGGTTGGAAGAGGAGCTATGTTAGGTTCGGAGTCTAGGGTCAACGGGCGATCGACTCAAGTCTCGTTCCTCACTTGAGATGTTGTGGATTCGGTGCTCTCGGGTTGTGCTGTCCTAGCTTGTGTCCTTCCGTCCTTAGCTTCTCTTCTCCTCTCGCCCTGCAAGAGGGGCAATACCAGGCACAGAGGGGGGGGGGGGTGGTGCCTGATGAACCCTCTCTGATGCCTAAGTCAGTACGGTTTTAGAGAGATAAAGCTAGAGAGATGTCAGAGCAAAATTATGCAACTTGCCAAGATGATCGAATGAATAGTGGAGGTGTGGTATTTATAGGCAACAGTGTCATTAAGGTGGCTTAATGACATCGTTAACCTTTAAACACAGTTAATTAACCTTTAAGTACGTAATTAAGACCTTAGGATACGGAGAAGGTTGGCGGAAATAAACCGAGTATGGGAGTCCAAGAATGGTGCCGGGGCCCTTGGGGGGAAGGAAAATCCGACCCCCAAGGGTAGGGGTTGGGTGAGGCCACCCAACCCCTCCTAGGGGAGATCGGGTTGGTCCACCCGACCTCACCTAGGTGAGTCTACCTTGGCCGGACGAGCGCTTCGGCCTCGTCCGGACCGTTGGTGTTTTCGCGAAGTGTTCGGGTTGAAGTTTCGATTTACAATCATTAACGGGGTGATAAAAGTAAAACGATTCGGAAGTCAACGGGTTCAAATTGGACGCATATCCATCACATGCCCCCGAGTCAACCAATGGCCTAACCCTTGATTGACTCTATTTTAGGATGGTATGACACGTGCAATTTGAAACCGGGATTTTACCTTCCTGTCTGAATGCTTACTTACCCATGGATGTGTGCCTCTGACTCTGCCCCCTGCCTTATGAGATAGAGGAATTGTAAACGTCAGAATAGCACGGACACGTGCCTAAGCACGTGTCCGTCTGAGGTGGGAGTAATAAATCTATCTTTGCTACGGGCGTATACTCGAAAAATACATGCTTGCATAAGGATGCAGTACGAATACAACTAAGTGACTTATGCTTCAATTTCATGCCGGGGTTTTGCCTAAGTGGAGAAAAATTTAATTTTGGCTTAAATTTTTTTCTAAGTATGGGATGCTCAAGAATAAACCTATGGGATATTAACTTGAGTGGAGATATACTTAATCATAGTCTAAGGGAGGTAAAGGTGATAGTTTTTCTTTAACCCTTAGATCTCATTTAATTTTAAATGGAGGGTTGTGATTAGACCACTTTAAAAAACCCTACCCCCTTTCAATATATAGGGGAGTTAGGAAAATACCTCACTTAGCCACCATTGCCATCCTTTCTCCCCTTTCTCATACTTGGAGAGCAAGGAAGAATTTGGAGCACACCCAAGGAGGAGGCCGGCCGAAATTCTGGTGGTGGACCAGAAATTCCGACCAGCACGGACGAAGGGGAGTCACCGGGCGAAGGCGGCGGCGAGGGCTTCCGGCTGAACGGCGGCGGCTGACTGGGACAACAGCCCGGCTAGCGGCGGCGCGGAGGAGCAGCGGGACGACGGCGAGGTCGTTGCTGGCGGGGACGACGTCTGGTCCAGCGAGGGCGAGCGACGGCGAGGTGGAACGGCTCCGGCGCGGCGTGAGGCGTTCTCCGGCGACGGTGGGGCGACTGAAATCAACTCCGGCGACGATAAAATCGGGGCTCCGGCGAGGGGCTGATTCCGGCCAACGTCGAAGTTCGATTTCCTGACCCGTTTATCATATCGGGTCGGGTTTTCCGAAGGTCCACTCTTTTTCTTCTCGTTATTGCGCAAAATGTTGATTTTTAATTGCCGATACTTGATTGAATGTGGGATTGCCGTGGATAGCCGTATATAGTCGTGGATTTGGGGAAGAAACTTTGGCCGGTCGTCCGGAGATAGTTTTTTGTCCGATTAAACTATCCCCATTTTGAATTTGATGTCGAGTCGCCATTTGTGTGTTGATTTCCGTTGGAGGGCGTAATGGTAATTTTGCCCGAAAACCGACTTTAGGTTCGGACAAAATTGTTCGATTTGGTTGTTGTGGTGTCCTTGACTCATGTTTGTTATCTTTGTTGGGTGTCTTCGAATCTTTGGTTGTTGTTGTTGGTCGAGTGTCGGGGTACTCCCGGTTTTTCGAAAATTTTCTTGTTTTGATATTTGTCATGCCGTGGCAGGTACTGTATTCCTGGTGGTGTCCCCACACACAGACTCTGCAGAGGCGTTACATCCTCCGAAGGATGAGTGAGTTCCTTTTCTCTTCTTTTCGTCGCATTACTTCCCTTCCTATCATTAGCTTAGTGTTGCAATCTGAGCTGGGGTGTTAGTCGAGACTTGATTCGAACTTTGGGATTTCCCGCTACCTTTGACTTAGGTCACGCTGCTCTGTCGGAGAACCACCTGACTAGGTCTGATTATAATGAGCACGTCACCTTAAGTGATATCTGTCCCTTAGATGAGCCTCTATATCCTTTCCTCCCTTCCTTGGGGAATACCCGCGAGACGGTGACAGAGCCCCCTAGGGGGAAGGTCGTCGTTTACCCCTACCAGATTCGATTTGCATTGAGGCTACCTTACTGCGATGACCTCGTAGAGTTGAGTAGGTTCTTTAGGATTTCTCCTGTGAACCTTGCTCCTAGTGCCCTCCGCATCTGGGTGGGCTTCCGGGTGTTGTGCCACTGGTACTCCTGGAAGTATTCGCTGGTTCTGTTCCGATGCTTCTACCGGTTCCAATATCAGAGGAAGGTAGGCTTTGCGAGTTTCGTAACTCGCCATCCGTCCCTCAAGGATTCCCGATTTGCTGATTTCGGGTTGAGTGGGGTCGAGTGGGATACCTCTCTTCGCTTCGTGGCCCGGAGTGACAACTCGGCAAGTCACTGGGCCAAGCATTATTTCTTCATCACGGATCGATATGTCACTTGGTCGGTCTTGAATGAGGATCGGTCGGATGGTTGGCCTGCCTTCGGGGAGTTCTCTCCTGTGGATTTAGAGACTATGAAGACGATTTATGAGAGCAACAGGACCCGATCGTACTGCCCTGTGTCCTTAGTGACAGAGACGGATCTTTATGAGGCAGGGATGAGTTTGACTCCTGATTCCGGGGGTTCGGTATGTTACTTAGTCTTCTCATCTTTATTTACTTTCTGCTTTTCCTTTGTAGGTTGGTTTCACGGAAAAACCTATAACGTGCAAGCAACACCGGTCGATCTGAGCAAGAGGAAGGCTCCATCTAGCTCTACTCTGAAGAAGTCCCCCATGCTTGGGAAGAAGGCTGGGGCCTCTGGTATACTTCCTCCTGTTTGCTTCTTTATGGTATACTTGTGTTTTCCTTATCTTGTTTTTCTTGCATTGCTAGGGCACTCTCCCCTGGTAACCGAGAGGGTTGTCTCCGTAGGCAAAGGCTCTGGACCTTCTAAGTCCAAGTCGCGGAGATCTGACTCTGAGGCCGGGGCCTCGGCTGTCAAGAGGAAGAAAGCTGCGGATCCTCCTTCGCCTGTTGTTCGTCCCCCGACCCTGTCTCGCGATAAAGAGATGGTGGTCGAAGAGGTGCCTTCTCGAGCTGATAAAGGGAAGCGACCTGTTGGTGATGGTTCCCCTGCCCCCCAGCCGAGGGCACGGTCATCAGGTTCGATCTCAACCTTATCACTGATGCTTCTATGTTTATATTTTCCTTTGACTTGCTTCGTTTGTATAGGTGGGCCTCCGGCTTTAAGTCGGAAGGACTTCGCACGTCTTACTGACGAGGATGTCGTTGGGTCTGAGTGGACTCCTTTCGCTGGTTTGAAGGAGTTCCACCTTGATAGCGGCTCCTCTTTGCGGACTCCTGAGGTTGGCATCCGTGTACTTCGCGGTGCCATCCCTCCTGGCGATCGTGCTGCTCAGCCTAAGTCTCCTGGGGAGACTCGGCGCTTCGTTCAGGGTGTACTCTCTCGTTATGCGCCTGTGAGTTGTTCCTTGCTTTCTCCTTTTTACTTTTATGTGGTTGGTTTTTCGGCTACTCATCTCTTATTTAAATTTTCAGGGTATGTCTGACATGGTGAACATGTCATCCCTTGTTCTCGAGCTATCTGGCGAGAAGAAGACTCTTGAGGACAGCCAGGTCTCCCTGAAGGCGGAGCTCGCCACTGCGGCTGAGAAGGCGCGCTTATCTGATCTGAAGATGCAGGAGCTCAGGGACCAAGTGTCCTTACTTGAGACTACCGTAGGTAGCTTACGCCGGGAGGCTGAGGTTGCATCTTCACTCCATTCTGAGGAGTTGCGGAAGTTGGAGGCTAGGTGCCGGGCAGAGGAGAAGACTGTCGCAGTGTCTGAGTACAAGGCTTCCTCTGCCTTCACTGCTGACTATAGCGTGCGACTCACTCAGGAGATGAACCAGTTTGGTGAGTATCTGGTTGATCATATTTTCCGCATTGATCCTCAGTTTCCAGTTGGCGATCTTGGTGATTTTGGGCCATACGCTACTGGTTACATGGCTGTCCTTAGGGGTCAGGCTGCTGTTGCAGACGAGCCTGCCCCTACACAGGTGGATGCTACGCCTATGGATATCGATACTTCGGACTCTTCCTCCTCTTCCTCCATCTCTGCCGGTGGTTCAGCCTCAGAGGGTCAGGGTGACTCCCCCGAAGGCTCTGATTGATGTATCTACATCTTGCTATCTTTGTATATATAACCATACTCTTTCTCCCTTTTGATGGGTTGAGTATCTTTTGGGATTGTTGTGGGGTTTTGTGTTACTTTCTCTTCTCGTATTTTGTCGTTGGCTGTGTGGTTCACTTGCCTTTATATTGGTACTTCGTATGCTTTTCTATGTACTCCTTTGATTATGGACTCTTCTCTTGGTGTGTATCCTTTACTTATTCTTCTTTCGTGTTTTCCTTCATGCCATACCTGCTATTTCATCAAGAAAAAACATTATGTGTTCTTCATATCACTTTACTTTGAAATTACTTTCTCATGGGATCCTTCTTAGTATTGTGTAATGCTCTCTTCTGATACCCTTTGAATGGTATGTATGGTATTGTTAGACCAAAGATACACTCTTGGTGGGCGTCGAGTCTGTTCACGAGACAGGCTCTCGGAGGGCACTTAACGTTTCGCAGGATAGGCTCCCGGAGGGCACAGGTTAGACCAAAGATACGCTCCTGGTTGGCGTCGAAATCTGTTCACGAGACTGGCTCTCGGAGGGCACTTAACGTTTCGCAGGATAGGCTCCCGGAGGGCACAAGTTAAACCAAAGATACGCTCCTGGTTGGCGTCGAAATCTGTTCACGAGACTGGCTCTCGGAGGGCACTTAACGTTTCGCAGGATAGGCTCCCGGAGGGCACAGGTTAGACCAAAGATACGCTCCTGGTTGGCGTCGAAACTTGTAGTTTGAAATCTACCTCAAGATACGCTCTTGGGGGCGTCGAATCTGGTAGTGTTTTTTCTACCTCAAGATACGCTCTTGGGGGCGTCGAATCTGGTAGGTTGCAAATCTACCTCAAGATACGCTCTTGGGGGCGTCGAAATTCGTAGTTTTTGGAAACCACTCTCAAGATACGCTCTTGGTGCGTCGAAGGTCGTAGTATAGAAACTACTCTCATGATACGCTCTTGGGGGCGTCGAAGGTCGTAGTATGAACACTACTCTCAAGATACGCTCCTGGGGGCGTCGAAATTCGTAGTTTTTGGAAACCACTCTCAAGATACGCTCTTGGTGCGTCGAAGGTCGCAGTATTGAAACTACTCTCAAGATACGCTCTTGGGGGCGTCGAAGGTCGTAGTATGAACACTACTCTCAAGATACGCTCTTGGGGGCGTCGAGGGTCGTAGTATAAAAACTACTCTCAAGATACGCTCTTGGGGGCGTCGAAATCTGTTCGCGGGATAGGCTCCCGGAGGGCACAGGGTTCGTAGTTTTTAGAACTACTCTCACGATACGCTCTTGGGGGCGTCGAATCTGTTGTTGACTTGGAGTCATATCTGTGTAAGGATAACTTCATGATTATATCACCACATTCATTGGAAAATACCTTTGAAAGAAATCTTACTCCCTTAAGAGCATTCATGTTTTTTGTACACATGGGGTGCCTTGGGGGGATCCAGACACCCTTTGGAGGAAATCAAAGATAGTTGTAGAGTTGGAATAACTTCGTGAGTTCTCCTTCTCAAAAGTTGTTTTTGGAAAACTTAGAAAGCTTGAACATGCAAAGTGCTAAATATGAAACTAAGGATATGGGGTGGTCAATTTGTCCATTGCCACGTACTCCTTTAGGCCTCCATTGTAAATCATTTCCTCCACTTCTATCTTCAGCACCATGCAATTGTTGGTTTGATGCCCCCAGGTTCCATGGTACTCACACCATTCCTGTGCATCTCTTCCTTGGAAGGCCTTGCCCTCCTTCTGCATGTGGGTAGCTCTTCCTTGAGGTACTTCTGAAAAAGTTCTTCTATGCTCACTGTAAGGGGTGTGAATTTGAAATTTACATCTCCTTCCAATGTGTCAGTCTCTCCTTCGTTCTTCGGGACTTCATCCCATTGCTCCATCTCCTTTGCAAACGCCTTGTCTAGCTTTTCCTTGAGCTGTCTCATTGTATTTGTCATGACCATCTCATAAAACCCTCCATAGGCCTCAAATGAGTTTGGATGCATGTTTCTAATGAATGCTTTGACGGCTTCTCCTCTTGTGATGTCCATATTGGCACCATAACTGGAGAATCTCTGGAAGTAGCTTGATATTGGCTCTCGCGGCATTTGCTTGATGTCATCGATGTAATGGAAGCCTCTTATGATGGAGTCCCTTGTTCTTTTCCCTTCTACGGTTTCTGGCTGCCAAGGTATGGCTGTTACCTTCACAGCCTTGCTCATGTGTCTCTTCTTAAACATTGCTTGAAGAAACTGTCTGCTCAAGCGGAGTGTAACTCCGTTCTTCATCTTTCTTTGCCTTTGTCTCCTTCCCTTCTTCTTACTATCTTGGTCGGCTCCTACCGTGACCATTGCCACTGTATCTGTCCCGTGTGATCCACGTCTCATGGAGTTGACGTAGCACTGTCTTGCAGTGCGTTGATCACCCAGGACTTCTCCGACTCCATTCTCAGTGACGTACTTCAACTTCTGGTGTACAGTGGATGGCACGATTTCGTATGGGTTTATGGTTGTTCTTCCTAGGATCCCATTGTAGGCTCCCAGGCTTTCAACCACCAAGAAGTTAACATTCACCTTCAACTGTGTCCATCCTTGGCCCATGGTCACCGGCAGGGTTATCATTCCTAGGGGGTAGCTTGTTGCCCCTGAGAAGCCAACTAGAGGGAAGTTGACTGGTTTGATGTCTGCCTTTGTTTTCCCTATTTCTTCTAGGACTCTTAGGCTTAGGAGGTCTGCCGAACTGCCCCCATCCACCAATATTCTCTTTACATCAAAATTATCAATGTCTATCGTGATGACTAACGCATCGTCATGTGGGAAGACAATGTGGCTCTTGTCCTTCTCCGAGAATTCAATCTTCATCTCCTCTCCTTCTCGTGGCCTTTTCCTCCACCTTGGCACTGAACTCAGTTTTGATGCGTAAACCTCCCTTGCATTAGCAGTTGGGCCACCTGATGCCACTCCTCCGTGTATCATGTTTATGGTTCCTCTCTTGTTGGGTGGAGGATTGTAGTCTACCTTGCTCTTGCCTTTGTCCCTGTATGATGGCCCTAACTGTATGCTGTTGCCCCCATGATCCACGAACTGCTTTAGTTCTCCCCTTTGGATGACATTGTTGATGCTTAGCTTTAGGCTGAAGCATTCGTTCGTGTCATGCCCGTATGCTTCATGGTTATCACACCATCTATCCTTGTGTGTCCCCACCATTGGGGCTCTCCACCTTGCAGGGGGTGACCAGAGTTTCTGATTCCGCATCTCTCTGAGGACAGTAGCTGGAGTGGCGTTCAATGGGATGAACTTGATGACGTTGATTTCCCTACCTTTCAGTGGTTCGCCCATTTGATTTCTTTGTTGGGGCGGACGCCATTCCTGCTGCCTTGTGTGTTGAGGTGCCTGAGGTGGCTTTCCTTTGTTCGGCTTTGCATTGTCTTCCTTAGCCGCTTGAATCTTAGCTTTCTTACTTGCTCTGTGCCTCTCCAGGTCTATATGAGTTTTTACTCTCCCTGCTAGCTCCTCTAAGGTGCTTGCTGGTTTCTTGGCCATTTTTTCTGCCAGCGTGGACCCGAAGCGGCCTAGGTTTCTAATGAAGGCTCGTATTATCTCACCCTCAATGATGTCGCCCTGGATGTCTGCTATGTTTTGGTTAAACCTAGTGTAGTAATTGGCCAAGGATTCATCATTTTCTTGCTTCACGTCATCGATGGAGCCTGTTCCTTTGAGGAGCTTCCTTTCTCCTAGATATCTCTGAAGGAATTTCGCCTTTAGCTGCTCCCATGAGTGGATGCTCTCAGAGGGTAGGCTGAAGAACCAGTGTGAGGCCACCCCTGATAGGGTGTTTGGAAATAGGAGTGCCTTGTATCTTTCATCAGTAGTTCTCCCAAATAGGGAGGCTTCATGCTGTTGAATATGCTCCAAAGGGTCTCCCTTGCCATTGTACTTTGCAATCTGGACTGTATGCAGGGAGTCCGGCACCTTGCTCATCTCCAATTCCTTCGTGAAAGGGTGGTTCGTTTTGTCACTTAGACAGTGCAAGCCGTGTTTCTTTGACTCGTTCATTTTCCTTGTTATCATTGCCTCTATTTCTTCCGGAGTGATCAATATCGGTGTCGGAGTGTAATCTCTCTGATAGCCTCCGTAGTTATAGATAGGGCTTGCCGGGATCCCTTGTCCGTATTGATACGGACTGTAGGTGTATCCTTGGTGTCCCTGCTGGGGTGCTTCATAGAATTCTTGCCTCCTTGGAGGTCTTGCTTGTCTGTCCGTCCCCAGTGGGGTGTAAGCCCTGGCGTTCTGCTGTTGCCTAGGAGGCACGAATTGTTGCCTTTCCTCTGGGGGTGGCTACTGGTAATTTCTTCTTTGCTCCTCTCGCTGCCCTACTCGAGGGTGCGAGTGGTGCACTTCCGTTGGGATCTGTTCCTCTTCATGAGCTTCTGTATTTGTCCCCTGGGTGTATGCCGGCCTTGTGTATGTTGTGTGGGCGCGGTTGTTATTTCCTTGGGCCGGCATCCCATACGGGTATCCTTGGGGTTGTGCCTCGTAGTAATATCCCTCAGGAGGTGCTGTGTGTTGGGATGGCACCCCCTGTTTCTCCCTCTCTCTTTGTGGCCTCCTTGCCAAAGGGGTTGAGGCTGTGGAGGACTCAGCCCCAGCTGGGCGTGAGGGTCCTCCCTCCTGGTTGTTGTGTTGGGGAGGCTGTGGGGTTCCTTGAGGTTCTGGTTGAACTGGCAGTTTCCCTCTGTTAGGCTGCCTTCCCGGGGGTATAGGTTCTCTCCTTCGCCTATTGCCCCCAGGTGGGCGGTGGTGCCTAGACACCATGCTGTTCGTCATTGTTCTTGTTATTGCCAGGCTTTCTGTCCGAAACCCACTGACGGCGCCAAGTGTTAGGTTCCGATTCTAGGGTCAACGGGCGGTCGACTCAAGTCTCGTTCCTCACTGGAGATGTTGTGGATTCGGTGCTCTCGGGTTGTGCTGTCCTAGCTTGTGTCCTTCCGTCCTTAGCTTCTCTTCTCCTCTCGCCCTACAAGAGGGGCAATACCAGGCACAGAGGGGGGGGGGGGGTGGTGCCTGATGAACCCTCTCTGATGCCTAAGTCAGTACGGTTTTAGAGAGATAAAGCTAGAGAGATGTCAGAGCAAAATTATGCAACTTGCCAAGATGATCGAATGAATAGTGGAGGTGTGGTATTTATAGGCAACGGTGTCATTAAGGTGGCTTAATGACATCGTTAACCTTTAAACACAGTTAATTAACCTTTAAGTACGTAATTAAGACCTTAGGATACGGAGAAGGTTGGCGGAAATAAACCGAGTATGGGAGTCCAAGAATGGTGCCGGGGCCCTTGGGGGGGAAGGAAAATCCGACCCCCAAGGGTAGGGGTTGGGTGAGGCCACCCAACCCCTCCTAGGGGAGATAGGGTTGGCCAACCCTATCTCCCCTAGGGGAGGTCGGGTGTCGCCACCCGACCTCACCTAGGTGAGTCTACCTTGGCCGGACGAGCGCTTCGGCCTCGTCCGGACCGTTGGTGTTTTCGCGAAGTGTTCGGGTTGAAGTTTCATTCACCTTTATCGATGGGGGGAGTCCTCCACTCCCCTCGACGCCAATTCCCTCGTGGAGCGGGACCTGGTGAACGCCGGGATCCGACTCCTCGATATAATCTCTGGGGGGCAGCTTTTCGACGACCCTTCTAATATGGTTCCCTGGGTAAACTTCTAACTCTTCTTCGTTTACTGTTTGCAGCCAAGAAGGTATCTGTGCTGACCGATCTGTTCCTTAAGCAGGGGGAGACCGACGCTGTTCGCCCTTCGCGGAAGAGGAAGTCCGCCAAGAAGGCTGCTGCTCAGTCGGGGTCTCCTTCTGCGGAGCCACCCAAGCGGAAGCGAGTGGAGCTGGACCAACTCTTCGACGTCCAGACTACTGAGGAAGGTAAAAAGCTTCGACTCGCTATTAAATCGTATAGGAGGATGGTCCCGAGGGATTTGATTCCTTTGACCCAGGAGGCTCGTATTGCTGATGTTAGACGGATCCTTCGGGGCGAAACTCCTCGTGTCCTGAAGGCGGGCTACTACCACTATCATGGGAAGGATCAATACGTCTCCCGACGTATCGTTTGGTGTAAGAATCCTGATGAACTCCCTGACTACATTTCTGAAGCCTCTCGTCCTCCAGGTGCAGGTCGCTCAGGAGTTCCGTCGGGTGCTGCAGCTTCCGCGGGTGCACCATCTTCAACAGGGGTGCCTCCCTCAACTGGGGAGAAGACCCCGACCGGCGAGCAGTTTCGTCGGGTGGAAAGCTTGGACTCCTCCGAGGAGACTGATGAGGGGGGCTCCCTTCGTCATCGTCGGAGGACGGGGCAATCCCCCCTGAAACCAACCCCTCAGGGGCCGCCTCCTTCATCTTCTCCGCAGCAGCGGCAGCCGTCGCCCATCCATAACTTCACTCCTTCCCCTGTTCGGGTCGAGACGGAGGCATGCCCTTCCACGTATCGTCCTCCTCCTCCTGTCGCTCTCGATAGGAATTTCTATAGGCCCTTCAACCCCTCACAAGCGAATGCCCCCTGGACTCCCATCCAGACGCTGCAAGGAGTCCCGCTCACACAAGGGGAGCAGCACCAGGACCTGGCCCTGCATCTGCTGGCAGGCTCGATCCTGCCTACCATGCGGTATCCGATTTCCCTCAATCGGACGGCCATGCATCGGGATGTCAGAGAGATGTCCATGCGCCGGATAGAGGTAAAACTTCGCTTCTCTCTTTCGATGATAAATCGGGTTGTTTGTCTGTTAACACTTTTTCCTCTTATTGTAGGAGCTCGGGGACTTCAACCGTCTTCTTGGGTACCTCTTCGCCTATGATGAGTCCCGGGAGCGGGATCGAGCAGCCCTCGACCAGCTCAAGGAGGATCTTAAGGCCTCCCAGTCTTCGCGGGGAAAGCTTGTCAAGGAGCAGGCTGTCCTTGACCAAAAGGTTCGGGACCTCCAGAAGCAGGTCGGGGACTTCGAGGGGCTCTTGAGGCAAGAGCGGCAGGAGCGGCAGGCGGCTGTGGATAAGCTGGTCCTCGAGAAGAAGGCTGCTGAGGACAAACTGGTCCTCGAGAAGAAGGCTCTGGAGGAGCAAATTGCGGGATTTCCAGCGCAGCTGGTCGAGGCGGAGGCAAAGGGCCGGGAGGATTATCGGAGGTCTGGGGACTTCCAGGCCGACGCTATGAAATTCTTCGGCGCGGAGGTGGAGAACACTCTCTTCAATGCAGTTGAGGAGCTCCACCTGGAGTATGGCGACGCCATCAACTTTGACAAGTCTCCTTCCCTCGCTCCCTTTGCGAAGAAGTATTTTGCTCTTTCCGAGGAGAGTGATGGGGGGAGTACCCCCGTAATTGTCGAAGACGCCTCTGAGCTTCCAAGTGCGGATGCCCCGATAGTCGATCCTCCCGTGGTCAACCCTGTGGAACCTTCTGCTACCGACTCCGCGGACCTAGCTGCTGCCGATGCTGCCGACAAGGACCAAGCTTAAACGTTTATCTTTAGAGTCCTTGTATCTTCTCCTTTTTTGTCATTGTCGGGCCTTTGAGCCCTTATCAACTATCAGACTTTCTCAGTTCCGATTTTCTTGACGCATTTCTTCGAGTGGCCTTACTATATTTGCCTAGGTCGATACTTCGACACTTAAGACATTTTCGTACGTCATTCCCGACGATTTAAGAACTTGCACCACTTAAGGCGACTTATCATCGTGTACCGCTCAAGGCGACTTAATATTACTTAGAGTAAATCTAAGAATCACGCATCACTTAAGACGACTTAATATCGTGCACCACTCAAGGCGACTTTATATCGTGCACCACTTAAGGCGACTTTTCTCGTGCACCACTTAAGGTGACTTAATTCCGCGCACCACTTAAGGCGACTTAGTTCCGTGCATCACTTAAGACGACTTAACAATACTTAGAATAAATCTAAAGATCGTGCACCACTCAAGGCGACTTTATATCGTGCACCACTTAAGGCGACTTTTTGATACTTAGAATAAATCTAAGGATCGTGCACCACTCAAGGCGACTTTTCTCGTGCACCACTCAAGGCGACTTTGACACTTAGCACAAATCTAAGGATAACTCTGATTGGAAGCAACCTCTTTATTTATTGACGGCACAAAATTGGCTTACATCGAATTAAGCGATAAACAGCATACACCACTTAAGGCGGTTTTACATCGGGCACCACTTAAGGCGACTTTATCGGGCACCACTTAAGGCGACTTTCTTCAAGCATGGTGTTTCTTCAATTGTTCGCCGCTAAAAGAATGCTTTAACGTTCTGCCATCGAGGTCTTCCAACTTGTACGCATTTGGAGCTGGCATCCCCACGACCTTATAAGGTCCTTCCCATTTTGGTGACATCTTGTTGATTCGATCCAAAAGGGTGAACTCGTTGCGACGCCAAACCAGCTCCCCGACGAAGAAATGTCGGGACTTCACTCGCCGATTGTAGTACCTGGCCGTCGCCAAACGCATTCGAGCTTGGACTTCATCGGCTTCCCGCCTTTTCTCTTTGAGCAAGTCCAAGTCCAGACGTCTCATTTCGTCATTTGTCAGAGGCTCGTAATATCTCATCTGATGGGACGCCACAGCTACCTCCACGGGGGCGACAGCTTCCGTGCCATAAACGAGGCCAAACGGAGTCTCCCCCGTTGATCGTTTGGGTGTCGTTCTAACAGCCCAAAGCACGTTTTCCAGTTCGTTCAGCCACTTTCCCTTCAAGGCATAAACCCTCTTCTTCAGGCCATCCATCACGATTTTGTTGGCTGATTCCACCTGGCCATTAGTCTGAGCATGGCGTACGGAAGCAGTCTGATGCTCGATGTTCAACTCCTCCAGATACTGCCTCACCTGAGAGCCGTGAAACGGTGGGCCATTGTCGCTGATCACCACCTTAGGAATCCCGTATCTGGACACAACGTGGGTCTGGAGGAACTTGACGATCTGATTCCCCGTCGTTCTGGCCAATGCCTTCGCCTCTATCCATTTCGAAAAATAATCGATTGCTACAAGTAAATACTTACATTGACCTTGTGCTTGTGGAAGAGGTCCCACCAAGTCGATGCCCCACTGCGCGAAGGGCCAAGCGCTCTTGATGGATGTCAGATTAGCGGCCGGAGCCGTGATACTCGGGGCGTATCTTTGGCACGCGTCACAGGATCGGACCAACGCCGTCGCTTCCTTGTTCATCGTAGGCCAATAATAGCCCAAGTTCAACACTTTCTTCATAATGGATCGGGCCCCTTCATGACAAGCCGCGACCCCTTCATGCACCTCCTTCAGGATTCGGTTGGTGTCGGGCTCTGCTACACACTTCAAGTACGGATTCGAGAACCAGCCCTTCTTGTATAGTTGGTTATCCAGCATCACATAATTAGCCGCGATCCGACGTATCCTGTCGGCTGCTACTTTATCATCGGGGACTGCCCCCATAGTCAGGTACGCGACTATCGGGGTCATCCAAGTTGGTTCCTCCTCCGATCTTGCCTCAATGGCACACACCTGTGTCGGGTCGATGGTCGATAAGATCACCTTCTCCAAGAAATGCACCTTCCGATTCTCTTCCAAGGGTGCCCCCAGGGCAAATTTGCTCAAGGCGTCTGCCTCTATTTTTTCCTCCCTCGGGATTGCCTCGATATCGAAGCTTTTAAAGCTCTCCTTCAGGGCTTGTACCTCGCGTAGGTATTTCTTCATTATCGGACTCCTCGCTTCGTATCGCCCTTGAACCTGGTTCACGATTAAAGCTGCGTCACACTTCACTCTCAAATGATCAACTCCAGTGCCTTTAGCAATTTTTAGACCCGTGATGAGAGCTTCATACTCCGCTTCGTTGTTTGTGGCCTTGAATGTTAAAGCCAAGGCGTATCGGAGCGGTTCACCTTCACCTGGTGGTATCAACAAAAAGCCTGCTCCTAATCCGTCCGAACTCGAGGAGCCATCCGTGTACATCTCCCATGTATTTTCCTCATTTGGCTGTTCTGATTGCTCTGCCCTCTCTTGTTGTTCTTCTGTCGGGACCTCCATGGTTGCCCCCTCTACAGGGCCCGCTTCTTCTAGATCGGGGGCTGTAGATTCTGCTATGAAATCCGCCAATGCCTGGCCCTTAATAGCCGTTCTTGGAGCAAAGTGTATGCGAAACTCACTAAGCTCTACCGCCCATTTCACTAATCTTCCCGACGCATCCGGTCGGTTCAAAAAATGCTTCAAAGGCTGGTTTGTCAGCACAGTGATCTCGTGTGCGTGGAAATAAGGCCTTAGCTTCCGAGCAGTAATAATCAACGCAAAGAGGTACTTCTCAACGGCAGGATAATTTAATTCAGACTTGGCAAACGCCTTGCTTACATAATAGACGGGGACTTGATTACCCTCGACAACCTTCACTAACACAGAGCTAATGGCAAATTCAGAAACAGCCAAATAAAGATAGAGCGGCTCGCCTGGAACCGGTTTCGCCAACGGCGGGAGGGTGCGAAGGTGTTGCTTGAGTGCTTGGAACGCCTCTTCACACTTGGCGGTCCACTCAAATTTCTTGTTGGCCCTCAGGACTTCAAAAAATGGCATTGATCGGTCGCTGGCTTTGGACAGGAAGCGATTCATTGCAGCTAATCGGCCATTCAGCACTTGTACCTCCCGATGGTTTATCGGAGACTGCATCTCCTCGATCGCCCTCAGCTTCTCGGATTCACCTCAATTCCTCTCTGGCTCAGCATAAAGCCCAAAAATTTCCCTGAGTGGACTCCGAAGGCGCATTTCGTCGGGTTTAAGCGAACTTGATGAAGCCTCATCTGCTCAAACGCCATGGTTAGGTTGTGTACATGATCCTCGGCTTGTCGTGACTTCACCAGCATATCATCCACGTAAGCCTCCATGGTTTCCCCCAGCATATCTCCGAACAGATTGTTCACCATCCGCTGGTAGGTGGCCCCCGCATTAATCAATCCGAAAGGCATGACATCGTAGTGATAGATGTCACTGTCTGCGTAAAACGTTGTATGGGGAGCGTCTTCCTTGGCCATCTTGATTTGGTTGTATCCTGAATACGCATGAATGAAACTCAACAGCTCATGTCCCGACGTGGCATCCACCAGCTGGTCGATTCTCGGGAGTGGATATCAGTCCTTCGGGCAAGCCTTATTCAGGTCGCGGAAATCCACACACATTCGCCATTTCCCGTTAGTCTTCTTCACCAGCACTGGATTAGCAACCCAAGTTTGGAATCGGAGTTCTTTAATGAACCCAGCATCGAGCAACCTCCCCACCTCCTGCTGGATCGCGATCTTCTTGTCTGTGCCCATCGGGCGCCTTTTCTGTGTGATAGGTTTGATCGCGGGATCTATCTTCAGCTCATGTACGATCACATTGGGGCTGATTCCTGGCATATCGCTCGGGGACCAGGCAAACAGCTCCTTGAACTCCTTCAGCAACTCAATCAGTTCTCGGGCTGTTTTCTCGGTCAAAGCGGACCCGATTTTCACCTTCCGCTGAGGTCCGTCAATCTCGACTTCTTTTAAATCTTCTACGGGGGCGGGACGCCCGAACTCCTCTCTAGGATCTGTGTTTGTCTGGAGGACAGTCATGGCCTCTCGCCTCCTCCTTCGGGTGACATTGACGTAACATTTTCGAGAAGCTACCTGATCACCCTTGACTTCTCCGACTCCGTGGTCGGTCGGGAATTTCATCTTCTGGTGTACTGTCGAGGCAACTGCCATCAGGGGGTTGATGGTGGTTCTCCCGATAATCGCGTTGTAAGTCCCCGCGGAATCAACTACCACGAACTCCACGTTCCTCCTTTCTGATTTCCACCCACTACCAAACTCCACTGGTAAGGTGATTACCCCTAGCGGATAGGAGGTAGAGCCAGAGAACCCGACCATCGGGAAGTTTGCCTCCTTCAGATCTTTCTTCGTTTTCCCCATAGCCTCCAGCGCGTCCATGAATAGAATATCGGAGGAGCTCCCTCCGTCGATTAGAATTCGCTTCATTTCGAACCCGTCTACATCCAAGGTTACCACCAAGGCGTCGTCGTGCGGAGTTTCCACGCCTATGAGATCTTCCGACGAAAAGGAGATTACAATCTCTTCTTTCAAGGTCCAGGATCGGGACCTCTTACCCAGCACCACCGCCGTAGGGATTCTAGAGGCATAAACCTCTCGGGCGGATGAAGTATCACCTCCAGCAGCAAACCCTCCATGAATCACATTGATAGTGCCCCGTCTCTCCTTACGAGCACCGGATGACTCTGGGTCGGTTCTCTTCTTCTTTAGGGACCGATCGCGGGATCGGGAACGGGACCGCGATCGGGACCGAGAGTGGGATCGACACTGCTTATCCCCGACGAATTCCTTGAGCTACCCCTTCTGGATCAGCTTTTCGATCTCCTTCTTCAGTTCCCGACAATGGTTGGTGTCGTGACCATTTGCGCGGTGAAATCGGCAGTAGCGATCCGTGCGAGATCCCAAGAATTCTCCATCCTTCTTTGGGGGGGTACCTGGAGATACCTTGTCGTTCCATGACCGTCAGTACCTCCGCCATGGAGCAGTTGAGAGGAATGTCGAGATCCTCCCGCTTATCCTTCCTTAAAGAACGCCTATCGTCCCTTCGATCAGGGCGGCCTCGATTCCGACTACTTTCGGGTTTACCCTTTGACTTACGATCGTCGAAAGGTTTAACCGACTGCTTCCCTTTGTTCGACTTTGGGGGCTCCAACTCTCCCGCGGCTATCTTTGACTCCTGGACATCGATTTGCCGTTTTACCCTCTTCTGTAGTGCCTCCATATTCCACACAGCCTTTTCAGCTACACTGTGCATTAGGTCGGAACCGTAGGGGGCCGTTAAGTTCCGGATAAAGGTACGGATGGTTTCTCCCTCCGAGATCTCCTCATCAATCTCTGCCACACTAGCAGTGTACCGCTGGTAATAGTGCGCCAGCGATTCGTCTGGCCTCTGTACCACCTGGGTCAGGGACCTCACACTCTTCAGCAAACGTCTTCGACCCTGGTACTGCTGAATGAACCGGTCGTGCATATCTGCCCAGCAAGTGATGCAGCCTAGGGGCAGACTAAAGAACCAGGTCAGGGCTCTTTCTCCAAGTGTGTTCGGGAACAGCGTACACACTATGTCTTCATTCGGGGCTCTTCCCAGACATGCCATGAGGTGCTTCTGGACATGACGAACTGGATCTCCTTCACCATCGTACTCCTTTATCGTGGGGATACCCAGCCCTGGTGGGGCTAGGGTGTCTATGAGTCGGGGAACGAAGGGATGAGTAGACCGATCCCTCAGCTCCGATACCAGCGGCTTCTGCTCTCCCATGCAGATGTTCACGATCTTTACCACCTGATCGGGGGTAATGGGACCATTCAGGGGAATGGTCCTGTGTTGTACTGGCCCTGACCCATCAACCACGAACCTCTCTGGCTGAGTGGACACCCTACTCCTGTCCTGACCTCGGGGCGGAGCTTCCTGCGCGTTCCGAACCTCTGCTGGTGGGGCCACTTCTTCCAACGGGGGCATCTCCTCCTGCCTCCTCGCGGCCTCCCTCCGATCTAAGAGAGCCTCCACGGCTGCAGAAAACATGGGCATGGCTTCTGCCACGACTCTTGTCAGGTCCGTAGCTGGGGGAGCCTCCTGCCCCCTATTGCCCTGGTGCTGAGCAGCAATGTCTTTGGGACCTTCATTGTGCCCCCCTGTCTGGGAGAGCTCAGCCGGGGGATGGTTCTGGTTTTCCTCCTGTTCTGGTAGTGAATTCAGAGTTGTTACAGCGGGGTGACGGGAACCACCAGATTGTCCCTGTCTTCTGTGCTTGCCAGCCGCCATCGATCGAGTAGAAGGCATATCAGCTTTTTGTTTGATTCCAATAGACGGCGCCAATGTTGGATCACGGTGGAACTCCGGTACGGACTTTGACGGCGATCCTAGCTCCTTCGCTCCACGCAATCCTGCAAGAGGGGATAGACCGGGCGGTGACCCAGAATCCCTCTCCGATGCTTAAATGAGTGCCTAGTACGAACTGGCAAGCAATAATCTCAAAGGGTATGTAATTCAACGTAAATCATCTGAGGTGATCTCTTGCCCTTTTTATAGGCGAAGAGATGCCTCAGTTACCTGGTGAATCGTTAGGGGTGGTTAGCCCGTATCCCGCGTATCTCGGGTGTGATCCCACCTATCTAGGCCATGATCTCGCGTATCTCAGCCACGCCCCGCGTATCTCGGCCACGCTCCGTGTATCTTAACCACGTTCCGCGTAT
Organism: Clarkia xantiana subsp. parviflora; assembly: GCA_036873135.1. Classification (NCBI taxonomy): domain Eukaryota; kingdom Viridiplantae; phylum Streptophyta; class Magnoliopsida; order Myrtales; family Onagraceae; genus Clarkia; species Clarkia xantiana. The sequence continues at coordinate 112,153 of JAPTYO010000001.1, forward strand.
CTCGGCCACGCCCCGCGTATCTTGGCCTTATCCTCTGATAACGAGTCCCGACTCCCGTCGGGGACTCCAAAGTTGTCTCGTTGTGTCACCGCTCGGGGCCCCTCGTCATCATGACAGGGCCAATCGTTCTCAGGGATTCGTCATCGGGGCCTACTTAAAGGCTTCTCGTCGGGAGCTTCCAGCTCATCTGTCGGAACCGACTCTGTCGGGACCTTTCATCATCGGGACTCCATTCGTTGGGACCCTTCTCCTGGGTCATCTTGACCTTCATTTGGGGCCTGGTGGGCCTGTTTGCCGTTTTCTCACCGTTAAAGTGCCTGACGGCTGTAGTCGAACCCATCAGTGAATAAACGTTGATTATGAGACCGAAATTAAAAGGGATAACGACTTTAGTATGATCAAGTACATCTTGAATCAATTCAAAGTCAACTTATTTAGTCCAATTCGGAGCTCCGAGTGAAAATATATAGATAAATAAAAATTTGGTAAATCCCCATAAGCGGTTGTACCCTTTGAATGAACGGTGATTCCGAGACCGAACTGAAAAGGGATAAATACTTTAGTATGATCATATATGTCTAGAATAAATGCGGTGGCAACTGATTCATCCAATACAGAGATCCAAGAGTGATACCCTATGAATAAATGTTGATTCTGAGACAGAAATAAAAATGGATATAGACTTTAGTACGATCAGGTACGTCTTGAATCCATGCAATAGCAACTGATTTAGTCCAATTCAGAGCTCCGAGTTAAGCTGTATAGATAAATAAATATTTGGTAAATCCCCATAAGCGATAGTACACTTTGAATAAACGGTGATTCCTAGATCGAACTAAAAAGGGATAAATAATTTAGTGTGATCATATATGTATAGAATAAATTCGATAGCAATTGATTTCATCCAATTCAAAGATCCAAGAGTATTACCCTATTAATAAACGTTGATTCAGAGACAGAAATAAAAAGGGATAAAGACTTTACTATGATCACGTACGTCTTGAATCAATTCAAAATCAAGTGATTTAGTCCAATTCAGAGCTATGAGTGAAGATATATAGATAAATAAAAATTTGGTAAATCCTCATAAGCGGTAGTACCCTTTGAACGAACGGTGATTCCAAGGCCGAACTGAAAAGGGATAAATACTTTAGTATGATCATATATGTCTAGAATAAATACGATGGCAACTGATTTCATCCAATACAGAGATCCAACAGTGAACCCTATGAATAAACGGTTATTTTGAGACAGAAATAAAAAGGGATAAAGACTTTGGTACGATCAGGTACGTCTTGAATCAATGCAATAGCAACTGATTTAATCCAATTCAAAGCTCCGAGTTATGCAGTATAGATAAATAAATATTTGGTAAATCCCCATAAGAGGTAGTACCCTTTGAATAAATGGTGATTCCGAGACCGAACTAAAAAGGGATAAATACTTTAGTGTGATCATACATGTCTAGAATAAATGCGATAGCAACTGATTTCATCCAATTCAAAGATCCAAGAGAGTTACCCTATGAATAAACGTTGATTCTGAGACAGAAATAAAAATGGATAAAGACTTTAGTATGATCACGTACGTCTTGAATCAATGCAATAGCAACTTATTAAGTCTAATTCTGAGATCCATGTGAAGATATATAGTTAAATAAAAATTTGGTAAATCCCCATAGGCGCTAATACACTTTGAATAAACTGCGATTCTGAGACCGAACTAAAAATGGATAAATACTTAAGTATGGTCATATATGTCTAGAATAAATGCGATAGCAACTTATTTCATCCAATTCAAAGGACCAAGAGTGTTCCCCTATGAATAAACGTTGATTCTGAGACAGAAATAAAAATGGATAAAGATTTTGGTATTATCACGTACGTCTTGAATGAATGCTATAGTAACTGATTTAGTCCAACTCTGAGCTCCGTGTGAAGATACATAGATAAATAAAAATTTGGTAAATCCCCATAGGCGGTAGTACCCTTTGAATAAGCTAGGATTCCGAGACTGAACTAAAAAGGGATAAATACTTTAGTATGATCATCTATATCTAGAATAATGTGATAGCAACTGATTTCATCCAATTCAGAGATTTATGAGTGTTACCTTGTGAATAAACGTTGATTATGAGACCGAATCAAAAAGGGGTAATGATTTTAGTATGATCAAGTACGTCTTGAATCAATTCAAAATCAACTGATTTAGTCCAATTCGGAGCTACGAGTGAAGATATATAGATAAATAAAATTTGGTGAATCCCCATAAGCGGTAGTACCCTTTGAATGAACGGTGATTCCAAGACCGGACTGAAAAGGGATAAATACTTTAGTATGATCATATATGTCTAGAATAAATACGATGGCGACTGATTTCATCCAATACAGATATCCAACAGTGATACCCTATGAATAAAACGGTTATTTTGAGACAGAAATAAAAAGGGATAAAGACTTTGGTACGATCAGGTACGTCTTGAATCAATGCAATAGCAACTGATTAAATCCAATTCAAAGCTCCGAGTTATGCTGTATAGATAAATAAATATTTGGTAAATCCCCATAAGAGGTAGTACCCTTTGAATAAATGGTGATTCCGAGACCGAACTAAAAAGGGATAAATACTTTAGTGTGATCATACATGTCTAGAATAAATGCGATAGCAATTGATTTCATACAATTCAGAGATACAAGAGTTTTACCATATGAATAAACGTTGATTTGAGACTGAACTAAAAAGGGATAAAAACTTTAGTATGATCGAGTACGTCTTGATTCAATGCAATAACAACTGATTTAGTACAAGTCAGATCTCCGAGTGAAAATATATAGATAAAAAAAATTTGGTAAATCCCCATAGGCGCTAATACACTTTGAATAAACTGCGATTCTGAGACTGAACTAAAAAGGGATAAATACTTAAGTATGATCATATATGTCTAGAATAAATGCGATAGCAACTGATTTCATCCAATTCAAAGATCTAAGAGTGTTCCCCTATGAATAAACATTGATTCTGAGACAGAAATAAAAATGGATAAAGATTTTAGTATTATCACGTACGTCTTGAATCAATGTTATAGTAACTGATTTAGTCCAACTCTGAGCTCCGTGTGAAGATACATAGATAAATAAAAATTTGGTAAATCCCCATAGGCGGTAGTACCCTTTGAATAAGCGGTGATTCCAAGACCGAACTAAAAAGGGAAACTACTTTAGTATTATCATATATATCTAGAATAATGTGACTGCAAGTGATTTCATCTAATTCAAAGATTTAAGAGTGTTACCTTGTGAATAAACGTTGATTATGAGACCGAAATTAAAAGGGATAAAGACTTTAGTATGATCAAGTACGTCTTGAATCAATTCAAAATCAACTTTTTTAGTCCAATTCGGAGCTGCGAGTGAAAATATATAGATAAATAAAAATTTGGTAAATCCCCATAAGCGGTAGTACCCTTTGAATAAACGGTGATTCCAAGTACGTACTGAAAAGGGATAAATACTTTAGTATGATCATATATGTCGAGAATAAATGCGGTGGCAACTGATTCATCCAATACAGAGATCCAAGAGTGATACCCTATGAATAAATGTTGATTCTGAGACAGAAATAAAAATGGATTAAGACTTTAGTACGATTAGTTACGTCTTGAATGAATGCAATAGCAACTGATTTAGTCCAATTCAAAGCTCCGAGTTAAGCTGTATAGATAAATAAATATTTGGTAAATCCCCATAAGCGGTAGTACCCTTTGAATAAATGGTGATTCCGAGACCGAACTAAAAAGGGATAAATACTTTAGTGTGATCATATATGTCTAGAATAAATGCGATAGCAACTGATTTCATCCAATTCAACGATCAAGGAGTGTTACCCTATGAATAAACGTTGATTCTGAGACAGAAATAAAAATGGATAAAGACTTTAGTATGATCACGTACGTCTTGAATCAATGCAATAGCAACTTATTTAGTCTAATTCTAAGATCCATGTGAAGATATAGTTAAATAAAAATTTGGTAAATCCCCATAGGCGCTAATACACTTTGAATAAACTGCGATTCTGAGACCGAACTAAAAAGGGATAATACTTAAGTATGATCATATATGTCTAGAATAAATGCGATACCAACTGATTTCATCCAATTCAAAGGACCAAGAGTGTTCCCATATGAATAAAGGTTGATTCTGAGACAGAAATAAAAATGGATAAAGATTTTAGTATTATCACATACGTCTTGAATCAATGCTATAGTAACTTATTTAGTCCAACTCTCAGCTCCGTGTGAAGATACATAGATAAATAAATATTTGGTAAATCCCCATAGGCGGTAGTACCCTTTGAATAAGCGGTGATTCCAAGACCGAACTAAAAAGGGAAACTACTTTAGTATTATCATATATATCTAGAATAATGTGACTGCAAGTGATTTCATCCAATTCAAAGATTTAAGAGTGTTACCTTGTGAATAAACGTTGATTATGAGACCGAAAATAAAAGGGATAACGACTTTAGTATGATCAAGTACGTCTTGAATCAATTCAAAATCAACTTATTTAGTCCAATTCGGAGCAGCGAGTGAAAATATATAGATAAATAAAAATTTGGTAAATCCCCATAAGCGGTAGTACCCTTTGAATGAAAGGTGATTCCAAGAACGAACTGAAAAGGGATAAATACTTTAGTATGATCATATATGTCGAGAATAAATGCGGTGGCAACTGATTCATCCAATACAGAGATCCAAGAGTGATACCCTATGAATAAATGTTGATTCTGAGACAGAACTAAAAATGGATAAAGACTTTAGTACGATCAGTTACGTCTTGAATGAATGCAATAGGAACTGATTTAATCCAATTCAAAGCTCCGAGTTATGCTGTATAGATAAATAAATATTTGGTAAATCCCCATAAGAGGTAATACCCTTTGAATAAATGGTGATTCCGAGACCGTACTAAAAATGGATAAATACTTTAGTGTGATCATACATGTTTAGAATAAATGCGATAGCAATTGATTTCATACAATTCAGAGATACAAGAGTTTTACCATATGAATAAACGTTGATTTGAGACTGAACTAAAAAGGGATAAAAACTTTAGTATGATCACGTACGTCTTGATTCAATGCAATAACAACTGATTTACTACAAGTTAGATCTCCGAGTGAAAATATATAGATAAATAAAAATTTGGTAAATCCCCATAGGCGCTAATACACTTTGAATAAACTGCGATTCTGAGACCGAACTAAAAAGGGATAAATACTTAAGTATGATCATATATGTCTAGAATAAATGCGATAGCAACTGATTTCATCCAATTCAAAGGACCAAGAGTGTTCTCCTATGAATAAACGTTGATTCTGAGACAGAAATAAAAATGTATAAAGATTTTAGTATTATCACATACATCTTGAATCAATGCTATAGTAACTGATTTAGTCCAACTCTGAGCTCCGTGTGAAGATACATAGATAGATAAATAAAAATTTGGTAAATCCCCATAGGCGGTAGTACCCTTTGAATAAGCTAGGATTCTGAGACCGGACTAAAAAGGGATAAATACTTTAGTATTATCATTTATATCTAGAATAATGTGATAGCAACTGATTTCATCCAATTCAGAGATTTATGAGTGTTACCTTGTGAATAAACGTTGATTATGAGACCGAATCAAAAAGGGATAACGACTTTAGTATGATCAAGTACGTCTTGAATCAATTCAAAATCAAGTGATTTAGTCCAATTCGGAGCTACGAGTGAAGATATATAGATAAATAAAAATTTGGTGAATCCCCATAAGCGGTAAGACCCTTTGAATGAACGGTGATTCCGAGACCGGACTGAAAAGGGATAAATACTTTAGTATGATCATATATGTCTAGAATAAATACGATGGCAATTGATTTCAGCCAATACAGAGATCCAACAGTGATACCCTATGAATAAACGGTTATTTTGAGACATAAATAAAAAGGGATAAAGACTTTGGTACGATCAGGTACGTCTTGAATCAATGCAATAGCAACTGATTTAATCCAATTCAAAGCTCCGAGTTATGCTGTATAGATAAATAAATATTTGGTAAATCCCCATAAGAGGTAGTACCCTTTGAATAAATGGTGATTCCGAGACCGAACTAAAAAGGGATAAATACTTTATTGTGATCATACATGTCTAGAATAAATGCGATAGCAATTGATTTCATACAATTCAGAGATACAAGAGTTTTACCATATGAATAAACGTTGATTTGAGACTTAACTAAAAAGGGATAAAAACTTTAGTATAATCACGTACGTCTTGATTCAATGTAATAACAACTGATTTAGTACAAGTCAGATCTCCGAGTGAAAATATATAGATAAATAAAAATTTGGTAAATCCCCAGAGGCGCTAATACACTTTGAATAAACTACGATTCTGAGACCGAACTAAAAAGGGATAAATACTTAAGTATGATCATATATGTCTAGAATAAATGCGATAGCAACTGATTTCATCCAATTCAAAGATCCAAGAGTGTTCCCCTATGAATAAACGTTGATTCTGAGACATAAATAAAAATGGATAAAGATTTTAGTATTATCATGTACGTCTTGAATCAATGTTATAGTAACTGATTTAGTCCAACTCTGAGCTCCGTGTGAAGATACATAAATAAATAAAAATTTGGTAAATCCCCATAGGCGGTAGTACCCTTTGAATAAGCGGTGATTCCAAGACCGAACTAAAAAGGGAAACTACTTTAGTATCATCATATATATCTAGAATAATGTGACTGCAACTGATTTCATCCAATTCAAAGATTTAACAGTGTTACCTTGTGAATAAACGTTGATTATGAGACCGAAATTAAAAGGGATAACGACTTTAGTATGATCAAGTACGTCTTGAATCAATTCAAAATCAACTTATTTAGTACAATTCGGAGCTCTGAGTGAAAATATATAGATAAATAAAAATTTGGTAAATCCCCATAAGCGGTGGTACCCTTTGAATGAACGGTGATTCCGAGATCGAACTGAAAAGGGATAAATACTTTAGTATGATCATATATGTCTAGAATAAATGCGGTGGCAACTGATTCATCCAAAACAGAGATCCAAGAGTGATACCCTATGAATAAACGTTGATTTTGAGACATAAATAAAAATGGATAAAGACTTTAGTACGATCAGGTACGTCTTGAATAAATGCAATCGCAACTGAGTTAGTCCAATTCAGAGCTCCGAGTTATGCTGTATAGATAAATAAATATTTGGTAAATCCCCATAAGAGGTAGTACCCTTTGAATAAATGGTGATTCCGAGACCGTACTAAAAATGGATAAATACTTTAGTGTGATCATACATGTCTAGAATAAATGCGATAGCAATTGATTTCATACAATTTAGAGATTCAAGAGTATTATCCTATTAATAAACGTTGATTCAGAGATAGAAATAAAAAGGGATAAAGACTTTACTATGATCACGTACGTCTTGAATCAATGCAATAGCAACTGATTTTGTCCAATTCAGAGCTCCGAGTGAAGATATATATAGATAAATAAAAATTTGGTAAGTCCCCATAGACGGTAGTACCTTTGAATAAACGATGAATACGAGACCGAACTAAAAAGGGATAAATACTTTAGTATGATCATATATGTCTAGAATAAATGCGATAGCAACTAATTTCATCCAATTCAAAGATCCAAGAGTGTTACCCTATGAATAAACGTTAATTTTGAGATAGAAAAAAAATGGATAAATATTTTAGTATGATCACGTACGTCTTGAATCAATGCTATAGCAACTGATTTAGTCCAACTCTGAGCTCCGTGTGACGATACATAGGTAAATAAAAATTTGGTAAATCACCATAGGCGGTAGTACCCTTTGAATAAGCGGTGATTCCGAGACCGAACTAAAAAGGGATAAATACTTTAGTATGATCATCTATATCTAGAATAATGTGATAGCAACTGATTTCATCCAATTCAGAGATTTATGAGTGTTACCTTGTGAATAAACGTTGATTATGAGACCGAATCAAAAAGGGATAATGATTTTAGTATGATCAAGTACGTCTTGAATCAATTCAAAATCAACTGATTTAGTCCAATTCGGAGCTACGAGTGAAGATATATAGATAATAAAAATTTGGTGAATCCCCATAAGCGGTAGTACCCTTTGAATGAACGGTGATTCCGAGACCGGACTGAAAAGGGATAAATACTTTAGTATGATCATATATGTCTAGAATAAATACGATGGCGACTGATTTCATCCAATACAGAGATCCAACAGTGATACCCTATGAATAAAACGGTTATTTTGAGACAGAAATAAAAAGGGATAAAGACTTTGGTACGATCAGGTACGTCTTGAATCAATGCAATAGCAACTGATTAAATCCAATTCAAAGCTCCGAGTTATGCTGTATAGATAAATAAATATTTGGTAAATCCCCATAACAGGTAGTACCCTTTGAATAAATGGTGATTCCGAGACCGAACTAAAAAGGGATAAATACTTTAGTGTGATCATACATGTCTAGAATAAATGCGATAGCAATTGATTTCATACAATTCAGAGATACAAGGGTTTTACCATATGAATAAACGTTGATTTGAGACTGAACTAAAAAGGGATAAAAACTTTAGTATGATCACGTACGTCTTGATTCAATGCAATAACAACTGATTTAGTACAAGTCAGATCTCCGAGTGAAAATATATAGATAAATAAAAATTTGGTAAATCCCCAAAGGCGCTAATACACTTTGAATAAACTGCGATTCTGAGACTGAACTAAAAAGGGATAAATACTTAAGTATGATCATATATGTCTAGAATAAATGCGATAGCAACTGATTTCATCCATTTCAAAGATCTAAGAGTGTTCCCCTATGAATAAACATTGATTCTGAGACAGAAATAAAAATGGATAAAGATTTTAGTATTATCACGTACGTCTTGAATCAATGTTATAGTAACTGATTTAGTCCAACTCTGAGCTCCGTGTGAAGATACATAAATAAATAAAAATTTGGTAAATCCCCATAGGCGGTAGTACCCTTTGAATAAGCGGTGATTCCAAGACCGAACTAAAAAGGGAAACTACTTTAGTATCATCATATATATCTAGAATAATGTGACTGCAACTGATTTCATCCAATTCAAAGATTTAACAGTGTTACCTTGTGAATAAACGTTGATTATGAGACCGAAATTAAAAGGGATAACGACTTTAGTATGATCAAGTACGTCTTGAATCAATTCAAAATCAACTTATTTAGTACAATTCGGAGCTCTGAGTGAAAATATATAGATAAATAAAAATTTGGTAAATCCCCATAAGCGGTGGTACCCTTTGAATGAACGGTGATTCCGAGATCGAACTGAAAAGGGATAAATACTTTAGTATGATCATATATGTCTAGAATAAATGCGGTGGCAACTGATTCATCCAAAACAGAGATCCAAGAGTGATACCCTATGAATAAACGTTGATTTTGAGACATAAATAAAAATGGATAAAGACTTTAGTACGATCAGGTACGTCTTGAATAAATGCAATCGCAACTGAGTTAGTCCAATTCAGAGCTCCGAGTTATGCTGTATAGATAAATAAATATTTGGTAAATCCCCATAAGAGGTAGTACCCTTTGAATAAATGGTGATTCCGAGACCGTACTAAAAATGGATAAATACTTTAGTGTGATCATACATGTCTAGAATAAATGCGATAGCAATTGATTTCATACAATTTAGAGATTCAAGAGTATTATCCTATTAATAAACGTTGATTCAGAGATAGAAATAAAAAGGGATAAAGACTTTACTATGATCACGTACGTCTTGAATCAATGCAATAACAACTGATTTTGTCCAATTCAGAGCTCCGAGTGAAGATATATATAGATAAATAAAAATTTGGTAAGTCCCCATAGACGGTAGTACCTTTGAATAAACGATGAATACGAGACCGAACTAAAAAGGGATAAATACTTTAGTATGATCATATATGTCTAGAATAAATGCGATAGCAACTAATTTCATCCAATTCAAAGATCCAAGAGTGTTACCCTATGAATAAACGTTAATTTTGAGATAGAAAAAAAATGGATAAATATTTTAGTATGATCACGTACGTCTTGAATCAATGCTATAGCAACTGATTTAGTCCAACTCTGAGCTCCGTGTGACGATACATAGGTAAATAAAAATTTGGTAAATCACCATAGGCGGTAGTACCCTTTGAATAAGCGGTGATTCCGAGACCGAACTAAAAAGGGATAAATACTTTAGTATGATCATCTATATCTAGAATAATGTGATAGCAACTGATTTCATCCAATTCAGAGATTTATGAGTGTTACCTTGTGAATAAACGTTGATTATGAGACCGAATCAAAAAGGGATAATGATTTTAGTATGATCAAGTACGTCTTGAATCAATTCAAAATCAACTGATTTAGTCCAATTCGGAGCTACGAGTGAAGATATATAGATAATAAAAATTTGGTGAATCCCCATAAGCGGTAGTACCCTTTGAATGAACGGTGATTCCGAGACCGGACTGAAAAGGGATAAATACTTTAGTATGATCATATATGTCTAGAATAAATACGATGGCGACTGATTTCATCCAATACAGAGATCCAACAGTGATACCCTATGAATAAAACGGTTATTTTGAGACAGAAATAAAAAGGGATAAAGACTTTGGTACTGTTAAGTTATGGGATCTCAGTCAACGGGGTGTCGGCTTTAATCCCACTCCTTGTAGGGGGGGGTGTGTGTGATCCGGTCTTCTCAAGTCGCCTTGTCTTTTCCTATGTCCTTCTTCCGTTCCTTCTGCCCTTGGTTCCTTCTCTTCTTCTCTCCCTTTGCCCTTGGTTCCTTCTCTTCTTCTCTCCCTTTGCCCTGCAAAAGGGGCAATACCAGACACGGAGGAGGGGGGGGTGGTGCCTGGTGAACCCTCTCCGATGCCTAAGTCAGAACTATACTTCTAGAGAGATAAAGCTAGAGAGATGTCAGAGCTAAATTATCCAAATAGCCAAGATGTCCAAATGAGTTGTGAATGTGGGGTATTTATAGGCAACGATGTCATTAAGGTGGCTTAATGACATCGTTAACCTCTAAACACAATTAATTAACCTTTAAGTATATAATTAAGACCTTAGGATTCGGAGGAGGTAGGCGGAGTGGACCGAGCATGGGCGTCTGAGAGTGGTGTCGGGACCCTTGGGGGGGGGAGGAATCCGACCCCCGAGGGTAGGGGTTGGGTGAGGGCACCCAACCCCTCCTAGGGAGGGTGGGGTTGGCCAACCCCATCCCTCCTAGGAGGGATCGGGTTGGCCGACCCGATCTCTCCTAGGAGAGATCGGGTTGGCTGACCCGATCTCTCCTAGGAGAGATCGGGTTGGCCAACCCGATCTCTCCTAGGAGAGATCGGGTTGGCCAACCCGATCTCCCCTAGGGGAGATCGGGTCGGCTGACCCGATCTCCCCTAGGGGAGGTCGGGTGTGGCCACCCAACCTCACCTAGGTGAGTTCGCCTCCGTCGGACGGGCGCTTCGGCCCCGTCCGAGCCGTTGATGTTCTCGCGAAGTGTCCGGGTTGAAGTTTCGATTGGAAATCATAAATGGGACGATAAAAATACAACGGTTTGGAAGTCAACGGGTTCAAATTGGGCGTATATCCATCACATGCCCCCGAGTCAACCAATGGCCTAACCCTTGATTGACTCTATTTTAGGATGGTATGACACGCGCAATTTGAAACCGGGATTTTACCTTCTTTGTCTGAATGCCTGCTTACCCATGGATGCGTGCCTCTGACTCTGCCCCCTGTCTAATGAGATAGAGGAATTGTAAACGTCAGAGTAGCACGGACGTGTGCCTAGGCATACGTCCGTCTGAGGCGGGAGTAATAAACTTATCTCTGCTACAGGTGTATACTCAAAAAATACAAACTTGCACAGGGATGTGATACGAATGCAACTAAACAACTTACGCTTCAAATTCGTGCCGGGATTCCATCTAGATAAGGAGAAATTTTAATTTTGGCCAAAAATTTTCCTAAGTATGAAATGCTCAAAAATAAAGCTATCTTGATAATTTTTCTAAGTATGGGAATATACTTAGCTATAGGTGAAAGGGATAAAAAAGATGATCTTTCCTTGGCCCTTAGATTTTACTTAAGGCTAGATGGATGGTGGTGATTAAAACCCCTAAAAAACCCTATCATCCTTTTAACATAAAAGAAGAGAGTTAGAAAAATACCTCCAAGAGTCACCATAGCCACCATCTTTCTTTTCCACTTACCCTTGGAGAGCAAGAAAAGGTTGGAGAGCACCCCCAAGGTAAGGGCCGGCCGGAATTTCCACCACGAGACAGAAATCCGACCAGCGATTCCGGTGAGAGGAGGCCCAGCTGACGACGACGTCCCAATCCCCGACGAACGGCGACGTGACCTCCGGCGAGCGACGTCCCACGGCAGTGCAGACCACGGCTGAGGCAGCGGAGGCCGTTATTCGCGACGGCGAGGCCTTCTGTGGCTACGGCGGACAGCCACGGCGGCGGGAAGGACGGGGCTAGGCGAAATTCAACTCCGGCGGCGGGAGAATCGAGGCTCCGGCGGAGAACTGATTCCGGCGGTCTTCAAACTTCAATTTCCGGACCCGTTTACCATATCGGGTCGGGTTTTCCGAAGGTCCGCTCTTTTCTTTTCCATTACCGTGTAAAACGTTGATTTTTGAATCGTTGATATTTGATTGTCGATGCTTGATTGCCGATGCTTGATTGCCGATGCTTGATTGCCGATGTTTGATTGAATGTGGGATTACCGTAGATAGCCGTTGGTAGTTGTGGATTTTGGGGAAAAATGTTTGTCGGTTGTCCGGATATGGTTTCTTGTCCGATTGGGCTATCCCGGTCTTGAATTTGATGTCGTGCCGCCGTTGGTGTGTTAATCTTTGTTGGAGGGTATAAAGGTAATTTTTTCCCAAAACCCGACCTTAGGCTTGGATAAAATTATTTGACTCGGTTGTTGTCGTTGGTTGAGTGTCGGGGTATTTCCGGTTCCTCAGAAATTTCTCTTATCTTGATATTTGTCGTGTCGTGGCAGGTACTATACTCTTGGTGGTGTCCACGTACGCAGACTCTTCAGAGGCGCCGTATTCTCCGAAGGATGAGTGAGTTCCTCTTTCTCTTCCTTTTCAGTCGCGTTGCTTCCTTTCCTATTGCTAGCTTAGTATCGTGACCTTCCTTGGGGTATTAGTCGAAATTTGATTCGTGCTTTGGGGTTTCTTGTTATCTTTGCCTTAGGTCTTGCTATTCTGTCAGAGAACCATATCACTAGGTCCGATTACAACGAACATGTCACCCTAGGAGATATCAGTCCCCTAGATGAGCCTTTGTATCCTTTTCTCCCCTCCTTGGGGAATACTCGCGGGACGGCGACGGAGCCTCCTATAGGGAAGGTCGCCGTGTACCCCTCTCAGATCCGATTCGGGCTGAGGCTACCTTACTGTGACGAGCTTATAGAGTTGAGCAGGTTCTTCAGGATTTCTCCTGTGAACCTTGCCCCCAGTGCCCTCCGCGTCTGGGTGGGCTTCCGGGTATTGTGCCATTGGTACTCCTGGAAGTACTCTCTCGTTCTATTCCGATGTTTCTATCGGTTCCAGTACCGGACGAGGGTGGGGTTTGCGAGTTTCGTAACTCGCCATCCGACCTTCAAAGATCCCCGATTCTCTGATTTCGGGTTGAGTGGAGTTGAGTGGGATACCTCCCTCCGTTTTGTGACCCAGATTGACAATTCGGCCAGTCACTGGGCTAAGCACTACTTCTTCATTACGGACCGATACGTCACTTGGTCGGTCCTGAATGAGGATCGGTCCGATGGTTGGCCTGCCTTTGGAGAGTTCTCTTCGGATGATTTGAAGACTATGAAGATCATTCACGAGAGCAACAGGACCCGGTCTTACTGCCCCGTGTCTTTAATAACTGAGACGGATCTTTACGAGGCCGGGATCAGTCTGACTCCTGACTCCGGGGGTTCGGTATGTCACTTGGTCTTTCCATCTTTATTTACCTTCTGCTCTTCCTTTGTAGGTTGGTTTCATGGAAAAACCTATAACATGCAGGGAGCCCCTGTTGACCTGAGCAAGAGGAAGGCTCCTTCTAGTTCTGCTTTGAAGAAATCCCCCCTGCCTGGGAAGAAGGCTGGGGCCTCTGGTATGCTTTCTCCTATTTGCTTCTTTATGATATAACTTATGTTTTCCTTATCTTGTTTTTCTTATCTTGCTAGTGCACTCCCCCTTGGTGACTGAGAGGGTCGTCTCCGTTGGCAGAGATTCTGGACCTTCCAAGTCCAAGCCGCGGCGATCTGATTCTGAGGCCGGGGCCTCGGCTGCTAAGAGGAAGAAGGCTGTGGATCCTGCTTCGCCTACTGCTCGTCCTCCGACCCTATCTCGTGATAAGGAGATGGTGGTCGAAGAGGTGCCTTCCCTAGCTGACAAAGGGAAGGGACCTGCTGGTGGTGGTTCCCCTGCCCCCCAGCCGAGGGCACGGTCCTCAGGTATGATCTCTACCTTATTACTGATCCTTCTATGTTTATACTATCCTTTGACTTGTTTTGCTTGTGTAGGTGGGCCTCCGACTTTAAGTCGGAAGGATTTCGCACGGCTCACTGATGAAGATGTTATTGGGTCTGAGTGGACTCCCTTCGCTGGTCTGAAGGAGTTCCACCTCGATAGCACTTCCTCTTTGCGGACTCCTGAGGTTGGTGTCCGCGTACTCCGCGGTGCCGTTCCCCCTGGGGATCGTGTTGCTCCACCCAAGTCTCCTGGGGAGACTCGGCGCTTTGTTCAAGGGGTACTTTCTCGTTATGCACCTGTAAGTTGTTCTTTGCTTTCCTCTTATTTCTTTCATAATGTCTATCTTTCGGTTATTCATCCCTTGTTTGAATTGTTAGGGCATATCTGACATGGTGAACATGTCCTCGCTCGTACTCGAGTTATCTGACGAGAGGAAGACCCTTGAAGACAGCCAGGTTTCTCTCAAGGCTGAGGTCGCCACTGCTGCCGAGAAGGCGCGTATATCTGATTTGAGGCTGCAGGAGCTCCAGGACCAGGTGTCCTTGCTTGAGACCACTGTGGGCAGTTTGCGCCGGGAAGCTGAGGTTGCCGCATCTGTCCATTCTGAGGAGCTGCGGAGGTTGGAGACTAAGTGTCGGGCGGAGGAGAGGGCTGTCGCGGTATCTGAATACAAGGCCTCCTCTGCCTTCACCGCCGACTATAGCACGCGTCTCACCCAGGAGATGAACCAGTTCGGTGAGTATCTGGTTGATCACATATACCGGATTGATCCTCAGTTCCCCTTTGGTGACCTTGGTGACTTTGGGCCATATGCCACTGGCTACGCGACTGTTCTGATGGGTCAGGCTGCCGTTGCAGACGAGCCTGCCCCTGCCCAGGTGGATGCTACACCTGTGGAGATTGGTACCTCAGATTCCTCTTCCTCATCTATTTCCGCTGGCGGTTCAGCTTCAGGGGGTGAGGGTGACTCCCCCGAGGGTTCTGACTGACTTGTTTATCTCATACTATCCTTGTATATAATTACACTCCTTCTCCCCTTGCATGGGTTGAGTGTCCTTTCGGATTGTGATGGTGTTTGTTGTTACTTTCCTTTGCCGCATTATGTTGTTGACTACGTGGTTCGTTTGCCTTTACATTAGTGCTTCTCATGCTTTTGTATATATCTCTTCTCATGATGGCTCCCTATGCCTTGTGTATGGCTCTTTGGGTATGAACTCTTTACTTGGTGTGTTTCCTTTACTTATCCTTCTTTCGTGTTTTCCTTCGTGTCTTACCTGCCATTTCATAAAGAAAAAACATTACTTGTTCTTCACATTACTTTACTTAGAAATTTCTTTCTCATGTTACCCTTCTGAGCATGGTATCCTTCTGAGCATGGTATCCTTCTGAGCATGGTATCCTTTCAAACATGGTATCCTTTCAAACATGGTGTGATTATCTCTTCTGATACCCCTTACACGGTATACGTTGTACTGTTAGACCAAAGATACGCTCTTGGTGGGCGTCGAAATCTTTTCACGAGACAGGCTCTCGGACGGCACTTAACGTTTCACAGGATAGGCTCCCGGAGGGCACAGGTTAGACCACCGATACCTTCTTGACGGGTGTCAAGCTGTTCACGAGACAGGCTCTCGGACGGCACTTAACGTTTCGCAGGATAGGCTCCCGGAGGGCTCAGGTTAGACCAAAGATACGCTCTTGGTGGGCGTCGAACTGGTAGTTTGAAATCTACCTCAAGATACGCTCTTGGGGGCGTCGAACTGGTAGTGTTTTTTCTACCTCAAGATACGCTCTTGGGGGCGTCGAATCTGGTAGGTTGCAAATCTACCTCAAGATACGCTCCTGGGGGCGTCGAATTCGTAGTTTTTGGAAACCACTCTCAAGATACGCTCTTGGTGCGTCGAAGTCGTAGTGTAATAACTACTCTCAAGATACGCTCTTGGGGGCGTCGAAGGTTGTAGTATGAACACTACTCTCAAGATACGCTCTTGGGGGCGTCGAAGTTCGTAGTTTTTGGAAACCACTCTCAAGATACGCTCTTGGTGCGTCGAAGGTCGTAGTATAATAACTACTCTCAAGATACGCTCTTGGGGGCGTCGAAGGTCGTAGTATGAACACTACTCTCAAGATACGCTCTTGGGGGCGTCGAATGTCGTAGTATGAAGACTACTCTCAAGATACGCTCTTGGGGGCGTCGAATGTCGTAGTACGAAGACTACTCTCAAGATACGCTCTTGGGGGCGTCGAAGGTTGTTGACTTGAAGTCATATCTGTGTAAGGATAACTTGGTGATTGTAACATCACATTCACTGGTAAATGCTTTTGAATAACTACTACTCTCTTAGGAGCATTCATGTTTTTGTACACTCGGGATGCCTTGGTGCACCAAGACATCCTTTGTAGGAAATTGAAGATAGTTGTAGAGTTGGAGTAACTTCGTGAGTTCTCCTTCTCAAGAGTTGTTTTTTGAAAAGCTTGTAAAGCTAAAATATGCGAAATGCTAGATATGAAACTAAGGATATGGGGTGGTCACTGTGTCTGTTGCCACATACTCCTTGAAGCTTCCATTGTAGATCATTTCTTCCACTTCCACCTTCAACACCATGCAGTTGTTGGTTTGATGCCCCCAGGTCCCATGGTACTCACACCAACCCTGTGCATCTCTACCTAGGAAGGCCTTGCCTTCCTCCCTGCATGCTGGCAGCTCTTGCTTGAGGCGCTTGTGGAAAATTTCTTCTATGCTGAGTGTGAGGGGTGTGAATGTGAAATTGACACCTCCTCCCAATGTGTCTGCTTCTCTTCTTTTCTCTGGAACTTCATCCAACTGTTCCGCCTCTTGTTCAAATGCCCTGTCCAGCTTTGCCTTGAGCTCTCTCATTGTGCTCGTCATGACCATCTCATAGAGCCCTCCATAGGCCTCGAATGAGCTTGGGTGCATGTGTCTGATGAATGCTCTGACTGCTTCTCCCCTTGTGATGTCCATGTTGGCACCATAATTGAAGAATCTCTTGAAATAGCTTGATATGGGCTCCTGCGGCATTTGCTTGATATCATCTATGTGGCGGAAGCCTCTTAGGATGGAGTCCCTTGTCCTGCTCCCTATTATGGTGTCCGGCTGCCAAGGTATGGATGTCACCTTCACAGCCTTGCCCTTGTATCTCCTTGTAGGCACTGTTTGAAAAAACTGTCTGCTTAGGCGGAGTGTCACTCCACTCCTCCTCCTTCCTTGCCTTTGTCTTCCTCCCCTCTTTCTTCTTTCCTGGTTGGCTCCTGCCATGACCATAGCCACTGTATCTGTCCTGTGTGATCCATGTCTCATTGAATTGACATAGCATTGTCTTGCAGTGCGTTGATCACCCAGGACCTCTCCCACTCCGTTCTCCGTGATGTACTTCAGCTTCTGGTGAACAGTGGATGGCACTATTTCATATGGATTTATGGTTGTCCTTCCTAGGATCCCATTGTAGGCTCCCAGGCTTTCAACCACCAAGAAATTGACATTTACCTTCAGCTGGGTCCATCCTTGGCCCATGGTCACTGGCAATGTTATCATCCCCAGGGGGTAGCTTGTTGCCCCTGAGAAGCCAACTAGGGGGAAGTTGACCGGATTGATGTCTGCTTTGGTTTTCCCTATCTCTTCCAACACTCTCAGGCTTAGGAGGTCAGCTGAGCTGCCCCCATCCACCAAAATTCTCTTTACATCAAAATTATCAATATCTAAAGTAATAACTAGAGCATCGTCATGTGGAAAGACGATGTGGCTTTTGTCCTTCTCCGAGAACTCTATCTTCACTTCTTCTCCTTCTCTTGGTCTTTTCCTCCACCTTGGCACTGAGCTTAGCTTGGATGCATAGACTTCCCTTGCATTAGCAGTTGGGCCACCTGATGCTGCTCCTCCATGTATCATATTGATGACTCCTCTTTTGTTAGGTGGAGGGTTATAGTCTACCTTTTCCTTGCCCTTGTCTTTCTGTGGTGGCCCCAGCTGCATACTATTGCCCCCATGGTCTACGAACTGCTTCAGTTCTCCCCTCTGGACGATGTTGTTTATGCTTAGCTTTAAGCTAAAGCATTCATTTGTGTCGTGACCATAAGCCTCGTGGTTATCACACCATCTATCCTTGTGATTTCCTACCATTGGGGCTCTCCACCTTGCAGGGGGTGACCATAGCTTTTGGTTCCGCATCTCTCTAAGTACGGTGGCTGGAGTGGCGTTCAGTGGGATGAACTTAATGACATTGATTTCTCTAGCCTTTAAGGGTTCACCCATTTGGTTTCTTTGCTGTGGCGGACGCCACTCTTGTTGTCTTGCCTGCTGCGGCGGACGCCACTCTTGTTGCCTTGCTTGATGTGGTGCCTGGGGTGGCTTGCCTTTGTTTGGCCTTTGATTATCCTCCTTGGCTGCCTGGATTTTGGCCTTCTTGCTTGCCCTGTGCCTCTCAAGGTCAATATGCGTTTTAACTCTCCCTGCAAGCTCCTCCAAGGTGCTTGCTGGCTTTTTGGCCATCTTTTCAGCCAATGTTGACCCAAAGCGACCTAAGTTTCTGATAAAGGCTCGGATTATCTCCCCTTCAGTAATGTCTCCCTGGATGTCTGCAATATTCTGGTTGAACCTAGTGTAGTAGCTGGCCAGGGTTTCATCGTATTCTTGTTTTACGTCATCAATAGAGCCTGTTCCCTTGAGGAGTTTCCTCTCCCCTAGGTATCTCTGCAGAAACTTAGCTTTTAGCTGCTCCCATGAGTGGATGCTCTCAGAGGGCAGGCTGAAGAACCAATGTGAGGCCACCCCTGATAGGGTGTTTGGGAAAAGGAGTGCCTTGTATCTTTCATCAGTTGTCCTCCCGAATAGAGAGGCCTCATGCTGTTGGATATGCTCTAGGGGGTCTCCCTTCCCGTTGTACTTTGCAATTTGCACAGTGTGCAGGGAGTCTGGCACCCTGTTCATCTCCAGTTCCTTTGTGAAAGGGTGGTTCGTCTTGTCACTTAGACAATGCAAGCTGGGTTTCTTTGACTCATTCAATTTCCGGGTTATCATGGCTTCTATCTCCTCCGGGGTGATCACTACCTGTGCCGGAGTATAATCCCTCTGATATCCATTGTAGTTGTAGACTGGGCTTACTGGGTTCCCTTGTCCCTGCTGGTATGGACTGTAGGTGTACTCTTGATACGCCTGCTGGGGTGCTTCATAGAAGTCCTGCCTTCTTGGAGGTCTTGCTTGTCTCTCCTCCCCAAACGGGGTGTAAGCCCTGTTGTTCTGCTGTTGCCTAGGAGGCACGAATTGTTGCCTTCCCTCTGGGGGTGGCTCCTGGTAATATCTTCTTTGCTCCTCTCGCTGCCCTGCTTGAGGGTGCGGGTAGTGCTCTTCTGTCGGGATCTGCTCCTCCTCATGAGCTTCAGTATAAGTCCCTTGGGTGTATGCCTGCCTTGCATATGCTGTGTGGGCGCGGTTGCCACCTCTCTGTGCTGGCATCCCATACGGGTACCCTTGGGGTTGCTCTTCATAATAGTATCCCTCAGGGGGTGCCGTGTTGTGGGAAGGCATTCCCTGTTGTCTTCCTTCTCTCTGTGGCCTTCTTGCCCGGGGGGTGGAGGCTGTGGAGGATTCAGCCCCAGCTGGGCGTGAAGGTCCTCCCTCCTGATTGTTCTGTTGCTGAGGAGGTTGTGGTATTTCTTGGGGCTCTGGATGCATTGGCTGCTTCCCAGGGTCAGGCCGCCTCCCTGGAGGTATGGGTTCTCTTCTCCGCCCATTGCCCCCGGGTGGGTGTTGGGGCCTGGACACCCTACTGTTCGTCATAGCTCGTGTAATAGCCAGGCTTTCTGTCCGAAGCCTACAGACGGCGCCAAGTGTTAAGTTATGGGATCTCAGTCAACGGGGTGTCGGCTTTAATCCCACTCCTTGTAGGGGGGGTGTGTGTGATCCGGTCTTCTCAAGTCGCCTTGTCTTTTCCTATGTCCTTCTTCCGTTCCTTCTGCCCTTGGTTTCTTCTCTTCTTCTCTCCCTTTGCCCTTGGTTCCTTCTCTTCTTCTCTCCCTTTGCCCTGCAAAAGGGGCAATACCAGACACGGAGGAGGGGGGGGTGGTGCCTGGTGAACCCTCTCCGATGCCTAAGTCAGAACTATACTTCTAGAGAGATAAAGCTAGAGAGATGTCAGAGCTAAATTATCCAAATAGCCAAGATGTCCAAATGAGTTGTGAATGTGGGGTATTTATAGGCAACGATGTCATTAAGGTGGCTTAATGACATCGTTAACCTCTAAACACAATTAATTAACCTTTAAGTATATAATTAAGACCTTAGGATTCGGAGGAGGTAGGCGGAGTGGACCGAGCATGGGCGTCTGAGAGTGGTGTCGGGACCCTTGGGGGGGGAGGAATCCGACCCCCGAGGGTAGGGGTTGGGTGAGGGCACCCAACCCCTCCTAGGGAGGGTGGGGTTGGCCAACCCCATCCCTCCTAGGAGGGATCGGGTTGGCCGACCCGATCTCTCCTAGGAGAGATCGGGTTGGCTGACCCGATCTCTCCTAGGAGAGATCGGGTTGGCCAACCCGATCTCTCCTAGGAGAGATCGGGTTGGCCAACCCGATCTCCCCTAGGGGAGATCGGGTCGGCTGACCCGATCTCCCCTAGGGGAGGTCGGGTGTGGCCACCCAACCTCACCTAGGTGAGTTCGCCTCCGTCGGACGGGCGCTTCGGCCCCGTCCGAGCCGTTGATGTTCTCGCGAAGTGTCCGGGTTGAAGTTTCGATTGGAAATCATAAATGGGACGATAAAAATACAACGGTTTGGAAGTCAACGGGTTCAAATTGGGCGTATATCCATCAGGTACGATCAGGTACGTCTTGAATCAATGCAATAGCAACTGATTAAATCCAATTCAAAGCTCCGAGTTATGCTGTATAGATAAATAAATATTTGGTAAATCCCCATAACAGGTAGTACCCTTTGAATAAATGGTGATTCCGAGACCGAACTAAAAAGGGATAAATACTTTAGTGTGATCATACATGTCTAGAATAAATGCGATAGCAATTGATTTCATACAATTCAGAGATACAAGGGTTTTACCATATGAATAAACGTTGATTTGAGACTGAACTAAAAAGGGATAAAAACTTTAGTATGATCACGTACGTCTTGATTCAATGCAATAACAACTGATTTAGTACAAGTCAGATCTCCGAGTGAAAATATATAGTTAAATAAAAATTTGGTAAATCCCCATAGGCGCTAATACACTTTGAATAAACTGCGATTCTGAGACCGAACTAAAAAGGGATAATACTTAAGTATGATCATATATGTCTAGAATAAATGCGATAGCAACTGATTTCATCCAATTCAAAGGACCAAGAGTGTTCCCATATGAATATAGGTTGATTCTGAGACAGAAATAAAAATGGATAAAGATTTTAGTATTATCACGTACGTCTTGAATCAATGTTATAGTAACTGATTTAGTCCAACTCTGAGCTCCGTGTGAAGATACATAGATAAATAAAAATTTGGTAAATCCCCATAGGCGGTAGTACCCTTTGAATAAGCGGTGATTCCAAGACCGAACTAAAAAGGGAAACTACTTTAGTATTATCATATATATCTAGAATAATGTGACTGCAAGTGATTTCATCCAATTCAAAGATTTAAGAGTGTTACCTTGTGAATAAACGTTGATTATGAGACTGAAAATAAAAGGGATAACGACTTTAGTATGATCAAGTACGTCTTGAATCAATTCAAAATCAACTTATTTAGTCCAATTCGGAGCAGCGAGTGAAAATATATAGATAAATAAAAATTTGGTAAATCCCCATAAGCGGTAGTACCCTTTGAATGAACGGTGATTCCAAGAACGAACTGAAAAGGGATAAATACTTTAGTATGATCATATATGTCGAGAATAAATGCGGTGGCAACTGATTCATCCAATACAGAGATCCAAGAGTGATACCCTATGAATAAATGTTGATTCTGAGACAGAACTAAAAATGGATAAAGACTTTAGTACGATCAGTTACGTCTTGAATGAATGCAATAGGAACTGATTTAATCCAATTCAAAGCTCCGAGTTATGCTGCATAGATAAATAATATTTGGTAAATCCCCATAAGAGGTAATACCCTTTGAATAAATGGTGATTCCGAGACCGTACTCAAAATGGATAAATACTTTAGTGTGATCATACATGTTTAGAATAAATGCGATAGCAATTGATTTCATACAATTCAGAGATACAAGAGTTTTACCATATGAATAAACGTTGATTTGAGACTGAACTAAAAAGGGATAAAAACTTTAGTATGATCACGTACGTCTTGATTCAATGCAATAACAACTGATTTAGTACAAGTTAGATCTCCGAGTGAAAATATATAGATAAATAAAAATTTGGTAAATCCCCATAGGCGCTAATACACTTTGAATAAACTGCGATTCTGAGACCGAACTAAAAAGGGATAAATACTTAAGTATGATCATATATGTCTAGAATAAATGCGATAGCAACTGATTTCATCCAATTCAAAGGACCAAGAGTGTTCCCCTATGAATAAACGTTGATTCTGAGACAGAAATAAAAATGTATAAAGATTTTAGTATTATCACATACATCTTGAATCAATGCTATAGTAACTGATTTAGTCCAACTCTAAGCTCCGTGTGAAGATACATAGATAGATAAATAAAAATTTGGTAAATCCCCATAGGCGGTAGTACCCTTTGAATAAGCTAGGATTCTGAGACCGGACTAAAAAGGGATAAATACTTTAGTATTATCATTTATATCTAGAATAATGTGATAGCAACTGATTTCATCCAATTCAGAGATTTATGAGTGTTACCTTGTGAATAAACGTTGATTATGAGACCGAATCAAAAAGGGATAACGACTTTAGTATGATCAAGTACGTCTTGAATCAATTCAAAATCAACTGATTTAGTCCAATTCGGAGCTACGAGTGAAGATATATAGATAAATAAAAATTTGGTGAATCCCCATAAGCGGTAGTACCCTTTGAATGGACGGTGATTCCGAGACCGGACTGAAAAGGGATAAATACTTTAGTATGATCATATATGTCTAGAATAAATACGATGGCAATTGATTTCATCCAATACAGAGATCCAACAGTGATACCCTATGAATAAACGGTTATTTTGAGACATAAATAAAAAGGGATAAAGACTTTGGTACGATCAGGTATGTCTTGAATCAATGCAATAGCAACTGATTAAATCCAATTCAAAGCTCCGAGTTATGCTGTATAGATAAATAAATATTTGGTAAATCCCCATAAGAGGTAGTACCCTTTGAATAAATGGTGATTCCGAGACCGAACTAAAAAGGGATAAATACTTTATTGTGATCATACATGTCTAGAATAAATGCGTTAGCAATTGATTTCATACAATTCAGAGATACAAGAGTTTTACCATATGAATAAACGTTGATTTGAGACTGAACTAAAAAGGGATAAAAACTTTAGTATAATCACGTACGTCTTGATTCAATGTAATAACAACTGATTTAGTACAAGTCAGATCTCCGAGTGAAAATATATAGATAAATAAAAATTTGGTAAATCCCCATAGGCGCTAATACACTTTGAATAAACTGCGATTCTGAGACCGAACTAAAAAGGGATAAATACTTAAGTATGATCATATATGTCTAGAATAAATGCGATAGCAACTGATTTCATCCAATTCAAAGTTCCAAGAGTGTTCCCCTATGAATAAACGTTGATTCTGAGACATAAATAAAAATGGATAAAGATTTTAGTATTATCACGTACGTCTTGAATCAATGTTATAGTAACTGATTTAGTCCAACTCTGAGCTCCGTGTGAAGATACATAAATAAATAAAAATTTGGTAAATCCCCATAGGCGGTAGTACCCTTTGAATAAGCGGTGATTCCAAGACCGAACTAAAAAGGGAAACTACTTTAGTATCATCATATATATCTTGAATAATGTGACTGCAACTGATTTCATCCAATTCAAAGATTTAACAGTGTTACCTTGTGAATAAACGTTGATTATGAGACCGAAATTAAAAGGGATAACGACTTTAGTATGATCAAGTACTTCTTGAATCAATTCAAAATCAACTTATTTAGTACAATTCGGAGCTCCGAGTGAAAATATATAGATAAATAAAAATTTGGTAAATCCCCATAAGCGGTGGTACCCTTTGAATGAACGGTGATTCCGAGATCGAACTGAAAAGGGATAAATACTTTAGTATGATCATATATGTCTAGAATAAATGCGGTGGCAACTGATTCATCCAAAACAGAGATCCAAGAGTGATACCCTATGAATAAACGTTGATTTTGAGACATAAATAAAAATGGATAAAGTCTTTAGTACGATCAGGTACGTCTTGAATAAATGCAATAGCAACTGATTTAGTCCAATTCAGAGCTCCGAGTTATGCTGTATAGATAAATAAATATTTGGTTAATCCCCATAAGAGGTAGTACCCTTTGAATAAATGGTGATTCCGAGACCGTACTAAAAATGGATAAATACTTTAGTGTGATCATACATGTCTAGAATAAATGCGATAGCAACTGATTTCATACAATTTAGAGATCCAAGAGTATTATCCTATTAATAAACGTTGATTCAGAGATAGAAATAAAAAGGGATAAAGACTTTACTATGATCACGTACGTCTTGAATCAATGCCATAGCAACTGATTTTGTCCAATTCAGAGCTCCGAGTGAAGATATATATAGATAAATAAAAATTTGGTAAATCCCCATAGACGGTAGTACCTTTGATTAAACGATGAATACGAGACCGAACTAAAAAGGGATAAATACTTTAGTATGATCATATATGTCTAGAATAAATGCGATAGCAACTAATTTCATCCAATTCAAAGATCCAAGAGTGTTACCCTATGAATAAACGTCAATTTTGAGATAGAAAAAAATGGATAAATATTTTAGTATGATCACGTACGTCTTGAATCAATGCTATAGCAACTGATTTAGTCCAACTCTGAGCTCTGTGTGACGATACATAGGTAAATAAAAATTTGGTAAATCACCATAGGCGGTAGTACCCTTTGAATAAGCGGTGATTCCGAGACCGAACTAAAAAGGGATAAATACTTTAGTATGATCATCTATATCTAGAATAATGTGATAGCAACTGATTTCATCCAATTCAGAGATTTTATAGTGTTACCTTGTGAATAAACGTTGATTATGAGACCGAATTAAAAAGGGATAACGACTTTAGTATGATCAAGTACGTCTTGAATTAATTCAAAATCAACTGATTTAGTCCAATTCGGAGCTACGAGTGAAGATATATAGATAAATAAAAATTTGGTAAATCCCCATAAGCGGTAGTAACCTTTGAATGAACGGTGATTCCGAGATCGAACTGAAAAGGGATAAATACTTTAGTATGATCATATATGTCGAGAATAAATGCGATGCAACTGATTTCATCCAATACAGAGATCCAAGAGTGATACCCTATGAATAAACGGTTATTCTGAGACAGAAATAGAAAGGGATAAAGAATTTGGTACGATCAGGTACGTCTTAAATCAATGCAATAGCAACTGATTTAATCCAATTCAAAGCTCCGAGTTAAGCTGTATAGATAAAAACATATTTGGTAAATCCCCATAAGAGGTAGTACCCTTTGAGTAAATAGTGATTCCGAGACCGAACTAAAAAGGGATAAATACTTTAGTGTGATCATACATGTCTAGAATAAATGCGATAGTAATTGATTTCATATAATTCAGAGATACAAGAGTTTTACCATATGAATAAACGTTGATTTGAGACTGAACTAAAAAGGGATAAAGACTTTAGTATGTTCACGTACGTCTTGATTCAATGCAATAACAAATGATTTAGTCTAATTCTGAGATCCATGTGAAGATATATAGTTAAATAAAAAGTTGGTAAATCCCCATAGGCGATAGTACCCTTTGATTAAGCGGTGATTCCGAGACCCAACTAAAAAGGGAAACTACTTTAGTATTATCGTATATATCTAGAATAATTTGACAGCAACTGATTTCATCCAATTCAGAGATTTAAGAGTGTTACCTTGTGAATAAACGTTGATTATGAGACCGAAATTAAAAGGGATAACGACTTTAGTTTAATCAAGTACGTCTTGAATCAATTCAAAATAAACTTATTTAGTCCAATTCGGAGCTCCGAGTGAAAATATATAGATAAATAAAAATTTGGTAAATCCCCATAAGCAGTAGTACCCTTTGAATGAATGGTGATTCCGAGACCGAACTGAAAAGGGATATATACTTTAGTATGATCATATATGTCTAGAATAAATGCGGTGGCAACTGATTCATCCAATACAGAGATCCAAGATTGATACCGTATGAATAAACGTTGATTCTGAGACAAAAATAAAAAGGGATAAAGACTTTAGTACGATCAAGTACGTCTTGAATCAATACAATAACAACTGATTTAGTCCAATTCAGAGCTCTGAGTTAAGCTGTATAGATAAATAAATATTTGGTAAATCCCCATAAGCGGTAGTACCCTTTGAATTAACGGTGATTCCTAGACTGAACTAAAAAGGGATAAATAATTTAGTGTGATCATATATGTCTAGAATAAATGCAATAGCAATTGCTTTTATCCAATTCAGATATCCAAGAGTATTACCCTATTATTAAACGTTGATTTAGAGACCGAAATAAAAAGGGATAAAGACTTTACTAGGATCACGTACGTCTTGAATCAATGAAATAAAAACTGATTTTGTCCAATTCAGACCTCCGAGTGCAGATATATAGATAAATAAAAAAATTGTAAATCCCCATAGACGGTAGTACCCTTTGAATAAACGGCGATAATGAAACTGAAATAAAAATGGATAAATACTTTAGTATGATCATATATGTATAGAATAAATGCGATAGCAACTGATTTCATCCAATTCAAAGATCCAACAGTGTTACCCTATGAATAAATGTTGATTCTGAGACAGAAATAAAAATGGGTAAAGATTTTAGTATGATTACGTAAGTCTTGAATCAATGCTATAGCAATTGATTTAGTCCAACTATGAGCTCTGTGTGAAGATACATAGATAAATAAAATTTGGTAAATCCCCATAGGCTGTAGTACCCTTTGAATGAATGGTGATTCCGAGACGGAACTGAAAAGGGATAAATACTTTAGTATGATCATATATGTCTAGAATAAATGCGGTGGCAACTGATTCATCTAATACAGAGATCCAAGAGTGATACCGTATGAATAAACGTTGATTCTGAAACAAAATAAAAAGGGATAAAGACTTTAGTACGATCAGGTACGTTCATGTACGTCTTAAATCATATATATCTAGAATAATGTGACAGCAATTGATTTCATCCAATTCAGAGATTTAAGAGTGTTACCTTGTGAATAAACGTTGATTATGAGACTGAAATTAAAAGGGATAACGACTTTAGTTTCATCAAGTACGTCTTGAATCAATTCAAAATCAACTTATTTAGTCCAATTCGGAGCTCTGAGTGAAAATATATAGATAAATAAAAATTTGGTAAATCCCCATAAGCGGTAGTACCCTTTGAATGAATGGTGATTCCGAGAGCGAACTGAAAAGGGATAAATACTTTAGTATGATCATATATGTCTAGAATAAATGCGGTGGCAACTGATTTTATCCAATTCAGATATCCAAGAGTATTACCCTATTATTAAACGTTTATTCAGAGACCGAAATAAATAGGGATAAAGACTTTACTAGGATTAGGTACGTCTTGAATCAATACAATAACAACTGATTTAGTCCAATTCAGAGCTCTGAGTTAAGCTGTATAGATAAATAAATATTTGGTAAATCCCCATAAGCGGTAGTACCCTTTGAATTAACGGTGATTCCTAGACTGAACTAAAAAGGGATAAATAATTTAGTGTGATCATATATGTCTAGAATAAATGTGATAGCAATTGATTTTATCAAATTTAGATATCCAAGAGTATTACCCTATTATTAAACGTTGATTCAGAGACCGAAATAAAAAGGGATAAAGACTTTACTAGGATCACGTACGTCTTGATTCAATGAAATGAAAACTGATTTTGTCCAATTCAGACCTCCGAGTGCAGATATATAGATAAATAAAAAATTTGTAAATCCCCATAGACGGTAGTACCTTTAAATAAACGGTGATAATGAAACTGAACTAAAAATGGATAATACTTTAGTATGATCATATATGTCTAGAATAAATGCGATAGCAACTGATTTAATCCAATTCAAAGATCCAACAGTGTTACCCTATGAATAAACGTTGATTCTGAGACAGAAATAAAAATGGGTAAAGATTTTAGTATGATCACGTAAGTCTTGAATCAATGCTATAGCAACTGATTTAGTCCAACTCTGAGCTCTGTGTGAAGATACATAGATAAATAAAATTTGGTAAATACCCATAGGCGGTAGTACCCTTTGAATGAATGGTGATTCCGAGATCGAACTGAAAAGGGATAATTACTTTAGTATGATCATATATGTCTAGAATAAATGCGGTGGCAACTGATTCATCCAATACAGAGATCCAAGAGTGATACCGTATGAATAAACGTTGATTCTGAGACCAAAATAAAAATGGATAAAGACTTTAGTACGATCAGGTACGTCTTGAATCATATATATCTAGAATAATGTGACAGCAATTGATTTCATCCAATTCAGAGATTTAAGAGTGTTACCTTGTGAATAAACGTTGATTATGAGATTGAAATTAAATGGGATAACGACTTTAGTTTCATCAAGTAAGTCTTGAATCAATTCAAAATACACTTATTTAGTCCAATTCGGAGCTCCGAGTGAAAATATATAGATAAATAAAAATTTGGTAAATCCCCATAAGCGGTAGTACCATTTGAATGAATGGTGATTCCGAGACCGAACTGAAAAGGGATAAATACTTTAGTATGATCATATTTGTCTAGAATAAATGCGGTGGCAACTGATTTTATCCAATTCAGATATCCAAGAGTATTACCCTATTATTAAACGTTGATTCAGAGACCGAAATAAAAAGGGATAAAGACTTTACTAGGATCAGGTACGTCTTGAATCAATACAATAACAACTGATTTAGTCCAATTCAGAGCTCTGAGTTAAGCTGTATAGATAAATAAATATTTGGTAAATCCCCATAAGCGGTAGTACCCTTTGAATTAACGGTGATTCCTAGACTGAACTAAAAAGGGATAAATAATTTAGTGTGATCATATATGTCTAGAATAAATGCGATAGCAATTGATTTTATCCAATTCAGATATGTATTACCCTATTATTAAACGTTGATTCAGAGACCGAAATAAAATGGGATAAAGACTTTACTAGGATCATGTGCGTGTTGAATCAATGAAATAAAAACTGATTTAATCCAATTCAGACCTCCGAGTGCAGATATATAGATAAATAAAAAATTTGTAAATCCCCATAGACGGTAGTACCTTTGAATAAACGGTGATAATGAAACTAAACTAAAAATGGATAAATACTTTAGTATGATCATATATGTCTAGAATAAATGTGATAGCAACTGATTTCATCCAATTCAAAGATCCAAGAGTGTTACCCTATGAATAAACGTTGATTCTGAGACAGAAATAAAAATGGATAAAGACTTAAGTATGATCACGTACGTCTTGAATCAAAGCAATAGCAACTGATGTAGTCTAATTCTAAGATCCATGTGAAGATATATAGATAAATAAAAATTTTGTAAATCCCCATAGGCGGTAGTACCCTTTGAATACGCGGTGATTCCGAGACCGAACTAAAAAGGGAAACTACTTTAGTATTGTCATATATATCTAGAATAATGTGACAGCAACTGATTTCATCCAATTCAGAGATTTAACAGTGTTACCTTGTGAATAAATGTTGATTATGAGACCGAAATTAAAAGGGATAACGACTTTAGTATGATCAAGTACGTTTTGAATAAATTCAAAATCATCTTATTTAGTACAATTCGGAGCTCCGAGTGAAAATATATAGATAAATAAAAATTTGGTAAATCCCCATAAGCGGTGGTACCCTTTGAATGAACGGTGATTCCGAGATCGAACTGAAAAGGGATAAATACTTTAGTATGATCATATATGTCTAGAATAAATGCGGTGGCAACTGATTCATCCCATACAGAGATCCAAGAGTGATACCCTATAAATAAACGTTGATTCTGAGACAGAAATAAAAATGGATAAAGAATTTAGTACGATCAGGTACGTCTTGAATCAATGCAATAGCAACTGATTTAGTCCAATTCGGAGCTCCGAGTTAAGCTGTATAGATAAATAAATATTTAGTATATACCCATAAGCGGTAGTACCCTTTGAATAAACGGTGATTCCTAGAGCGAACTAAAAAAGGATAAATAATTTAGTGTGATCATATATGTCTAGAATAAATGCGATAGCAATTGATTTCATCCAATTCAGAGATCCAAGAGTATTACCCTATTAATAAACGTTGATTCAGAGATAGAAATAAAAAGGGATAAAGACTTTACTATGATCACGTACGTCTTGAATCAATGCAATAGCAACTGATTTTGTCCAATTCAGAGCTCCGAGTGAAGATATATATAGATAAATAAAAATTTGGTAAATCCCCATAGACGGTAGTACCTTTGAATAAACGGTGAATACGAGAACGAACAAAAAAGGGATAAATACTTTAGTATGATCATATATGTCTAGAATAAATGCGATAGCAACTAATTTCATCCAATTCAAAGATCCAAGAGTGTTACCCTATGAATAAACGTTGATTTTGAGATAGAAAAAAATGGATAAATATTTTAGTATGATCCCGTACGTCTTGAATCAATGCTATAGCAACTGATTTAGTCCAACTCTGAGCTCCGTGTGACGATACATAGATAAATAAAAATTTGGTAAATCCTCATAGGCGGTTGTACCCTTTGAATAAGCGGTGATTCCGAGACCGAATTAAAAAGGGATAAATACTTTAGTATGACCATCTATATCTAGAATAATGTGATAGCAACTGATTTCATCCAATTCAGAGATTTTATAGTGTTACCTTGTGAATAAACGTTGATTATGAGACCGAATTAAAAAGGGATAACGACTTTAGTATGATCAAGTACGTCTTGAATCAATTCAAAATCAACTGATTTAGTCCAATTCGGAGCTACGAGTGAAGATATATAGATAAATAAAAATTTGGTAAATCCCCATAAGCGGTAGTAACCTTTGAATGAACGTTGATTCCGAGACCGAACTGAAAAGGGATAAATACTTTAGTATGATCATATATGTCTAGAAAAAATGCGATGGCAACTGATTTCATCCAATACAGAGATCCAAGAGTGATACCCAATGAATAAACGGTTATTCTGAGAGAGAAATAAAAAGGGATAAAGACTTTGGTACGATCAGGTACGTCTTAAATCAATGCAATAGCAACTGATTTAATCCAATTCAAAGCTCCGAGATAAACTGTATAGATAAAAACATATTTGGTAAATCCCCATAAGTGGTAGTACCCTTTGAGTAAATGGTGATTCCGAGACCAAACTAAAAAGGGATAAATACTTTAGTGTGATCATACATGTCTAGAATAAATGCGATAGCAATTGATTTCATATAATTCAGAGATACAAGAGTAACGTTGATTTGAGACTGAACTAAAAAGGGATAAAGACTTTAGTATGATCACGTACGTCTTGATTCAATGCAATAACAACTGATTTTGTCTAATTCTGAGATCCATGTAAAGATATATAGATAAATAAAAAGTTGGTAAATCCTCATTGGCGGTAGTACCCTTTGAATAAGCGGTGATTCCGAGACCGAACGAAAAAGGGAAACTACTTTAGTATTATCATATATATCTAGAATAATGTGACAGCAATTGATTTCATCCAATTCAGATATTTAAGAGTGTTACCTTGTGAATAAACGTTGATTATGAGACTGAAATTAAAAGGGATAACGACTTTAGTTTCATCAAGTACGTCTTGAATCAATTCAAAATCAACTTATTTAGTCCAATTCGGAGCTCCGAGTGAAAATATATAGATAAATAAAATTTGGTAAATCCCCATAAGCGGTAGTACCCTTTGAATGAATGGTGATTCCGAGACCGAACTGAAAAAGGATAAATACTTTAGTATGATCATATATGTCTAGAATAAATGCGGTGGCAACTGATTTTATCCAATTCAGATATCCAAGAGTATTACCCTATTATTAAACGTTGATTCAGAGACCGAAATAAAAAGGGATAAAGACTTTACTAGGATCAGGTACGTCTTGAATCAATACAATAACAACTGATTTAGTCCAATTCTGAGCTCTGAGTTAAGCTGTATTGATAAATAAATATTTGGTAAATCCCCATAAGCGGTAGTACCCTTTGAATTAACGGTGATTCCTAGACTGAACTAAAAAGGGATAAATAATTTAGTGTGATCATATATGTCTAGAATAAATGCGATAGCAATTAATTTTATCCAATTCAGATATCCAAGAGTAATACCCTATTATTAAACGTTGATTCAGAGACCGAAATAAAAAGGGATAAAGACTTTACTAGGATCACGTACGTCTTGAATCAATGAAATAAAAACTGATTTTGTCCAATTCAGACCTCCGAGTGCAGATATATAGATAAATATAAAATTTGTAAATCCCCATAGACGGTAGTACCTTTGAATAAACGGTGATAATGAAATTGAACTAAAAATGGACAAATACTTTAGTATGATCATATATGTCTAGAATAAATGCGATAGCAACTGATTTCATCCAATTTAAAGATCCAACAGTGTTACCCTATGAATAAACGTTGATTCTAAGACAGAAAAAAAAAATGGGTAAAGATTTTAGTATGATCACGTAAGTCTTGAATCAATGCTATAACAACTGATTTAGTCAAACTCTGAGCTCTGTGTGAAAATACATAGATAAATAAAATTTGGTAAATCCCCATAGGCGGTAGTACCCTTTGAATGAATGGTGATTCCGAGACCGAACTGAAAAGGGATAAGTACTTTAGTATGATCATATATGTCTAGAATAAATGCTGTGGCAACTGATTCATCCAATACAGAGATCATAGAGTGATACCGTATGAATAAACGTTGATTCTGAGACAAAATAAAAATGGATAAAGACTTTAGTACGATCAGGTACGTCTTGAATCATATATATCTAGAATAATGTGACAGCAATTGATTTCATCCAATTCAGAGATTTAAGAGTGTTACCTTGTGAATAAACGTTGATTATGAGACTGAAATTAAATGGGATAACGACTTTAGTTTCATCAAGTACGTCTTGAATCAATTCAAAATCAACTTATTTAGTCCAATTCGGAGCTCCGAGTGAAAATATATAGATAAATAAAAATTTGGTAAATCCCCATAAGCGGTAGTACCCTTTGAATGAATGGTGATTCCGAGACCGAACAGAAAAGGGATAAATACTTTAGTATGATCATATTTGTCTAGAATAAATGCGGTGGCAACTGATTTTATCCAATTCAGATATCCAAGAGTATTACCCTATTATTAAACGTTGATTCAGAGACCGAAATAAAAAGGGATAAAGACTTTACTAGGATCAGGTACGTCTTGAATCAATACAATAACAACTGATTTAGTCCAATTCAGAGATCTGAGTTAAGCTGTATAGATAAATAAATATTTGCTAAATCCCCATAAGCGGTAGTACCCTTTGAATTAACGGTGATTCCTAGACTGAACTAAAAAGGGATAAATAATTTAGTGTGATCATATATGTCTAGAATAAATGCGATAGCAATTGATTTTATCCAATTCAGATATCCAAGAGTATTACCCTATTATTAAACGTTGATTCAGAGACCGAAATAAAAAGGGATAGAGACTTTACTAGGATCACGTACGTCTTGAATCAATGAAATAAAAACTGATTTTGTCCAATTCAGACCTCCGAGTGCAGATATATAGATAAATATAAAATTTGTAAATCCCCATAGACGGTAGTACCTTTGAATAAACGGTGATAATGAAATTGAACTAAAAATGGACAAATACTTTAGTATGATCATATATGTCTAGAATAAATGCGATAGCAACTGATTTCATCCAATTTAAAGATCCAACAGTGTTACCCTATGAATAAACGTTGATTCTGAGACAGAAATAAAAATGGGTAAAGATTTTAGTATGATCACGTAAGTCTTGAATCAATGCTATAGCAACTGATTTAGTCAAACTCTGAGCTCTGTGTGAAGATACATAGATAAATAAAATTTGGTAAATCCCCATAGGCGGTAGTACCCTTTGAATGAATGGTGATTCCGAGACCGAACTGAAAAGGAATAAATACTTTAGTATGATCATATATGTCTAGAATAAATGCTGTGGCAACTGATTCATCTAATACAGAGATCAAAGAGTGATACCGTATGAATAAACGTTGATTCTGAGATAAAAATAAAAATGGATAAAGACTTTAGTACGATCAGGTACGATCAGGTACGTCTTGAATCATATATATCTAGAATAATGTGACAGCAATTGATTTCATCCAATTCAGAGATTTAAGAGTGTTACCCTGTGAATAAACGTTGATTATGAGACTGAAATTAAATGGGATAACGACTTTAGTTTCATCAAGTACGTCTTGAATCAATTCAAAATCAACTTATTTAGTCCAATTCGGAGCTCCGAGTGAAAATATATAGATAAATAAAAATTTGGTAAATCCCCATAAGCGGTAGTACCCTTTGAATGAATGGTGATTCCGAGACCGAACAGAAAAGGGATAAATACTTTAGTATGATCATATTTGTCTAGAATAAATGCGGTGGCAACTGATTTTATCCAATTCAGATATCCAAGAGTATTACCCTATTATTAAACGTTGATTCAGAGACCGAAATAAAAAGGGATAAAGACTTTACTAGGATCAGGTACGTCTTGAATCAATACAATAACAACTGATTTAGTCCAATTCAGAGATCTGAGTTAAGCTGTATAGATAAATAAATATTTGCTAAATCCCCATAAGCGGTAGTACCCTTTGAATTAACGGTGATTCCTAGACTGAACTAAAAAGGGATAAATAATTTAGTGTGATCATATATGTCTAGAATAAATGCGATAGCAATTGATTTTATCCAATTCAGATATCCAAGAGTATTACCCTATTATTAAACGTTGATTCAGAGACCGAAATAAAAAGGGATAAAGACTTTACTAGGATCACGTACGTCTTGAATCAATGAAATAAAAACTGATTTTGTCCAATTCAGACCTCCGAGTGCAGATATATAGATAAATAAAAAATTTGTAAATCCCCATAGACGGTAGTACCTTTGAATAAACGGTGATAATGAAACTGAACTAAAAATGGATAAATACTTTCGTATGATCATATATGTCTAGAAAAATGCGATAGCAACTGATTTCATCCAATTCAAAGATCCAAGAGTGTTACTTTATGAATAAACGTTGATTCTGAGACAGAAATAAAAATGGATAAAGACTTTAGTATGATCACGTACGTCTTGAATCAAAGCAATAGCAACTGATGTAGTCTAATTCTGAGATCCATGTGAAGATATATAGATAAATAAAAATTTGGTAAATCCCCATAGGCGGTAGTACCCTTTGAATACGCGGTGATTCCGAGACCGAACTAAAAAGGGAAACTACTTTAGTATTATCATATATATCTAGAATAATGTGACAGCAACTGATTTCATCCAATTCAGAGATTTAACAGTGTTACCTTGTGAATAAACGTTGATTATGAGACCGAAATTTAAAGGGATAACGACTTTAGTATGATCAAGTACGTCTTGAATCAATTCAAAACCAACTTATTTAGTACAATTCGGAGCTCCGAGTGAAAATATATAGATAAATAAAAATTTGGTAAATCCCCATAAGCGGTGGTACCCTTTGAATGAAGGGTGATTCCGAGATCGAACTGAAAAGGGATAAATACTTTAGTATGATCATATATGTCTAGAATAAATGCGGTGGCAACTGATTCATCCAATACAGAGATCCAAGAGTGATACCCTATGAATAAACGTTTATTCTGAGACAGAAATAAAAATGGATAAAGAATTTAGTACGATCAGGTACGTCTTGAATCAATGCAATAGCAACTGATTTAGTCCTATTCGGAGCTCCGAGTTAAGCTGTATAGATAAATAAATATTTGGTATATACCCATAAGCGGTAGTACCCTTTGAATAAACGGTATTCCTAGAGCGAACTAAAAAGGGATAAATAATTTAGTGTGATCATATATGTCTAGAATAAATGCGATAGCAATTGATTTCATCTAATTCAGAGTATTACCCTATTAATAAACATTGATTAAGAGACAGAAATAAAAAGGGATAAAGACTTTACTATGATCACGTACATCTTAAATCAATGCAATAGCAACTCATTTTGTTTAATTCAGAGCTCCGAGTGAAGATATATAGATAAATAAATATTTCGTAAATCCTCATAAGTGGTAGTACCCTTTGAATAAACGGTGATTCCTAGTCCGAAGTATAAAGGGATAAACAATTTAGTGTGATCATATATGTCTAGAATAAATGCGATAGCAACTGATTTCATCCAATTCAAAGATCCAAGAGTGTTACCCTATTAAAAAACGTTGATTCAGAGACATAAATAAAAAGGGATAAAGACTTTACTATGATCACGTACGTCTTGAATCAATGCAATAGCAACTGATTTTGTCCAATTCAAAGCTCTGAGTGAAGATATATAGATAAATAAAAATTTGGTAAATCCCCATAGACGGTGGTACCTTTGAATAAACGGTGAATTCGAGAACGAACTAAAAAGGGATAAAGACTATAGTATGATCGTATATGTCTAGAATAAATGCGATAGCAACTGAATTCATCCAATTCAAAGATCCAAGAGTGTTACTCTATGAATAAACGTTGATTTTGAGACCAAAATAAAAAGGGATAAAGACTTTAGTACGATCAGGTACGTCTTGAATCAAAACAATAACAACTGATTTAGTCCAATTCAGAGCTCTGAGTTAAGCTGTTTAGATAAATAAATATTTGGTAAATCCCCATAGGCGGTAATACACTTTGAGTAAACTGCGATTCTGAGACCGAATTAAAAAGGGATAAATACTTTAGTATGATCATATATGTCTAGAATAAATGCGATAGCAACTGATTTCATCCAATTCAAAGATCCATGAAGTGTTACCCTATGAATAAACGTTGATTCTGAGACAGAAATAAAAATTGATAAAGACTTTAGTATGATCACGTACGTCTTGAATCAATGCAATAGCAACTGATTTAGTCTAATTCTGAGATCCATGTGAAGATATATAGATAAATAAAAAGTTGGTAAATCCCCATAGGCGGTAGTACCCTTTGAATAAGCGGTGATTCCGAGACCGAACTAAAAAGGGAAACTACTTTAGTATTATCATATATATCTAGAATAATTTGACAGCAACTGATTTCATCCAATTCAGAGATTTAAGAGTGTTACCTTGTGAATAAACGTTGATTATGAGACCGAAATTAAAAGGGATAACGACTTTAGTTTGATCAAGTACGTCTTTAATCAATTCAAAATAAACTTATTTAGTCAAATTCGGAGCTCCCGAGTGAAAATATATAGATAAATAAAAATTTGGTAAATCCCCATAAGCAGTAGTACCCTTTGAATGAATGGTGATTCCGAGACCGAACTGAAAAGGGATAAATACTTTAGTTTGATCATATATGTCTAGAATAAATGCGGTGGATACTGATTCATCCAATACAGAGATCCAAGAGTGATACCGTATGAATAAACGTTGATTCTGAGACAAAAATAAAAAGGGATAAAGACTTTAGTACGATCAGGTACGTCTTGAATCAATACAATAACAACTGATTTAGTCCAATTCAGAGCATTGAGTTAAGCTGTATAGATAAATAAATATTTGGTATATACCCATAAGCGGTAGTACCCTTTGAATAAACGGTATTCCTAGAGCGAACTAAAAAGGGATAAATACTTTAGTATGATTATATATGTCTAGAATAAATGTGATAGCAACTGATTTCATCGAATTCAAAGATCCATGAAGTGTTACCCTATGAATAAACGTTGATTCTGAGACAGAAATAAAAATGGATAAAGACTTTAGTATGATCACGTAGGTCTTGAATCAATGCAATAGCAACTGATTTAGTCTAATTCTGAGATCCATGTGAAGATATATAGATAAATAAATATTTGGTAAATCCCCATAGGCGGTAGTACCCTTTGAATAAGCGGTGATTCCGAGACCCAACTAAAAAGGGAAACTATTTTAGTATTATCATATATGTCTAGAATAAATGCGATAGCAATTGATTTTATCCAATTCAGATATCCAAGAGTATTACCCTACTATTAAACGTTGATTCAGAGACAGAAATAAAAAGGGATAAAGACTTTACTAGGATCACGTACGTCTTGAATCAATGAAATAAAAACTGATTTTGTCCAATTCAGACCTCCGAGTGCAGATTTATAGATAAATAAAAAATTTGTAAATCCCCATAGACGGTAGTACCTTTGAATAAATGGTGATTAAGAAACTGAACTAAAAATGGATAAATACTTTAGTATGATCATATATGTCTAGAATAAATGCGATAGCAACTGATTTCAACCAATTCAAAGATCCAAGAGTGTTACCCTATGAATAAACG
The DNA here is from genome assembly GCA_036873135.1 of Clarkia xantiana subsp. parviflora. NCBI lineage: Eukaryota > Viridiplantae > Streptophyta > Magnoliopsida > Myrtales > Onagraceae > Clarkia > Clarkia xantiana. The sequence goes on from JAPTYO010000001.1 coordinate 151,508, forward strand.
TTGATTCTGAGACAGAAATAAAAATGGGTAAAGATTTTAGTATGATCACGTACGTCTTGAATCAATGCTATAGCAACTGATTTAGTCCAACTCCGAGCTCCGTGTGAAGATAAATAAAAATTTGGTAGATCCCCATAGGCGGTAGTACCCTTTGAATATGCGGTGATTCCGACACCAACTAAAAAGGGATAAATATTTTAGTATGATCATCTATATCTAGAATAATGTGATAGCAACTGATTTCATCCAATTCAGAGATTTATGAGTGTTACCTTGTGAATAAACGTTGATTATGAGACCGAATTAAAACGGGATAACGACTTTAGTATGATCAAGTACGTCTTGAATCAATTCAAAATCAACTGATTTAGTCCAATTCGGAGCTACGAGTGAAGATATATAGATAAATAAAAATATGATAAATCCCCATAAGCGGTAGTACCCTTTGAATGAACGGTGATTCCGAGACCGAACTGAAAAGGGATAAATACTTTAGTATGATCATATATGTCTAGAATAAATACGACGGCAACTGATTTCATCCAATACAGAGATCCAAGAGTGATACCCTATGAATAAACGTTGATTCTGAGACATAAATAAAAAGGGATTACGACTTTAGTACGATCAGGTACGTCTTGAATCAATGCAATATCAACTGATTTATCCAATTCAGAGCTCCGAGTTAAGCTGTATAGATAAATAAATTTTTGGTAAATCCCCGTAAGCGGTAATACCCTTTGAATAAACGGTGATTCCTAGACCGAACTAAAAAGGGATAAATAATTTAGTGTGATCATATATGTCTAAAATAAATGCGATAGCAATTGATTTCATCTAATTCAGAGTATTACCCTATTAATAAACGTTGATTAAGAGACAGAAATAAAAAGGGATAAAGACTTTACTATGATCACGTACATCTTAAATCAATGCAATAGCAACTCATTTTGTTTAATTCAGAGCTCCGAGTGAAGATATATAGATAAATAAATATTTGGTAAATCCTCATAAGCGGTAGTACCCTTTGAATAAACAGTGATTCCTAGTCCGAACTAAAAAGGGGTAAACAATTTAGTGTGATCATATATGTCTAGAATAAATGCGATAGCAACTGATTTCATCCAATTCAAAGATCCAAGAGTGTTACCCTATTAAAAAACGTTGATTCAGAGACATAAATAAAAAGGGATAAAGACTTTACTATGATCACGTACGTCTTGAATCAATGCAATAGCAACTGATTTTGTCCAATTCAGAGCTCTGAGTGAAGATATATAGATAAATAAAAATTTGGTAAATCCCCATAGACGGTAGTACCTTTGAATAAACGGTGAATTCGAGACCGAACTAAAAAGGGATAAATACTATAGTATGATCGTATATGTCTAGAATAAATGCGATAGCAACTGAATTCATCCAATTCAAAGATCCAAGAGTGTTACCCTATGAATAAACGTTGATTCTGAGACAGAAATAAAAATGAATAAAGATTTTAGTATGATCACGTACGTCTTGAATCAATGCTATAGCAACTGATTTAGTCCAACTCTGAGCTCCGTGTGAAGATACATAGATAAATAAAAATTTGGTAAATCCCCATAGGCGGTAGTATCCTTTGAATAAGCGGTGATTCCGAGACCGAACTATAAAGGGATAAATACTTTAGTATGATCATCTATATCTAGAATAATGTGATAGCAATTGATTTCATCCAATTTAGAGATTTATGAGTGTTACCTTGTGAATAAACTTTGATTATGAGACCGAATTAAAAAGGGATAACGACTTTAGTATGATCAAGTACGTCTTCAAAATCAACTGATTTAGTCCAATTCGGACCTACGAGTAAAGATATATAGATAAATAAAAATTTGGTAAATCCCCATAAGCGGTAGTAACCTTTGAATGAACGTTGATTCCGAGACCGAACTGAAAAGGGATAAATACTTTAGTATGATCATATATGTCTAGAATAAATGCGATGGCAACTGATTTCATTCAATACAGAGATCCAAGAGTGATACCCTATGAATAAACGTTGATTCTGAGACAGAAATAAAAAGGGATAACGACTTTAGTACGATCAGGTACGTCTTGAATCAATGCAATAGCAACTGATTTAGTCCAATTTAGAGCTCCGAGTTAAGCTGTATAGATAAATAAATTTTTGGTAAATCCCCATAAGCGGTAGTACCCTTTGAATAAACGGTGATTCCTAGACCGAACTAAAAAGTGATAAATAATTTAGTGTGATCATATATGTCTAGAATAAATGCGATAGCAATTGATTTCATCTAATTCAGAGTATTACCCTATTAATAAACGTTGATTAAGAGACAGAAATAAAAAGGAATAAAGACTTTACTATGATCACGTACGTCTTGAATCAGTGCAATAGCAACTGATTTTGTCCAATTCAGAGCTCCGAGTGAAGAAATATAGATAAATAAATATATGGTAAATCCTCATAAGCAGTTGTACCCTTTGAATAAACGGTGATTACTAGACCCAACTAAAAAGGGATAAATAATTTATTCTGATCATATATGTCTAGAATAAATGCGATAGCAACTGATTTCATCCAATTCAAAGATCCAAGAGTGTTACCCCATTAATAAACGTTGATTCAGAGACATAAATAAAAAGGGATAAGGACTTTACTATGATCACGTACGTTTTGAATCTATGCAATAGCAACTGATTTTGTCCAATTCAGAGCTCCGAGTGAAGATATATAGATAAATAAAATTTGGTAAATCCCCATAGACGGTATTACCTTCGAATAAACGGTGAATACGAGACCGAACTAAAAAGGGATAAATACTTTAGTATGATCATATATGTCTAGAATACATGCGATAGCAACTGATTTCATCCAATTCAAATCCAAGAGTGTTACCCTATGAATAAACATTGATTCTGAGACAGAAATAAAAACGGATAAAGATTTTAGTATGATCACGTACGTCTTGAATCAATGCTATAGGAACTGATTTAGTCCAACTCTGAGCTTCGTGTGAAGATACATGGATAAATAAAAATTTGGTAAATCCTCATAGGCGGTAGTACCCTTTGAATAAGCGGTGATTCTGGGACCGAACTAAAAAGGGATAAATACTTTAGTATGATCATCTATATCTAGAATAATGTGATAGCAACTGATTTCATCCAATTCAGAGATTTATGAGTGTTACCTTCTGAATAAAAGTTGATTATGAGATCGAATTAAAAAGGGATAACGACTTTAGAATGATCAAGTACGTCTTGAATCAATTCAACTGATTTATTCCAGTTCGGAGCTACGACTGAAGATATATAGATAAATAAAAATTTGGTAAATCCCCAAAAGCGTTAGTACCCTTTGAATAAACGGTGATTCCGAGACCGGATTGAAAAGGGATAAATACTTTAGTATGATCATATATGTCTAGAATAAATGCAATAGCGACTGATTTCATCCAATTCAAAGATCCAAGAGTGTTACCCTATGAATAAACGTTGATTCTGAGACAAAAGTAAAAATGGATAAAGACATTAGTATGATCACGTACGTCTTGAATCAATGTAATAGCAACTGATTTAGTCCAATTCTCAGATACGTGTGAAGATATATCGATAAATAAAAATTTGGTAAATCCCCATAGGCAGTAGTACCATTTGAATATGCGATGATTCCGAGACCGAACTAAGAAGGGAAAATACTTTAATATGATCATATATATCTAGAATAATGTGACAGCAACTGATTTCATCCAATTCAGAGATTTAAGAGTGTTACCTTGTGAATAAACGTTGATTATGAGACCGAATTAAAAAGGGAAAACGACTTTAGTTGATCAAGTACGTCTTGAATCAATTCAAAATCAACTGATTTAGTCCAATTCGGAGCTACGAGTGAAGATATATAGATAAATAAAAATTTGGTAAATCCCCATAAGCGATAATACCCATTGAATGAACGGTGATTCCGAGACCGAAGTGAAAAGGGATAAGTACTTTAGTATGATCATATAAGTCTAGAATAAATGCGATGACAACTGATTTAATCCATTACAGAGATCCAAGAGTGATATCCTATGAATAAACGTTGATTGTGAGATAGAAATAAAAAGGAATAAAGACATTAGTACAATCAGGTACTTCTTGAATCAATGCAATAGCAACTGATTTAGTCCAATTCAGAACTCCGAGTTAAGCGATAGTATCCTTTAAATAAGCGGTGATTCCGAGATCAAACTAAAAAGGGATAAATACTTTAGTATGATCATCTATATCTAGAATAATGTGATAGCAACTGATTTCATCCAATTCAGAGATTTATGAGTGTTACCTTGTGAATAAACGTTGATTATGAGACCGAATTAAAAAGGGATAACGACTATAGAATGATCAAGTACGTCTTGAATCAATTCAACTGATTTAGACCAGTTCGGAGCTACGAGTGAAGATATATAGATAAATAAAATTTTGGAAAATCCCCATAAGCGGTAGTACCCTTTGAATGAACGGTGATTCCGAGACCGAACTGAAAAGGGATAAATACTTTAGTATGATCATATATGTCTAGAATAAATGCAATAGCAACTGATTTCGTCCAATTCAAAGATCCAAGAGTGTTACCCTATGAATAAACGTTGATTCAGAGACAGAAATAAAAATGGATTAAGACTTTAGTATGATCATCTATATTAAGAATAATGTGATAGCAACTGATTTCATCCAATTCAGAGATTTATGAGTGTTACCTTGTGAATAAACGTTGATTATGAGACCGAATTAAAAAGGGATAACGAATTTAGAATGATCAAGTACGTCTTGAATCAATTCAACTGATTTGGTCCAGTTCGGAGCTATGAGTGAAGATATATAGATAAATAAATATTTGGTAAATCCCCATAAGAGGTAGTACCCTTTGAATAAACGGTGATTCCGAGACCGAACTAAAATGGGATAAATACTTTAGTGTGGTCATACATGTCTAGTAGAATAAATGCGATAGCAATTGATCTCATACAATTCATAGATACAAGAATTTACCATATGAATAAACGTTGATTTGAGACTGAACTAAAAAGGGGTAAAGAATTTAGTATGATCACGTACGTCTTGATTCAATACATTAACAACTGATTTTGTACAATTCAGAGCTCCGAGTAAAAATATATAGATAAATAAAAATTTGGTAAATCCCCATAGTCGGTAATACACTTTGAAAAACTGCGATTCTAAGACCGAACTAAAAAGGGCTAAATACTTTAGTATGATCATATATTTCTAGAATAAATGCGATAGCAATTGATTTCATCCAATTCAGAGATCCAAGAGTATTACCCTATTAATAAACGTTGATTCAGAGACAGAAATAAAAGGGATAAAGACTTTACTATGATCACGTACGTCTTGAATCAATGCAATAGCAACTGATTTTGTCCAATTCAGAGCTCCGAGTGAAGATATATAGATAAATAAAAATTTGGTAAATCCCCAAAAGCGGTAGTACCCTTTGAATAAACGGTGATTCCGAGACCGGATTGAAAAGGGATAAATACTTTAGTATGATCATATATGTCTAGAATAAATGCGATAGCAACTGATTTCATCCAATTCAAAGATCCAAGAGTGTTACCCTATGAATAAACGTTGATTCTGAGACAAAAATAAAAATGGATAAAGAATTTAGTATGATCACGTACGTCTTGAATCAATGCAATAGCAACTGATTTAGTCTAATTCTGAGATCCATGTGAAGATATATAGATAAATAAAAATTTGGTAAATCCCCATAGGCGGTAGTACCCTTTAAATTAACGGTGATTCCTAGACTGGACTAAAAAGGGATAAATAATTTAGTGTGATCATATATGTCTAGAATAAATGCGATAGCAATTGATTTTATCCAATTCAGATATCCAAGAGTATTACCCTATTATTAAACGTTGATTCAGAGACCGAAATAAAAAGGGATAAAGACTTTACTAGGATCACGTACGTCTTGAATCAATGAAATAAAAATTGATTTTGTCCAATTCAGACCTCCGAGTGCAGATATATAGATAAATATAAAATTTGTAAATCCCCATAGACGGTAGTACCTTTGAATAAACTGTGATAATGAAACTGAACTAAAAATGGATAAATACTTTAGTATTATCATATATGTCTAGAATAAATGCGATAGCAACTGATTTCATCCAATTCAAAGATCCAACAGTGTTACCCTATGAATAAACGTTGATTCTGAGATTGAAATAAAAATGGGTAAAGATTTTAGTATGATCACGTAAGTCTTGAATCAATGCTATAGCAACTGATTTAGTCCAACTCTGAGCTCTGTGTGAAGATACATAGATAAATAAAAATTTGGTAAAAACCCATAGGCGGTAGTACCCTTTGAATAAGCGGTGATTTCGAGACCGAACTAAAAAGGGATAAATACTTTAGTATGATCATATATGTCTAGAATAAATACGATGGCAACTGATTTCATCCAATACAGAGATCCAAGAGTGATACCCTATGAATAAACGTTTATTCTGAGACATAAATAAAAAGGGATGACGACTTTAGTACGATCATGTACGTCTTGAATCAATGCAATAGCAACTGAGTTAGTCCAATTCAGAGCTCCGAGTTAAGCTGTATAGATAAATAATTTTTGGTCAATCCCCATAAGCGGTAGTACCCTTTGAATAAACGGTGATTCCTAGACCGAACTAAAAAGGGATATATAATTTAGTGTGATCATATATGTCTAGAATAAATGCGATAGAAATTGATTTCATCCAATTCAGAGATCCAAGTGTATTACCCTATTAAGAAACGTTGATTCAGAGACAGAAATAACAAGGGATAAAGACTTTACTATGATCACGTACGCCTTGAATCAATGCAATAACAACTAATTTTGTATATTTCAGAGCTCCGAGTGAAGATATATAGATAAATAAATATTTGGTAAATCCTCATAAGCAATAGAACCCTTTGAATAAACGGTGATTCCTAGTCCGAACTAAAAAGGGATAAACAATTTAGTGTGATCATATATGTCTAGAAGAAATGCGATAGCAACTGATTTCATCCAATTCAAAGATTCAACAGTGTTACCCTATTAATAAATGTTGATTCAGAGACAGAAATAAAAAGGGATAAAGACTTTACTATGTTCACGTACGTCTTGAATCAATGCAATAGCAACTGATTTTGTCCAATTCAGAGCTCCGAGTGAAGATATATAGATAAATAAAAATTTGGTAAATCCCCATAGACGGTAGTACCTTTGAATAAACGGTGAATTCGAGACCGAACTAAAAAGGGATAAATACTATAGTATGATCATATATGTCTAGAATAAATGCGATAGAAACTGAATTCATCCAATTCAAAGATCCAAGAGTGTTACCCTATGAATAAACGTTGATTTTGAGACAGAAATAAAAATGAATAAAGATTTTAGTATGATCACGCACGTCTTGAATCAATGCTATAGCAACTGATTTAGTCCAACTCTGAGCTCCGTGTGAAGATACACAGATAAATAAAAATTTGGTAAATCCCCATAGGCGGTAGTATCCTTTGAATAAGCGGTGATTACGAGACCGAACTAAAAAGGGATAAATACTTTAGTATGATCATCTATATCTAGAATAATGTGATAGCAATTGATTTCATACAATTTAGAGATTTATGAGTGTTACCGTGCGAATAAACTTTGATTATGAGACCGATTTAAAAAGGGATAAGGACTTTAGTATGATCAAGTACGTCTTGAATCAATTCAAAATCAAATGATTTAGTCCAATTCGGACCTAAGAGTAAAGATATATAGATAAATAAAAATTTGGTAAATCCCCATAAGCGGTAGTACCCTTTGAATGAACGTTGATTCCGAGACTGAACTGAAAAGGGATAAATACTTTAGTATGATCATATATGTCTAGAATAAATGCGATGGCAACTGATTTCATCCAATACAGAGATCCAAGAGTGATACCCAATGAATAAACGTTTTATTCTGAGACAGAAATATAAAGGGATAACAACTTTAGTACGATTAGGTACGTCTAGATTCAATGTAATATCAACTGATTTAGTCCAATTCAGAGCTCCGAGTGAAGATATATAGATAAATAAAAATTTTGTAATTCCCCATAGGCGGTAGTACCCTTTGAATAAACGGTGATTCGAGACCGAACTAAAAAGGGATAAAGAATTTAGTGTGATCATATATGTCTAGAATAAATGCGATAGCAATTGATTTCATCCAATTCAAAGATCCAAGAGTATTACCCTATTAATAAACGTTGATTCAGAGACAAAAATAAAAAGGGATAAAGACTTTACTATGATCACGTACGTCTTGAATCAATGCAATAGCAACTGATTTTGTCCAATTCAGAGCTCCAAGTGAAGATATATAGATAAATAAAATTTGGTAAATCCCCATAGGTTGTAATACACTTTGAATAAACTGAGATTCTGAGACCGAACTAAAAAGGGATAAATACTTTAGTATGATCATATATTTCTAGAATAAATGCGATAGTAACTGATTTCCTCCAATTCAAAGATCCAAGAGTGTTACCCTATTAAAAAACGTTGATTCAGAGACAGAAATAAAAAGGGATAAAGACTTTACTATGATCACTTACGTCTTGAATCAATGCAATAGCAACTGATTTTGTCCAATTCAGAGCTCCGAGTGAAGATATATAGATAAATAAATATATGGTAAATCCTCATAAGCAGTAGTACCCTTTGAATAAACGGTGATTACTAGACCCAACTAAAAAGGGATAAATAATTTATTCTGATCATATATGTCTAGAATAAATGCGATAGCAACTGATTTCATCCAATTCAAAGATCCAAGAGTGTTACCCTATTAATAAACGTTGATTCAGAGACATAAATAAAAAGGGATAAGGACTTTACTATGATCATGTACGTTTTGAATCTATGCAATAGCAACTGATTTTGTCCAATTCAGAGCTCCGAGTGAAGATATATAGATAAATAAAATTTTGTAAATCCCCATACACGGTATTACCTTTGAATAAACGGTGAATACGAGACCGAACTAAAAAGGGATAAATACTTTAGTATGATCATATATGTCTAGAATACATGCGATAGCAACTGATTTAATCCAATTCAAACCCAAGAGTGTTACCCTATGAATAAACATTGATTCTGAGACAGAAATAAAAACGGATAAAGATTTTAGTATGATTACGTACGTCTTGAATCAATGCTATAGGAACTGATTTAGTCCAACTCTGAGCTTCGTGTGAAGATACATGGAAAAATAAAAATTTGGTAAATCCCCATAGGCGGTAGTACCCTTTGAATAAGCGGTGATTCTGGGACCGAACTAAAAAGGGATAAATACTTTAGTATGATCATCTATATCTAGAATAATGTGATAGCAACTGATTTCATCCAATTCAGAGATTTATGAGTGTTACCTTGTGAATAAAAGTTGATTATGAGACCGAATTAAAAAGGGATAACGACTTTAGAATGATCAAGTACGTCTTGAATCAATTCAACTGATTTAGTCCAGTTCGGAGCTACGACTGAAGATATATAGATAAATAAAAATTTGGTAAATCCCCAAAAGCGGTAGTACCCTTTGAATAAACGGTGATTCCGAGACCGGATTGAAAAGGGATAAATACTTTAGTATGATCATATATGTCTAGAATAAATGCAATAGCAACTGATTTCATCCAATTCAAAGATCCAAGAGTGTTACCCTATGAATAAACGTTGATTCTGAGACAAAAGTAAAAATGGATAAAGACTTTAGTATGATCATCTATATCTAGAATAATGTGATAGCAACTGATTTCATCCAATTAAAAGATCCAAGACTGTTACCCTATGAATAAAGGCTGTTTCTGAGACATAAATAAAAATGGATAAAGACTTTAGTATGATCACGTACGTCTTGAATCAATGTAATAGCAACTGATTTAGTCCAATTCTAAGATACGTGTGAAGATATGTAGATAAATAAAAATTTTGTAAATCCCCATAGGCAGTAGTACCATTTGAATATGCGATGATTCCGAGACCGACTAAAAAGGGAAAATACTTTAGTATCATCATATATATCTAGAATAATGTGACAGCAACTGATTTCATCCAATTCAGAGATTTAAGAGTGTTACCTTGTGAATAAACGTTGATTATGAGACCGAATTAAAAAGGGAAAACGACTTTAGTTGATCAAGTACGTCTTGAATCAATTCAAAATAAACTGATTTAGTCCAATTCGGAGCTACGAGTGAAGATATATAGATAAATAAAAATTTGGTAAATCCCCATAAGCGATAGTACCCTTTGAATGAACGGTGATTCCGAGACCGAAGTGAAAAGGGATAAGTACTTTAGTATAAATGCGACAGATTTAATCCATTACAGAGATCCAAGAGTGATACCCTATGAATAAACGTTGATTGTGAGACAGAAATAAAAAGGAATAAAGACATTAGTACTATTAGGTACGTCTTGAATCAATGCAATAGCAACTGATTTAGTCCAATTCAGAACTCCGAGTTAAGCGTTAGTACCCTTTGAATAAGCGGTGATTCCGAGATCAAACTAAAAAGGGATAAATACTTTAGTATGATCATCTATATCTAGAATAATGTGATAGCAACTGATTTCATCCAACTCAGAGATTTATGAGTGTTACCTTGTGAATAAACGTTGATTATGAGACCGAATTAAAAAGGGATAACGACTTTAGAATGATCAAGTACGTCTTGAATCAATTCAACTGATTTAGACCAGTTCGGAGCTACGAGTGAAGATATATAGATAAATAAAAATTTGGTAAATCCCCATAAGCGGTAGTACCCTTTGAATGAACGGTGATTCCGAGACCGAACTGAAAATGGATAAATACTTTAGTATGATCATATATGTCTAGAATAAATGCAATAGCAACTGATTTCGTCCAATTCAAAGATCCAAGAGTGTTACCCTATGAATAAACGTTGATTCAGAGACAGAAATAAAAATGGATAAAGACTTTAGTATGATCATCTATATTAAGAATAATGTTATAGCAACTGATTTCATCCAATTCAGAGATTTATGAGTGTTACCTTGTGAATAAACGTTGATTATGAGACCGCATTAAAAGGGATAACGAATTTAGAATGATCAAGTACGTCTTGAATCAATTCAACTGATTTAGTCCAGTTCGGAGCTATGAGTGAAGATATATAGATAAATAAATATTTGGTAAATCCCAATAAGAGGTAGTACCCTTTGAATAAACGGTGATTCCGAGACCGAACTAAAATGGGATAAATACTTTAGTGTGGTCATACATGTCTAGTAGAATAAATGCAATAGCAATTGATCTCATACAATTCAGAGATACAAGAATTTACCATATGAATAAACGTTGATTTGAGACTGAACTAAAAAAGGGGTAAAGAATTTAGTATGATCACGTACGTCTTGATTCAATACAATAAAAACTGATTTAGTACAATTCAGAGCTCCGAGTAAAAATATATAGATAAATAAAAATTTGGTAAATCCCCATAGTCGGTAATACACTTTGAAAAACTGCGATTCTAAGACCGAACTAAAAAGGGCTAAATACTTTAGTATGATCATATATTTCTAGAATAAATGCGATAGCAATTGATTTCATCCAATTCAGAGATCCAAGAGTATTACCCTATTAATAAACGTTGATTCAGAGACCGAAATAAAAAGGGATAAAGACTTTACTATGATCACGTACGTCTTGAATCAATGCAATAGCAACTGATTTTGTCCAATTCAGAGCTCCGAGTGAAGATATGTAGATAAATAAAAATTTGGTAAATCCCCATAGACGGTAGTACCTTTGAATAAATGGTGATTACGAGACCGAACTAAAAAGGGATAAATACTTTAGTATGACCATCTATGTCTAGAATAAATGCAATAGCAACTGATTTCATCCAATTCAAAGATCCAAGAATGTTATCCTATGAATAAATGTTGATTCTGAGACAGAAATAAAAATGGATAAAGACTTTAGTATGATCACGTACGTTTTGAATCAATGCAATAGCAACTGATTTAGTCCAATTCTGAGATCCATGTGAAGATATATAGATAAATAAAAATTTGGTAAATCCCCATAGGCGGTAGTACCCTTTGAATAAGCGGTGATTCCGAGACCGAACTAAAAAGGGAAACTACTTTAGTATGATCATATATATTTAGAATAATGTGACAGCAACTGATTTCATCCAAAGATTTAAGAGTGTTACCTTGTGAATAAACGTTGATTATGAGACCAAATTAAAAAGGGATAACGACTTTAGTATGATCAAGTACGTCTTGAATCAATTCAAAATCAACTTATTTAGTCCAATTCGGAGCTCCGAGTGAAGATATATAGATAAATAAAAATTTGGTAAATCCCCATAAGCGGTAGTACCCTTGGAATGAACGGTGATTCCTAGACCGAACTAAAAAGGCAGAAATAATTTAGTGTGATCATATATGTCTAGAATAAATGCGATAGCAATTGATTTCATCCAATTCAGAGATCCAAGAGTATTAACCTATTAATAAACGTTGATTCAGAGACAAAATAAAAAGGGATAAATACATTACTATGATCACGTACGTCTTGAATCAATGCAATAGCAACTGATTTTGTCCAATTCAGAGCTCCGAGTTAAGATATATAGATAAATAAAAATTTGGTAAATCCCCATAGGCGGTAGTAACCTTTGAATAAGCGGTGATTTCGAGACCGAACTAAAAAGGGAAACTACTTTAGTATGATCATATATATTTAGAATAATGTGACAGCAACTGATTTCATCCAGAGATTTAAGAGTGTTACCTTGTGAATTAACGTTGATTATGAGACCAAATTAAAAAGGGATAACGACTTTAGTATGATCAAGTACGTCTTGAATCAATTCAAAATCAACTTATTTAGTCCAATTCGGATCTCCGAGTGAAGATATATAGATAAATAAAAATTTGGTAAATCCCCATAAGCGGTAGTACCCTTTGAATGAACGGTGATTCCTAGATCGAACTAAAAAGGGATAAATAATTTAGTGTGATCATATATGTCGAGAATAAATGCAATAGCAATTGACTTCATCCAATTCAGAGATCCAAGAGTATTACCATATTAATAAACGTTGATTCAGAGACAAAAATAAAATGGGATAAACACTTTACTATGATCACGTACGTCTTGAATCAATGCAATAGCAACTGATTTTGTCCAATTCAGAGCTCCGAGTTAAGATATATAGATAAATAAATATTTGGTAAATCCCCATAGACGGTAGTACCTTTGAATAAACGGTGAATACGAGACCGGACTAAAAAGGGATAAATACTTTAATATGATCATATATGTCTAGAATAAATGCGATAACAACTGATTTCATAAGATCCAAGAGTGTTACCCTATGAATAAACGTTGATTCTGAGAGAGAAATAAAAATGGATAAAGATTTTAGTATGATCACGTACGTCTTGAATCAATGCTATAGCAACTGATTTAATCCAACTCTGAGCTCCGTGTGAAGATACATAGATAAATAAAAATTTGGTAAATCCCCATAGGCGGTAGTACCCATTGAATAAGCGGTGAATCTGAGACCGAACTAAAAAGGGATAAATACTTTAGTGTGATCATACATGTCTAGAATAAATGCGATAGCAATTGATTTAATACAATTCAGAGATCCAAGAGTTTTACCATATGAATAAACGTTGATTTGAGACATAACTAAAAAGTGATAAAGACTTTAGTATGATCACGTTCGTCTTGATTCAATGCAATAACAACTGATTTAGTACAACTCAGAGCTCCGAGTGAAAATATATAGATAAAAAAAAGTTGGTAAATCCCCATAGGCTGTAATACACTTTGAATGAACTGCGATTCTGAGACCGAACTAAAAAGTGATAAATACTTTAGTATGATCATATATTTCTAGAATAAATGCGATAGTAACTGATTTAATCCAATTTAGAGATCCAAGAGTATTACCATATTAATAAACGTTGATTCAGAGACAAAAATAAAAAGGGATAAAGACTTTACTATAAACACGTACTTTTTGAATCAATGCAATAGCAACTGATTTTGTCCAATTCAGAGCCCGAGTGAAGATATATAGATAAATAAATATTTTGTAAATCCCTGCGGTAGTGCCCTTTGAATAAGCGGTGATTCCGAGACCGAACTAAAAAGGGAAACTACTTTAGTATGATCATATATATTTAGAATAATGTGACAACAACTGATTTCATCCAGAGATTTAAGAGTGTTACCTAGTGAATAAACGTTTATTATGAGACCAAATTAAAAAGGGATAACGACTTTAGTATGATTAAGTACGTCTTGAATCAATTCAAAATCAACTTAATCAGTCCAATTCGGAGCTCCGAGTGAAAATATATAGATAAATAAAAATTTGGTAAATCCCCATAAGCGGTAGTACCCTTTGAATGAACGGTGATTCCTATATCGAACTAAAAAGGGATAAATAATTTAGTGTGATCATATATGTCTAGAATAAATGCAATTGATTTCATCCAATTCAGAGATCCAAGAGTATTACCCTATTAATAAACGTTGATTCAGAGACAAAAATAAAAAGGGATAAAGACTTTACTTTGATCACGTACGTCTTGAATCAATGCAATAGAAACTGATTTTGTCCAATTCAGAGCTCCGAGTTAAGATACATAGATAAATAAAAATTTGGTAAATCCCCATAGACGGTAGTACCTTTGAATAAACGGTAACTACGAGACCGAACTAAAAAGGGATAAATACTTTAGTATAATCATATATGTCTAGAATAAATGCGATAACAACTGATTTCATCCAATTCAAAGATCCAAGAGTGTTAACCTATGAATAAACGTTGATTCCGAGACAGAGATAAAAATGGATCGTCTTGAATCAATGCTATAGCAACTGATTTAATCAAACTCTGAGCTCCGTGTGAAGTTACATAGATAAATAAAAATTTGGTAAATCCCCATAGGCGGTAGTACCCTTTGAATAAGCGGTGATTCCGAGACCGAACTAAAAAGGGATAAATACTTTTGTGTGATCATACATGTCTAGCATAAATGCGATAGCAAATGATTTCATACAATTCAGAGATCCAAGAGTTTTACCATATGAATAAACGTTGATTTGAGACAGAACTAAAAGTGATAAAGACTTTAGTATGATCACGTACGTCTTGAATCAATGAAATAACAACTGATTTAGTACAATTCAGAGCTCCGAGTGAAAATATATAGATAAATAAAAATTTGGTAAATCCCCATAGGCGGTAATACACTTTGAATGAACTGCGATTCTGAGACCGAACTAAAAAGGGATAAATACTTTAGTATGATCATATATTTCTAGAATAAATGCGTTAGCAACTGATTTCATCCAAATCAGAGATCCAAGAGTATTACCATATTAATAAACGTTGATTCAGAGACAGAAATAAAAAGGGATAAAGACTTTACTATGATTACGTACTTCTTGAATCAATGCAATAGCAACTGATTTTGTCCAATTCAGAGCTCCGAGTGAAGATATATAGATAAATAAAAATTTCGTAAATCCCTATAGGCGGTAGTACCCTTTGAATAAGCGGTGATTCCGAGACCGAACTAAAAAGGGAAACTACTTTAGTATGATCATATATATCTAGAATAATGTGACAGCAACTGATTTCATCCAATTCAGAGATTTAATAGTGTTACCTTGTGAATAAACGTTGATTATGAGACCGAATTAAAAAGGGATAACGACTTTAGTATGATCAAGTACGTCTTGAATCAATTCAAAATCAACTTATTTAGTCCAATTCGGAGATCCGAGTGAAGATATATAGATAAATAAAAATTTGGTAAATCCCCATAAGCGGTAGTACCCTTTGAATGAACAGTGATTCCGAGACCGAACTGAAAAGGGATAAATACGAACTGAAAAGGGATAAATACGATCAGGTACGTCTTGAATCAATGCAATAACAACTGATTTAATCCAATTCAGAGCTACGAGTGAAGATATATAGATAAATAAATATTTGGTAAATGCGCATAAGCGGTAGTACCCTTTGAATGAACGGTGATTCTGAGACTGAAGTAAAAAGGGATAAGTACTTTAGTATGATCATATATGTCTAGAATAAATGTGATGGCAACTGATTTCATCCATTACAGAGATCCAAGAGTGATACCCTATGAATAAACGTTGATTGTGAGACAGAAATAAAAAGGAATAAAGACATTAGTACGATCAGGTACGTCTTGAATCAATGCAATAGCAATTGATTTAGTCCAATTCAGAGCTCCGAGTTAAGCTGTATAGATAATTAAATATTTGGTAAATCCCCATAAGCGGTAGTACCCTTTTAATAAACGTTGATTCCTAGACCGAACTAAAAAGGGATAAATAATTTAGTGTGATCATAGATGTCTAGAATAAATGCGATAGCAATTGATTTCATCCAATTCAGAGATCCAAGAGTATTACCCTATTAATAAACGTTGATTTAGAGACATAAATAAAAAAGGGCTAAAGACTTTACTATGATCACGTAAGTCTTGAATCAATGCAATAGCAACTGATTTTGTCCAATTCAAATCTCCAAGTGAAGATATATCGAAAAATAAAAATTTGGTAAATCCCCATAGACGCTAGTACCTTTGAATAAACGGTGAATACGAGACCGAACTTAAAAGGGATAAATACTTTAGTATGATCATATATGTATAGAATAAATGCGATAGCAACTGATTTCATCCAATTCAAAGATCCAAGAGTGTTACCCTACGAATAAACGCTGATTCTGAGACAGAAATAAAAATGGATAAAGACTTTAGTATGATCACGTACGTTTTGAATCAATGCAATAGCAACTGATTTAGTCCAATTCTAAGATCTGTGTGAAGATATATAGATAAATAAAAATTTGGTAAATCCCCATAGGCAGTAGTACACTTTGAATAAGCGGTGATTCAGTGACCGAACTAAAAAGGGAAAATACTTTAGTATGATCATATATATCTAGAATAATGTGACAGCAACTGATTTCATCCAATTCAGAGATTTAAGAGTGTTAACTTGTGAATAAACGTTGATTATGTGACCGAATTAAATAGGGATAACGACTTTAGTATGATCAAGTACGTCTTGAATCAATTCAAAATCAACTGATTTAGTCCAATTTTGAGCTTTGAGTGAAGATATATAGATAAATAAAAATTTGGTAAATCCCCGTAAGCGGTAGTACCCTTTGAATGAACGGTGATTCCGAGACCGAAGTGAAAAGTACTTTAGTATGATCATATATGTCTAGAATAAATGCGATGGCAACTGATTTCATCCATTACAGAGATCCAAGAGTGATACCCTATGAATAAACGTTGATTGTGAGACAGAAATAAAAAGGAATAAAGACATTAGTACGATCATGTACGTCTTGAATCAATGCAATACAAACTGATTTAGTCCAATTCAGATCTCCGAGTTAAGCTGTATAGATAATTAAATATTTGGTAAATCTCCATAAGCGGTAGTACCCTTTGAATAAACGATGATTCCTAGACCGAACTAAAAAGGGGTAAATAATTTAGTGTGATCATAGATGTCTAGAATAAATGCGATAGCAATTGATTTCATCCAATTCAGAGATCCAAGTGTATTACCCTAATAATAAACGTTGATTCAGAGACAGAAATAAAAAGGGATAAAGACTTTACTATGATCACGTACGTCTTGAATCAATGCAATAGCAACTGATTTTGTCCAATTCAGATCTCCAAGTGAAGATATATAGATAAATAAAAATTTGGTAAATCCCCATAGACGGTAGTACCTTTGAATAAACGGTGAACACGAGACCGAACTAAAAAGGGATAAATACTTTAGTATGATCATATATGTCTAGAATAAATGCAATAGCAACTGATTTCATCCAATTCAAAGATCCAAGAGTGTTACCCTATGAATAAACCCTTATTCTGAGAAGGAAATAAAAATGGATAAAGACTGTAGTATGATCACGTACGTCTTGAATCAATGAAATAGCAACTGATTTAGTCAAATTCTAAGATATGTGTGAAGATATATCGATAAATAAAAATTTGGTAAATCCCCATAGGTAGTATTACACTTTGAATAAGCGGTGATTCCGAGACCGAACTAAAAAGGGAAACTACTTTAGTATGATCATATATATCTAGAATAATGTGACAGCAACTGATTTCATCCAATTCAGAGATTTAAGAGTGTTACCTTGTGAATAAACGTTGATTATGAGACCGAATTAAAAAGGGATAACGACTTTAGTATGATCAAGTACGTCTTGAATCAATTCAAAATCAACTTATTAAGTCCAATTCGGAGATCCGAGTGAAGATATATAGATAAATAAAAATTTGGTAAATCCCCATAAGCGGTAGTACCTGTTAGGTTATAGGTTTCAGGTCAACGGGTCGCCGGCCTAAATCCTACTCCTCACTGGTGAACTATCGGATCCTATGTTTCCTGAGCTTGGTTGTTCTGATCTGTATCCTTCTGCCCTTATCCTTCTCTTCTCCACGTGCCCTGCAAGAGGGGCAATATCAAGCATGGAGGGGGGGGGGGTGCTTGATGTACCCTCTCCGAGTCTTAAGTCAATACGTTTCTTAGAGAGATAAAGCTTAGAGAGATGTCAGAGCTAAATTGCACATTTAGCCAAGATGTTTAAATGAATGGTGGGAAAGTTGTATTTATAGGCAACGGTGTTATTAAGGTGGCTTAATGAAATCGTTAACCTTTAAATACAATTAATTAGCCCTTGA
The DNA here is from genome assembly GCA_036873135.1 of Clarkia xantiana subsp. parviflora. Lineage (NCBI taxonomy): Eukaryota > Viridiplantae > Streptophyta > Magnoliopsida > Myrtales > Onagraceae > Clarkia > Clarkia xantiana. Next base: position 170,369 of record JAPTYO010000001.1, read on the forward strand.
TCACGTAATTAAGACCTTAAAGCACGGAGAAAGTCGGCGAAAATAAACTGAGTATGGGAGTCGGGAAGCGGTGCCGGGGCCCTTAGGGGGGGGGGGAGAAAATCCGACCCCCAAGGGTAGGGGTTGTGTGTGGCCACCCAACTCCGCCCTAGGGAGGATAGGGTTGGCCAACCCCTCCCTAGGGAGGATAGGGTTGGCCAACCCCTCCCTAGGGAGGATAGGGGAGATCGGGTTGGCTGACCCGATCTCACCTAGGGGAGGTCGGGTGTGGCCACCCGACCTCACCTAGGTGAGTTTGCCGCGGTCCGGACGAGTATTTTGGCCTCGTCCGGACCGTTGGTGTTTCCGCGGGGTGTTTGGGTCGAAGTTTCGATTTATAATCATTAACGGGGTGATCAAGATAAAACAATTCGGAAGTCAACGGGTTCAAATTTGGCGTATATCCATCACATGCCCCCGAGTCAACCAATGGTCTGACACTTGATTGACTCTATTTTTGGATGGTATGACACGCGCAATTTGAAGCCGGGATTTTACCTTTTGTCAGAATCCTTACTTACCCATGAGTGTGTGTCTCTGACTCTGCCCCCTGTCTTATAAGATAGAGGAATTGCAAACGTCAGAATAGCAAGGACACGTGTCCAAGCACGTGTCCGTCTGAGATGGAAATAATAAATCTAATACCGTCACGGGCGTATACTCGGAAAATATACGCTCGTGTGGGGATGCAACATGAATATAGCTAAACGAGTCCATGCTTCAATTTCATGCCGGGGTAAGTCTAAGTGGAGAAAAATTTTAATTTTGGTCTAAATTTTTTCTAAGTATAGGATACTTAAAAAATATACCTATGGGGTGTTAACTATGGTGGGTGTGAGTTTGACCGTGGTTAATGGGAACTAGGGGTAGTAGTTTTTAAATCTGACCCTTAAATTTTTCCTTTCCAGAAATCAACGGTGTCGATTTAGCGGTTTTGGAAAAAACCCTATTCCCTTTTACTATAAAAAGGGGTAAGTGATTACCTCATTCTCGTTGTCCTTTTCTCTTTTTTCTTTTAGGCGGTAGGATCCTTAGTTGGATTCACTTCTCGGGACGCGTGTCGCATTGAGGTACGTGCCATTTCCTTTGTGTAAGTGTTGCTTTTGGGAGACGTAATCCCGCCTCCCCCTTGATTGTTTCTTTACTTATCTCGTTTCTTGATTTGTGAGTCTTCATGGTGATATAGTCCTGTTTGGTTCATCCTCTTGCCCCCGTGTTTCTGCTTACTAGCGCGTGGGGTCTTCTATACTGGGGTTATAACTATCTCCCCTTGCCCCCTTGCCTCTGCTTATTGGCCAGTGGGGTCTTCCTATGTCATCTTTCTATTCTTACCTTTTGACTTTGTATTCGTCGTTTTAGGAGAGTGAGTTTCATCTTGTCTCTACTGTCCCTTTTCTGTTTTTCTTGGGCTAAGCTTGCGTGTTTTCGATCAGCAGATCTCCCCGGTGTTTGATGAGGAGTAAGAGGCCAGTACGGGTGGGAGTAGTTAGCTCCGGGACCGGACCTTCGATTGCGAAAATATCGGTTTTTTGTGGTGTGAGGAGGTGTCCTCCAATTGGAGGTAAGGGCGGTGGTGATGTTAGGGTACCATCTTCTTTCTATATTATGCCCCCCAATCGAGGGTCCGGGAGCCATCTTTTCCTTCTCCCTTATTTGGTAAGTCTTGGAATGTATGAGTTTCCTTAGTGTATATTGGTGTTTACTCTGTATCTTGTTGTAGGTAGACTTCGTCTTCCGCTTCTGAGTCGAAAGGAGGTGTCTCGTCCTCCTGTTGATGGAATTGTTGGGTCTGAGTGGGCGCCTTATTATGGGCGTGGGGCTCGTTTTGACAATCAATCTTCTTTACAAACTCCTGAGGTTGGAGTTCGTGTTCTGCAGTCCGCTATTCCTCCTGCAGATCGTGTGCCCCCTTCTAAAGGGTCGCAGGCAGTTTATGAATTGGCTCATGATGTGTTGTCTCGCTATGCTTCTGTAACTTTTCTTAACCTTGTTATCCTTTAGGACATTTCTCTTTCATGCTTTATCTGTCTCACCCTTTGTTTTTGTCGCAGTGTATTGCCGACCTTGTTAATTTGTCCACTCTTGTTATTGATCTTGCTGAGGAGAAGAAGGTGCGCGAGGACACTTGTGTCTCCCTTAGTTCTAAGCTTGTTAGTTGTTTGGAGCGTAGTCGTATCACAGATTTGCAGTGCCGAGATTTGGAGTGTCGTATTGCCCTTCTTAAAGAAGAGACTGAAGCCTTAAGACAAAAGTCTTATCGCGATGAAGTACTTCGGGCTGCTGAGTTGGTGTCCCTTGAGGAAATGCTTCGTGTGGAGGAGAAAGGGTGTGCTATCGCTGAGTATAAGGGTTCCTCCTCTTATCAGGCTGCTATCGATGTTCGCTGCTCTGTGGCTAAGCGTATTTCTTTAAAGGCGATTCTTGAGCGTTTGTACATGATTGCTCCTGACTTTCCTTTTTCTCAGTCTGGTGATTTGTCTGACTTCGCTGTTAGGCATATTGCCAAGATGAGGAAGTAGTACACCTATCTCTTGTGGTGGTTTCGCTAGTTTGTGGCTTGAGGTTTCTCTTAATTTGGGTCGTACTTCTCCTTTTTGCCTTCTAGCTTCTTTATGCTTGCCTTTATTGGTTGTGTTCTTACTTTGCTTCTCATTAATGTTGCTTGGCTGAAGTGCCTATGAGGTAGTCCTGAACTTGTATTCATCTTTCTTCATTGAGTTTATCAAGGGTTCCTTCTTGTGGTGTCTTCTTACTACTCTTCCTGTTGGTGGTTTGCACTTGTCTTTAGAGTTTGAAACTCCACATTTCCTAGTTTTGCCATCTTTGTTTGATACTCCTGTCTTTACTTATGGCATACATGGCAGGGTGCTTATCTCCCCTTTTCATGATAGCTTCTTGTGCCTTTATGTGTAGTTCTTTGGTTATGGACCCTTCCTTTTCTGGTGCTTCCTTTTCTTTGCGTTTCTCTTGTGTTTTCCTTCATCATCATACCTGCTATCTCATCAAGAAAAAACATTATGTGTTTTTCATACAATCTTTGCTTTGCAACTATTTTCTCATGGAATCCTTCTTAGTATGGTGCGATGATCTCTTCTGTTACCTTTTAAATGGTGTATATGGTACTTTTAGACCAAAGATACGCTCTTGGTGGGCGTCGAATATGTTCACGAGACAGGCTCTCGGAGGGCACCAGTAGTTAGACCAAAGATACGCTCCTGGTGGGCGTCGAATCTGGTAGTTTGAAATCTACCTCAAGATACGCTCTTGGGGGCGTCGAATCTGGTAGTTTGAAATCTACCTCAAGATACGCTCTTGGGGGCGTCGAAGGTCGTAGTTTTTAGAAAACCACTCTCAAGATACGCTCTTGGGCGCGTCGAAATTCGTAGTTTTTGGAAACCACTCTCAAGATACGCTCTTGGGGGCGTAAAAATTCGTAGTTTTTGGAAACCACTCTCAAGATACGCTCTTGGGGGCGTCGAAGGTCGTAATATGAAAACTACTCTCAAGATACGCTCTTGGGGGCGTCGAAGGTCGTAGTATGAAAACTACTCTCAAGATACGCTCTTGGGGGCGTTGAGGGTGTTGTTGACTTGGAAGTCATATCTGTGTAAGGATAACGAATGATTATATCACCACCTTCTTTGAAGGATACTTTTGAGTAACTTCTACTTCCTTAGGAGCATTCATGCTTTATGTACAATTGGGGTTCCTTGGATGGATCAAGACACCCTTTGGAGGAAATCAAAGATAGTTGTAGAGTCGGAGTAACTTCTTGAGTTCTCCTTCTCAAAAGCTGTTTTTGGAAAACTTAAACAATTATATGTAATGACTTGAAATAAATCCAAGGATATGGTCTTTTGCTTGTGCTGTCTTCTTAGACGTAGAACTTCTTTAGGTGTTCTCCACTGAAGGTGTTTGTGGAGATATACCCATCCCCATCCTCTAGGCGGTAAGCATTTGCGTATGGAACTGATGCTATCTTATATGGCCCTTCCCACTTTGGAGATAATTTTCTGACTTGGTCTAAGTGTGAGAACTCGTTCTTTCTGAGCACTAGTTCTCCTATGTGGAATTGCCTCTCCTTTACTTGGCGGTTGTAATATCTTGCGGATACGAGTCGCATTCGTGCTTGTGCTTCCTCTGAGTTCCATCTCTTATCATCCACAAGGTCTAAGTCTAAGAGCCTTGCTTTGTTGTTCTCATGCTCTTCAAAGTACGTGGTTCTTAGTGATGGTACAGCCATTTCTGCTGGTGCCACCGCTTCAGTCCCGTATACTAGGCCAAATGGTGTTTCTCCTGTGGCTATCTTTGGTGTTGTTCGTACTGCCCATAGAACATTTTCCAGCTCATCTACCCAACTTCCCTTGGTAGCATGGAGTCGTTTCTTTAAACCGTCTAGCACTATTTTATTTGCCGACTCTACTTGCCTGTTTGTCTGGGGGTGTTTTACTAATGCGAAGCTGTGCTCTATATTCAGCCTTTCGCAGTACCATTGCAGTTTCTTGCTCTTGAATTGTGGGCCATTATCACTTATTATTGCTTTTGGGACTCCGTATCTCGAGACAATGTGAGATTGAATGAAGTTAACGATTTGCTCGTCTGTTGTCTTTCCCATTGCCTTCGTTTCTATCCACTTGGAGAAGTAGTCTATTGCTACTATTATGCAAGTTTTCTGCCCTTTTGTTCTTGGTAGGGGGCCTATCAGATCAATCCACCACTGTGCGAATGGCCAGGCTCCCGAGATGGAACTTAGCTTTGCTGCTGGGGCTGTTATATTTCTGGAGTACCTTTGGCTGTGATCACATTTTTGTACCAAGTCTGCTGCTTCTTTGCTCATTGATGGCCAATAGTATCCTAGGTTGTAGACTTTTCGGATTATTGATCGTGCTCCTTCATGGCACCCCGTATCTCCTTCATGGAGTTCTGCAAGTACTCTCTCTGTTTCTGGGTATGTTATGCATTTGAGGAAGGGTGTGGAGTACCCTTTTTTGTAGAGTTCATTATCCATCACTTCATAATTTCTAGCCATCCTTTCAATCTTGACTGCCTCTACCTTATCCTTTGGGAGTTTTCCTTCCGTGATGTACTGACGCATTGGGGTCATCCAGGCTTCTCCTTCATCTATTACTAGAGTCTCCATTTGTTCTATCACTGATTGCATTCTTTGCTCTACAAAGTGAACCTCTTTGCCTGCTTCTGCCCCTAGGGCTAGTTTGCTTAAGGCGTACGCCTCTTGGTTTTGTTCTCTTGGGACTGACTCAATGTCGAAGCTTTGGAAGCTCTTTATTAGGTCCCTAGCTTGCTGTAAGTATTTCTGCATGTTTTCAGACTTTGCAGTGTAGATTCCTTTCACTTGATTGACAACTAGTTGAGAATCGCACTTAACTCTTAGGTGCTTTGCCCCTACTCCTTTGGCTATTCTCAAGCCTGTTATCAGTGCTTCGTATTCGGCCTCATTGTTCGTTGCCTTAAAGGTAAGTGCCATGGCATAGCGCAGAGGTGTATCGCTACTTGGTGGGTATAATATGAGGCCTGCACCTGAACCTCCCCCGTTGGATGACCCATCGGTATGTATCTCCCAAAACTCTTCTGGTTGTTTCTCCTAACTACTAATCGCCTCACTTGTAGTTTTGATTTCTCCCCAGTCTTCATCTGGATTAATTCCGGTGAATTCGGCAATAAAATCTGCTAGAGCCTGCCCCTTTATAGCTGTTCTAGGGGCAAAGTGGATACGAAACTCACTTAGCTCAATTGCCCATTTGGTCAGTCTTCCCGATGTGTCTGGTCTTTGGAGGAGGTGTTTCAACGGTTGGTCTGTGAGGACTATTACTTCATGCCCATGAAAATATGGTCTCAACTTCCTTGCGGATATGATCAGTGCATAAAGGTACTTTTCTATTGGCAAGTAGTTGATCTCATACTTTGCCAATGTTTTACTTACGAAGTATACTGGCAATTGTGCGGTGTTTTCTTCTTTTATTAGTACTAAGCTTACTGCCACGTTGCTCACGGAGATGTAGAGGTAGAGGGGCTCCCCTGGCGTAGGCTTTGCTAGGGGTGGTAGTGTCTTTAGATGTTGTTTGAGTTGTTGGAAGGCTTCTTCACATCTTGGTGTCCATTCGAACTTCTTGTTTGCCCTTAGTACCTCAAAAAAGGGTAATGCTTTGTCTCCTATTTTGGACAGGAATCTGTTAAGAGCTGCAAACCTCCCATTCAGTCGTTGAACCTCTTTGTGCTTCATAGGTGACTGCATTTCTTCAATTTCTTGTAGTTTCTCGGGGTTTACCTCTATGCCTCGCTGACTTACCATGAAGCCTAAAAACTTCCCTGATTGTACCCCAAATGCACCATTTTTTGGGTTTAGGCGGACTTGGTATTGCCTCATTCTGTTGAGCGAAGGTTTTCCACATGGTCTTTCTTCTTTTTGGATTTGACGATCATGTCATCCACGTATGCCTCCATTGTCTTTCCTATCATGTCCCCGAAGATTTTGTTGACCATTCTTTGGTATGTCGCTCCAGCATTTATGAGTCCGAAGGGCATCACCGTGTAATGGTATATCTCGCTGTCAGCGTAGAATGCTGTGTGAGGGGCGTCTTTAGGGGCCATTTTTATCTGGTTATATCCTGAGTATGCATCCATGAAGCTCATTAGTTGGTGGCCTGATGTTGCATCCACTAACTGATCTATTCTTGGGAGTGGATATGAGTCCTTAGGACATGCTTTGTTTAGGTCGCGATAATCGACGCACATTCTCCAACTTCCTCCCGCCTTCTTTACCAGTACTGGGTTTGCCACCCATGTTTGGAATCTAATCTCCTTGATGAAATTTGCTTTCAATAGCCTTTCCACTTCTTCCTGGATAGCTATCTTTTTGCTTCCTCCCATTGGCCTTACCTTTTGTGTTATTGGTCGTGTTGCCGCGTCTATATTGAGCTTGTGTGAAATTATTTCTTCTGATATTCCTGGCATATCGCTTGGTGACAAGGCGAACAGATCTTTGTATTCCCTTAGTAAAGCTACTAAGTGCTTTTCCTCTTCCTGAGATAAGGCGGTCCCGATTTTTGCCTTCCTATCGGGCTCTTCTATGAGAATTTCTTTTAATTCCTCCATAGGGGCTGGTCTCCCATGATCCTCTCTTGGGTCCTCATCTATTAGTAGGACCTCTTTTGTTATTTTCTTCTTGCTTAGTGCGATCCTTGCACATTTCCTTGCAACCTTCTGGTTACCCTTTACTTCTCCTATTCCTTGGCTTGTGGGGAATTTCATTTCAGTTCAACGGGTCGCCGGCCTAAATCCTACTCCTCACTGGTGAACTATCGGATCCTGTGTTACATGAGCTTGGTTGTTCTGATCCGTATCCTTCTGCCCTTATCCTTCTCTTCTCCACGTGCCCTGCAAGAGGGGCAATATCAAGCACGGAGGGGGGGGGGTGGTGCTTGATGCTTAAGTCAATACGTTTCTTAGAGAGATAAAGCTTAGAGAGATGTCAGAGCTAAATTGCACACTTAGCCAAGATGTTTAAATGAATGGTGGGAAGGTTGTATTTATAGGCAACGGTGTCATTAAGGTGGCTTAATGACATCGTTAACCTTTAAATACAATTAATTAGCCCTTGATCACGTAATTAAGACCTTAAAGCACGGAGAAATTCGGCGAAAATAAACTGAGTATGGGAGTCGGGAACCGGTGCCGGGGCCCTTGGGGGGGAGAAAATCCGACCCCCAAGGGTAGGGGTTGGGTGTGGCCACCCAACCCCTCCCTAGGGAGGATAGGGTTGGCCAACCCTATCTCCCCTAGGGGAGGTCGGGTGTGGCCACCCGACCTCACCTAGGTGAGTTTGCCGCGGTCCGGACGAGTATTTTGGCCTCGTCCGGACCGTTGGTGTTTCCGCGGGGTGTTTGGGTTGAAGTTTCGATTTATAATCATTAACGGGGTGATCAAGATAAAACGATTCGGAAGTCAACGGGTTCAAATTGGGCGTATATCCATCAGTACCCTTTGAATGAACGGTGATTCCGAGGCCGAAATGAAAAGGGATAAATACGAACTGAAAAGGGATAAATACGATCAATTACGTCTTGAATCAATGCAATAGCAACTGATTGAAACCAATTCGGAGCTACAAGTGAAGATATATAGATAAATAAAAATTTGGTAAATCCCCATAAGCGGTAGTACCCTTTGAATGAACGGTGATTCCGAGACCGAAGTGAAAAGGGATAAGTAGTTTAGTATGATCATATATGTCTAGAATAAATGTGATGGCAACTGATTCCATCCATTACAGAGATCCAAGAGTGATTCCCTATGAATAAACGTTGATTGTGAGACAGAAATAAAAAGGAATAAAGAAATTAGTACGATCAGGTACGTCTTGAATCAATTCAATAGCAACTGATCTAGTCCAATTCAGAGCTCCGAGTTAAGCTGTATAGATAGTTAAATATTTGGTAAATCCCCATAAGCGGTAGTACCCTTTGAATAAACGGTGATTCCTAGACCGAACTAAAAAGGGACAAATAATTTAGTGTGATCATAGATGTCTAGAATAAATGCGATAGCAATTGATTTCATCCAATTCAGAGATCCAAGAGTATTACCCTATTAATAAACGTTGACTCAAAGACAGAAATAAAAAGGGATAAAGACTTTACTATGATCACGTACGTCTTGAATCAATGCAATAGCAACTGATTTTGTCCAATTCAGATCTCCAAGTGAAGATATATAGATAAATAAAAATTTGGTAAATCCCCATAGACGGTAGTACCTTTGAATAAACGGTGAACACGAGACCAAACTAAAAAGGGATAAATACTTTAGTATGATCATATTTGTCTAGAATAAATGCGATAGCAACTGATTTCATCCAATTCAAAGATCCAAGAGTGTTACCCTATGAATAAACGCTGATTCTGAGACAGAAATAAAAATGGATAAAGACTCTAGTATGATCACGTACGTCTTGAATCAGCGCAATAGCAACTGATTTAGTCCAATTCTAAGATCTGTGTGAAGATATATAGATAAATAAAATTTTGGTAAATCCCCATAGGTAGTAGTACACTTTGAATAAGCGGTGATTCCGAGACCGAACTAAAAAGGGAAACTACTTTAGTATGATCGTATATATCTAGAATAATGTGACAGCAACTGATTTAATCCAATTCAGAGATTTAAGAGTGTTACCTTGTGAATAAACGTTGATTATGAGACCGAATTAAAAAGGGATAACGACTTTAGTAGGATCAAGTACGTCTTGAATCAATTCAAAATCAACTTATTTAATCCAATTCGGAGCTACAAGTGAAGATATATAGATAAATAAAAAATTGGTAAATCCCCAAAAGCGGTAGTACCCTTTGAATGAACGGTGATTCCGAGACCGAAGTGAAAAGGGATAAGTACTTTAGTATGATCATATTTGTCTAGAATAAATGTGATGGCAACTGATTTCATCCATTACATAGATCAAAGAGTGATACCATATGAATAAACGTTGATTGTGAGACAGAAATAAAAAGGAATAAAGACAATAGTACGATTAGGTACGTCTTGAATCAATGCAATAGCAACTGATTTAGTCCAATTCAAAGCTCCGAGTTAAGCTGTATAGATAATTAAATATTTGGTAAATCCCCATAAGCGGTAGTACCCTTTGAATAAACGGTGATTCCTAGACCGAACTAAAAAGGGATAAATAATTTAGTGTGATCATAGATGTCTAGAATAAATGCGATAGCAATTGATTTCATCCAATTCAGAGATCCAAGAGTATTACCCTATTAATAAACGTTGATTCTGAGACATAAATAAAAAAGGCTAAAGACTTTACTATGATCGTGTACTTCTTGAATCAATGCAATAGCAACTGATTTTTGTCCAATTCAGAGCTCCGAGTGAAGATATATAGATAAATAAAAATTTCGTAAATCCCTATAGGCGGTAGTACCCTTTGAATAAGCGGTGATTCCGAGACCGAACTAAAAAGGGAAACTACTTTAGTATGATCATATATATCTAGAATAATGTGACAGCAACTGATTTAATCCAATTCAGAGATTTAATAGTGTTACCTTGCGAATAAACGTTGATTATGAGACCGAATTAAAAAGGGATAACGACTTTAGTATGATCAAGTACGTCTTGAATCAATTCAAAATCAACTTATTTAGTCCAATTCGGAGATCCGAGTGAAGATATATAGATAAATAAAAATTTGGTAAATCCCCATAAGCGGTAGTACCCTTTGAATGAACGGTGATAACGAGACCGAACTGAAAAGGGATCAATACGAACTGAAAAGGGATAAATACAATCAGGTACGTCTTGAATCAATGCAATAGCAACTGATTTAATTCAGTTCGGAGCTACGAGTGAAGATATACAGATAAATAAAAATTTGGTAAATCCCCATAAGCGCTACTACCCTTTGAATGAACGGTGATTCTTAGACCGAAGTGAAAAGGGATAAGTACTTTAGTATGATCATCTATGTCTAGAATAAATGTGATGGAAAATGATTTCATCCATTACAGAGATCCAAGAGTGATACCCCATGAATAAACGTTGAATGTGAGACAGAAATAAAAAGGAATAAAGACATTAGTACGATCAGGTACGTCTTGAATCAATGCAATAGCAACTGATTTAGTCCAATTCAGAGATCCGAGTTAAGCTGTATAGATAATTAAATATTTGGTAAATCCCCATAAGCGGTAGTACCCTTTGAATAAACGGTGATTCCTAGACCGAACTAAAAAGGGATTAATAATTTAGTGTGATCATAGATGTCTAGAATAAATGCGATAGCAATTGATTTCATCAAATTCAGAGATCCAAGAGTATTATTCTATCAATAAATGTTGATTCAGAGACAGAAATAAAAAGGGCTAAAGACTTTACTATGATCAAGTACGTCTTGAATCAATGAATAGCAACTGATTTTGTCCAATTCAGATCTCCAACTGAAGATATATAGATAAAAATTTGGTAAATCCCCATAGACAGTAGTACCTTTGAATAAACGGTGAATACGAGACCGAACTAAAAAGGGATAAATACTTTAGTATGATCACATATGTCTAGAATAAATGCGATAGCAACTGATTTCATCCAATTCAAAGATCCAAGATTGTTACCCTATGAATAAACGCTGATTCCAAGATTGTTACCCTATGGATAAACACTTTAGTATGATCACGTACGTCTTGAATCAATGCAATAGCAACTCATTTAGTCCAATTCTAAGATCTATGTGAAGATATATAGATAAGTAAAAATTTGGTAAATCCCCATAGGCAGTAGTACACTTTGAATAAGCGGTGATTCCGTGACCGAACTTAAAAGGGAAAATACTTTAGTATGATCATATATATCTAGAATAATGTGACATCAACTGATTTCATCCAATTCAGAGATTTAAGAGTGTTACCTTGTGAATAAACGTTGATTATGAGACCGAATTAAAAAGGGATAACGACTTTAGTATGATCAAGTACGTCTTGAATCAAATCAAAATCAACTGATTTAGTCCAATTCGGAGTTTTGAGTGAAGATATATAGATAAATAAAATTTTGGTAAATCCCCGTAAGCGGTAGTACCCTTTGAATGAACAGTGATTCCAAGACCGAAGTGAAAAGGGATAAGTACTTTAGTATGAACATATATGTCTAGAAAAAATTCGATGGCAACTGATTTCATCCATTACAGAGATCCAAGAGTGATACCCTATGAATAAACGTTGATTGTGAGACAGAGATAAAAAGGAATAAAGACATTAGTACGATCAGGTACGTCTTGAATCAATGCAATAGCAGTTGATTTAGTCCAATCAAGCTCCGAGTTAAGCTGTATAGATAATTAAATATTTTGTAAATCCCCATGTTGCGTCCTGGATGAACTGGGTCGTGGGGACGCGTCAGTCTGAATGGTTGAGCGGGTTTTCGGGCTGTAACCCTTCGTCTGAAAGAGGTTTTCACCTTGTGCCACTGACGAGTGTTCGGTTTTATCGCTGAGTCTCGGAAAGGTCTGTGTCTCGAAAGGCGGTTGCGTCTCAAGAGGCGTCTGTGTCTCAAATGGCGGTTGCGTCTCAAGAGGCGTTTGTGTCTCGAAAGGCGGTGGTCTGTGCACAAGTCCGAACGTCTGGGGCGCCGGTTCCTGCACGAAGGGCCAGTACTAGCATGGAGAGGGGGGGTGGTGCTAGTGGAGCCCTCTCCGATGCTTAAGTCGCTATAGGGCTAAAAAGGGTAATTCTAGAGAGAGAAAGTATTTCTAGAGAGAAGTCAGAGCTCATAATACCAAAGTTGGGCAAATGAGAGGATGTGTGAAAATGGGTGGCCAAGGCCTCCTCTTTATAGGCTTCCTTGGGACCGGACCCGGTTTTAAAGCGGTTTGATGACGGTTCAAAAGCAAGCGGTAACCGTCATCAATATTGGCAATGCGCGAACTTGACTTCTCTACACGTAACGGTAATCGCATAATCGGTAATCGCGCAATACCCGTAGTGCAATCCGGAGGTCCGGATATCTGCAATCTGGAGGTCCGAATTGCAAGCAACCCGGACATCCGGGTTGCAATGCAATCCGGAGGTCCGGTCCGGACGCGCGTAACGCGCTTCCGGACCGTTTTGACCCTTTGGGAGACGTTTTTCAATCGTGATGTAATTTTGACGTGTTTACGAGGCACGAAATATAAATACGAACCCGAATTGGACACATATCCATCACTTGCCCCCGAGTCAAGTAACGGTTTAAAACCTTTCTTGACTCTATTTTTAAGTTAGGATACGCGTCCAATTTGAGCTTGACGCTAACCTTCCGGTTTTGGTCGTTGGTTGGACGTAGAAGTCTTGGTTTCGTCCGTCCTTTGATTTTCTGACCGAGTGACTTTATTTCCTGTCATCACGGTTAGTGCAATAGAGAACGCGTATATGTAGCGTGCGAACATGATTACCGCTAGGGATATAAGCAATTAGTAATACGTCATGCGGACATGCTTTTATCAACGTGCATGCACAAGTAATGGTCATGGCGAGAACGTAATTACATGACGCAAGAAATATAATCCGTATACTTCTAAAACGACTTAGTGATTATCAAATCATGAATCATGCGATATAAAAACACACGTGTAGAATGACGGGTTTGATACGCGCAATACCAAAATAATCATGTATGTAGGAGTAAATACTTAGAAGAGGGTGGAGTATACCGTAAGTACTTAGGCGTGGGTGTAGATGAATTACTCCTTTAATCCTTATCACCAAGGAATCTTTTGGGATATGTAATTACACAAATCCCCAATCATTCTTCCAACTCTTTGGGAATTCATTATTCCTTCTTCTTTGCAGGTAATTACTTCACCATTTCTAGAAATCATTTGTGTGTTCATAGTTTCTTCACCGTCGTAAACCTTAGGTGCATCCCGAAAGTTTCGTGTTTGATTCTTGACTTGTTTTCAGAAATTGACACCACCAATCGACTCAGATTGCCACGAGGATTCCAGCGCCGCCTTCAGAATCGCCAGGCGACGCCGGACGCGCCCTCACGCGCCGTCGCGTGAGCTTCGCCCTGCCGGCGCGTGTAACCCACGCGCCGCCTTCCCGTGCTCCGTTCGTCGCGGTCCTTACCTTTCTGAAATCGTCTCGACGAGTGGAGTCCATTGTGATACTTTTTGTCACATTTTGAGGTAATATGAAAACTCGATTTACAGGACAGCTTCGACTTGATTTTGAATGTTGCCGTATTGTTGTTCGTTTGAACTATTTGTCGTTGTTGTCGTATAGAGCTGTTCATTGGTGTTTGTATGTTGAATAGTTGCTGGTTGGTTGTCGTTGCTATCATTGTCGGTTCATGCCTTAGACGATTTTTCACTTCCGTGGATAGTTGTGGTAAAATTCCCCGATTGGGCATATTGCCCCCATGTCTTCGCGTAGAGGCTTTTTGGTTAGTATGCGTAGTTTTTTCTCTTGACGGGTTTGTTGGTTGACGGGAATTGCCAAACGTCTTTGGGAGTAGCCGTTTGTTGTCTTGATGCCTTAGCAAAATATTTTTCCTAAGTGTTGCCGCGTTTGATCCTCGCGGTTCGTCACGTTAGTCTCACCGTTTGCATGATAGCTTCTTAAGATGTTGGTCCCTTTTACTGCACGTACCAACTTTGCTATGCGCGTTGACTTTGGCTACGCGTGTTGACTTGGCTATGCGCGTTGACTTTTGCTACGCGCGTTGACTTTTGCTATGCGCGTTGACTTTTGCTATGCGCGTTGACTTCTGCTTGGTTCTTGCAGATTGTGAAGTCGTAGTAACCTCTTGCGGAACTCCCTTCCTTTTGATCGAGTTGTCGCTATGAGTAAGTCCACCACTCCTCTATCGCAGACTCCTTTTAATTCTGACATTGAGGATGACTTGGAGGTAGACTTGGTTTTACCAGTAGATAGTGTTTTGGACACCGATGAGGGTGCAGCTGCTGAGCCTTTTGTTGGGGCATCTCCTGTCGGAGGGACAGAGGTGTTGGTTAGGTACTACACTAACCGCTTGGATAGATCCTTGTTTACCCTGTATGCGAGTGCTTCCGGACTTGACCCTTGTGCCGAGGCCGTTTACCCCTTTGGCGCACTCCGTGAGAGTAGTTTAGGAGATGCTACTCCTCCACCTGTAGATTTGTCCGTCGTGTATACATCTCACGTTAGGGAGGGTTTGCGGTTTCCCTATTGCTCTGATTTGATTGAGCTCTGTAGCGGTTATGGGATTTCCCCTTTAGATCTTGCGCCCAACGGGATACGAATATGGACTTGTTTTAGAGTGTTGTTTCATAAGCAGTCCTGGCATTACTCTCCCACTCTCTTTCGCTGCTTCTATCAGCTTAAGAGTCCGGACTCTGCGGGATTGTGCAGTGTAAAAGTTCGCTGGCCGAACTTGCAAAGTGATGGTTTTGAGGAACTTGGTCTTGGTGAAGCCAAGTGGGATTCTAGTTACCGATTGGTCGCCGCCGCGGATCGGTCTGCCGATCATTGGAGGCACCATTACTTTTTTGCTCACGATGCGGGTACGACTTGGGATGTCGAGTATATTCGGAAATCTGATCATGCGCCTGCTTTTCGGGAACTCTCCTTGCCGGATAGGGAGGTGATAAAGCAGATATATCACTGTCAGCAATCGCGCAGCTTTACTTGTTCGCTGCGCGCATCTGATCAGGAGTTTGTCGATGTTGGGATTCATGTGGTCCCTTCTGCGGCTTCGGTATGTTAATCATTTTTATAACTTTCTACCGTGTTGCACTGTAGGTTGGTTTGACGGAAAAAGCTCGTCTTTGCAGACTGCAGCCGCTCGCAAGATTGCCTCTAGCGCAAGGATTGTTCCACCTCTTGCTTCTGGAGCATCGGCGGCTTCCGGACATGGAAAAGGTAGACGGTTTGAATAAACAATCTTCCTTGTGTACTTTCTTAGTTGGGTTGTAACTTTGTGTGTTATTTGCAGGCCGCAAGACGCTTGTTACTGATCGCGTTGTTGCCGTTCCTGATTCTACCAAACGGTCCACCACTGGGACGCGTTCTTCGAGCAGTTCGAAGCGTCCGAAGACTACTGTGACCGTTCCTACTCCTTCCTGTCATAAAGGGAAGGAAGTTGACGGTTGCGAGGATGCGTTGTCTGCCCCCCGCTCGAAGGAGCGGTCCGAGGTGGGACGTGCTCTTCCTTCTGGTATAAGCTGAACACTTGACTGTGTGCTTTTGTGCGCTTTGTTTTTGGCTTTTGCATAACTCTAGTTGGTTTGCATGTAGTGCTCCCGCCACTTGGACGTGCGGATCTGCTTCGTCCTTTGGAAGGTGATATTTCGGATGGTAAGTGGATGCCATATGTTACAGGAGATCTCACTTTTCCCAAGAACTCCCAGCTGAGCATGCCGGAAGTTGGTGTGCGCGTTTTTCATCGATCTATTCCTCCTAGTGATCGATTTGTTCGGCCCTCGAGTGACGAGGAGGCGCGAACCTTTGTTGAGAGATCGTTATCTGGATTCACTCCAGTGAGTATCTTTCTTCGCTTTGCTATGTTCGTTGTTCCCGAACATGTATGCTTATTGTCTTGTTGTTTTCAGGTTGTTTCTGATATGGTGCACATGGCCTCCTTCATGTTGGAGCTTGTCCAGGAGAAGCGTGCCATTGTTGATAAAGCTGCTGCTGTGTCCAGGGAGCTTAAGGAAGCTAAGGATGAAGTGCGTCGTCTTTCTTTGAAGATGACAGATTTTGATGCCCGTTATGATTCTGATCATGCCCGCCTTGTTCAGCTTGAATCTGAGAATGCTGCCATTGAGAAGGCAATTTCTGACAATGCGGGCAAGCACAGAGTTGCCTGTCGGAAAGTGCGCGAAGAGGAAATGAAGGCCGACATTGAAGAGGGACTTGGAAAGTTCCCTTCTACTCCTGGGTTTGACAGCGCGGTTACTGCTGCTGCTACGGCGAAGGCCGCTCCTATGCTCAGCGAGTTTGCTGTGGACTTTATTCGTAGGGTGAGCATTCTTGCTCCTGGCTTTCCTTTTGATAAGTTAGGGCCGTATGCGGAGTTTGGTGTTGGGCAAGTTGCTGAGCTTCGTCGTTTGGATACTGCAACATCTCAGTTTTCATTTTTGTTTGGAGAAGACGGTGGCGGCACTAATGTGCAACTTCTGCCTGTTCCGCCCAGTCCTGTCAGAGATGATGGAATTCTTTGATCTTTGCCATCTTTTGGATATGTTGAACTCGTTTCTAAGTCTGTTTGCCCCCCGGCTTCTATGTTTAGAAACTTGTTGGAGTTTTTCCTTGGTTGTTGCTTGTGACTTGTTCGCTTTGAACTACGTCGTTTGAACCTGCTTTATACATAGCAGTTTGCATGATAACTTGTTAGTAATATTTCATACCGTTATCACTTACTGTGTTTATTGAATGTTGATGACTAGTAACGTAGACATAGTCCCTGCAGTCGTGACCGATAGCCACTTTTTGATTCAAGATTGCTTGCATGATGCGTTATGCATGTTGCCCGTCTTTCCTGAATAGCTTGCCGCTATATATGTTGTAACCTGTCAAGTGGTTCGCGTATAGCGACTTAACAAGTAGTATATTTGAAAGGTGTTATCTTGGCTAAGCAAGATACTAGTTTATACCGTCTCTTGGTTCCACTCTAAGGCGACGTTGTACAAGACTCGACTTGTAAATTTTATGAGTTTTAAACAGGGTGCGCACCTGCTAGCGTGTATCAACCCGCGTTGGGGAAGCATACGTAAAAACATTTTGGTTTTTGAAGAAGTATTTTGTGAACCCTAAAAAGTTCGTGATACATACAAAAACCGTGTTGATAAAATATTTGGAAAGGTGTTTGATACATAAAATATTTGATAAAATATTTGACAAAATATTTGATAAAATATTTGTGATACATGATTCCTGCGTCCAGGGACCACGTAACACTTTTTGAAAATATGAATTGTGATGCATTCTTTCTGCGTCCAGGAACCATGCAACACGGTTTGAAAATTTGTAGTACGGAATTGTCATCTAACAAGAGGACTTTTGCCGTATAGAGTGAACCCTTTAAAAATGAATTCATAGTACGGGATTGTCATCTAACAAGAAGACGTTCGCCGTATAGAGTGAACCCTTTTAAAAAGGAATTCTTAGTACGGGATTGTCATCTAACAAGAGGACGTTCGCCGTATAGAGTGAACCCTTTTAAAAAGGAATTCTTAGTACAGGATTGTCATCTAACAAGAGGACGTTCGCCATATAGAGAGAACCCTTAACAGGGTATACACAGTTATTGTAGCGTGGGGTCGTTGTCTAACAAGAGAACTTCCGCCATTTATAGTATGGGGTGATCAGTCCCGTATTGTATTTGCCCATCCTGTTCTGAATCCAGGGAATGGCTATGAACATGAGGATTTGCCTCTAACAAGAGATGTCACAGCATGTCATTTTTTAGGAGTAAACATGGGGTTTGTCTTTACAAAGAGGATACCACAACATGCTACTTTTGATAGTATATCTTGGTGTTAAACCAAGATGCTGCTTGTAGTTGACGCCTTTGGAATAGTCGTCATTTTGATGGTAGACCTTGATGTTATTCCAAGGTATTGCTTGTAGTTGACGCCTTTGGAATAGTCGTCATTTTGAGTAGAGAATTTCTATAAGTCCCTTTTTTGTAGATAATCCGCAAGTTGTCATTGCGTCATATAAGTTGACTGTGTACGCTTTGTGTTGCCGGCACCTTCTTGAGATAGATGCCAATTTATGAATGGAGAAATAAACTCCTTGTTGGTGTAGATATGCAAGTATCATCCGTTATATGTAGTTGCAGCATGCTGTCTTTGAAAATATCTTGGGCTTAATTCCAAGTTTTTGACTCCATGATGACGCCTTTTGATGTAGTCATCAATATGAGTAAGTTGTTGTGATGATAAGCGTTGTCATAACGCGTAATAGATTTTTTGCTTGCTCATAGCATAATATCTTGGATTGTTGATGTAGATAATAAGCGCGTAGTTTTGTTACTTCGCGTTTAATCCAAAAATAGCGTGCAAGACATTGATATGTACCTACAAATGTAGATTGAATTTATTAGATACTTGCGCGTATTTACATTGTTTTTTCGAGAAGGCATCAACCGATCATTCCTTCTTAAAACATGTAAATGCGATTATACTAGAAACACTTAGAATAGAAATGCGCAAAGTAATCAGAAAGATAGTTATTTCTCTCGTCTCTTTATGGATGGTTTGATGATGATGTCGCG
The DNA here is from genome assembly GCA_036873135.1 of Clarkia xantiana subsp. parviflora. Classification (NCBI taxonomy): domain Eukaryota; kingdom Viridiplantae; phylum Streptophyta; class Magnoliopsida; order Myrtales; family Onagraceae; genus Clarkia; species Clarkia xantiana. Next base: position 189,173 of record JAPTYO010000001.1, read on the forward strand.
GAGTTGGTTGCAACAAATCGCCTTAATGCGCCTAGCGCGATGCATTATTCAATCTCCCATCTTAGTGGTAGACACATGTTTGTGTTGTGCCCCCAGGTTTTGTGGTACTTGCACCATTCCTTAATGTTGTTGCCCAAGAAAGCTGTCTTCGGAACAAGTGGACTCGGGAGCTTGTTTTCGAGTAGGTTGACGTAAATGTCTTCAGCAACCGTGTTTAGCGGTGTGAAGATGTTGTCCATATCGATGTTTGCGCCCTCCTGTTTGTTGATATCGATGCTTGCGCCCTCCTGTCAGTTCTTGTTCGCACAAGTCTGCTGTCTCGAGCTTGTCTTTTAGATCTTCCATGGTTTTGGTTGTTCGCCATCCATGAGTTCTTCCGAAGAGAAGGAAGGATCTGGCGTTCATGTTTGCATAGAACACGCTTATCACTTCTTCCCTTGTTGCTTTTGCCGAGGAGGCGTTGGAAGCGAATCTGATGAAGTAGTTCATGATTGGCTCGCCTTCTCCCTGCTTGACGAGCCATATCTGGTTCCATGGCGAATACTGGATGTACTCTTGTGGCTTCCAAACTGTAACAGCTTGTTCCACCGCTTGTTCCTTCCTTCCATCATCAACAACTTTCTGCTTCTTGAAAGAATTTATCATTGCCACATGGAAATGGTGCTTTGCTCTTAGGGCGTTGACGTAACAACGTCTTGCGGTTATCTGGTCGCCTAGTACTTCCCCAATCCCATGGTCCGTAAGGAACTTCATCTTTTGGTGGACAGTAGAGGGCACGATCACGAAAGGGTTGATCGTTGTTCGTCCCAAAATTCCATTATAGGCCCCAAGAGATTCTATAACGACGAAAGTGACGTTGACGTGCAATGCTTTCCACCCTTGGCCAAGGATGACAGGAAGCGTGATTGTTCCCAGGGGGTGTGTAGCTGCTCCGGCGAAGCTGACTAGCGAGAAGGTTCCCGGAGTCAAGTCTTTGACTGATCTTCCCAGTTGCTCTAGGACTTTGACATGTAGAATGTCAGCGGAGCTTCCACCATCAACGAGGATTCTTTTCACATCATACTCGTCGATGTCCATGGTTATGACTAAAGCGTCATCGTGAGGGTAAACGATATGCTTTAAGTCTTCCCTGGAAAATTGGATGACCGTGTCTTCTTGCACCGGTTGCTTGCGCTTTCCGTATTTCGGCAATGTTGCTGCTTGGGATGCATAAATGTCCCGAGCATTAGACACTTGTCCTCCGGCGGCAGGTCCTCCATGGATGACGTTGATTACACCTCGCTTGGCTGACGGAGGGTTGTCGTTGACTTTCTCTTTTCCTTTGTTTCCTCTTTTTGATGACTCTGCTTGAGCCTTCTTCGGGGGGTTGTCGCCTTGATCGACGAATTGCTTCAATTCGCCCTTGAGGACCAAGTTGTTAATGCGGAAACGTAGGCTGACACAGCTGTCCGTCTCGTGGCCGAAGACCTCGTGGTTTTCACACCACTTGTCTTTGTCTTTCCCCAGCGGGCCTTTTCTGAAATTGTTCGGCTCTTTCCACATGTTCGCATCCTTCATCTCTCTTAATATCACGGATAGCGGGGCATTCAAAGGAATGTAGTCAGAGTGGTTTACTTCTTTTGGCTTCTGGAAATCTCCTTGAAAAGGCCTTTTTGGCTGAGGCTGCCAATTTCTTCCTTGTTGACCACTTGAGTGTGGTTTTGCTTGGTTTTGCTTTGGGTTTTCTTTTGCCTTTGCCGCAGAGATTTTTGCCTTGTTCTGGCTTCTGAACCTTTTGAGGTCCACGTATTCTTTAACTCTTGCGGCTAACTCTTCCATAGTTTCAGCTGGGCGCTTTGCCATCTTTTCTGCTAGGGCATAGCCTCTTCGTCCGAGATTTCGAATGAATGCTCGAACTATCTCTCCTTCCGTCAGGTTCCCCTAAATATCAGAGATATTCTGGTTGAAGCAAACGTAGTAGTCGGCGAGAGATTCTTCATTTTGCTGTTGGACGTCGTCCAGAGCATTTGATCCCTTCAGCAATGTGCGCTCGCCCATGTATCGTTGAATGAATTTAGCCTTCAGGTCCGCCCATGAGGTGATGCTTCCGCATGGCAGCGAGAAGAACCAGTGTGCTGCGGTCCCGGCAAGAGTTTGTGAAAACGTCATCGCAAAGTGGTGTGGGTTCTTCGTTCTGCCTAGCAGAGAGGCCTCGTGCTTCTGCACGTGTTCCACTGGATCTCCTTTTCCGCGATAGAGATCTCCTCCAATCCTGTACAGTGCGTCCGGGATGCGACTGTTCACAAGGTGGTCCGCGAACGGATGTGACGCCCTTTCTTCAAGTGCGTGCATACCCTTCATCTTTGCTTCTTTCATCTTTTTCTCAACTATTTATTCCAACATCTCGGCAGTAAACCCTTTTACAGCTTCAGCATAATTCATTGAAGGGTTTTGCCGACCAGTGTTATGGTAGATGTCGGATTGATCTCTGCTTGTGGCCTGGAAGGGATCATCCCTCGTTGGCTGCTGTGGGCGGTGGTATGGGGGTTGCCTTTCATTCCTCCAATGATGGGCTCCTTGGGAAGGAGTGTATGAACGGGCGGCTTCATATCTTGCATGTTGGTTTCTCCCCTGGAAAGGATTGCCTTGGCGGGTAGTGTCTTGCGACATTTCTCTTGTCGGCGCAGCGTGCTCTTGAGCGGTTGGAGGTGGTTAGCCGCATATCCTTGATTTTTTAGTGACTCGCGGAATGCGAGTAACTCTTCCAGTGCAGCCATCATTGCTGGAGTAACGGTAGGCATCGGGTTTGCTCCCGTTTGCTGTTCGCCTTGCGGCATTTCTGTATGAGATTCATCATCATGCATCTCTGGCTCGAAACCCGGTGGGGGTGAGCGATGCTCGTCCCTTGGCTCTTGGTGGTTGTGTTGTGCGTCGGGCACATCCTCGGTTGGCATGGATGAAGCTATGGAAGTAGCTCTCGGTATGTGGGAAGGTCCCGACTGGCTTCCAGCTGGCCTCTGACCTCCTGCTCTTTTGTTTGCTGGAGACTTCTTAGGACGTCCGGGCCTTTTCCTTGTATTTCTCGCGTTAACCTCTTCGGGAGGGTTGCGATCACTCGTCATGACTTTGCGGTACGATAGCTTTTGTTCGAATCACGGAGACGACGCCAATGTTGCGTCCTGGATGAACTGGGTCGTGGGGACGCGTCAGTCTGAATGGTTGAGCGGGTTTTCGGGCTTTAACCCTTCGTCTGAAAGAGGTTTTCGCCTTGTGCCACTGACGAGTGTTCGGTTTTATCGCAGAGTCTCGGAAAGGTCTGTGTCTCGAAAGGCGGTTGATGACGGTTTTAAAGCGGTTTGATGACGGTTTAAAAGCGGTTTGATGACAGTTTAAAAGCGGTTTGATGACCGGACCCGGTTTTAAAGCGGTTTGATGACGGTTTAAAAGCAAGCGGTAACCGTCATCAATATTGGCAATGCGCGAACTTGACTTCTCTACACGTAACGGTAATCGCGTAATCGGTAATCTCGCAATACACGTAGTGCAATCCGGACCTCGTCGAATTTGGGCAATTCGGCGAGGCCCGGATTGCAAGCAATCCGGAGGTCCGGTCCGGACGCGCGTAACGCGCTTCCGGACCGTTTTGACCCTTTGGGAGACGTTTTTCAATCGTGATGTAATTTTGACGTGTTTACGAGGCCCGAAATATAAATACGAACCCGAATTGGACACATATCCATCACCCCATAAGCGGTAGTACCCTTTGAATAAACGGTGATTCCTAAACCGAACTAAAAAGGGATAAATAATTTAGTGTGATCATAGATGTCAAGAATAAATGCGATAGCAATTGATTTCATCCAATTCAGAGATCCAAGAGTATTAACCTATTAATAAACGTTGATTAAGAGACAGAAATAAAAAGGGATTAAGACTTTACTATGATCACGTACGTCTTGAATCAATGCAATAGCAACTGATTTTGTCCAATTCAGATCTCCAAGTGAAGATAAATAGATAAATAAAAATTTGGTAAATCCCCATAGACGGTAGTACCTTTGAATAAACGGTGAATACGAGACCGAACTAAAAAGGAATAAATACTTTAGTATGATCATATATGTCTAGGATAAATGCGATAGCAAATGATTTCATCCAATTCGAAGATCCATGAGTGTTACCCTATGAATAAACGCTGATTCTGAGAAAGAAATAAAAATGGATAAAGACTTTAGTATGATCACGTACGTCTTGAATCAATGCAATAGCAACTGATTTAGTCCAATTCTAAGATCTGTGTGAAGATATATAGATAAATAAAAATTTGGTAAATCCAGGCAGTAGTACACTTTGAATAAGCGGTGATTCCGTGACCGAACTAAAAAGGGAAAATACTTTAGTATGATCATATATATCTAGAATAATGTGACAGCAACTAATTTCATCCAATTCAGAGATTTAAGATTGTTACCTTGTGAATAAACGTTGATTATGAGACCGAATTAAAAAGGTATAACGACTTTAGTATGATCAAGTAACTCTCGAATAAATTCAAAATCAACAGAGTTAGTCAAATTCGGAGCTTTAAGTGAAGATATATAGACAAATAAATATTTGGTAAATCCCCATAAGCGTTAGTACCCCTTGAATGAACGGTGATTCCGAGACCGAAGTGAAAAGGGATAAGTACTTCAGTAAGATCATATATGTCTGGTATAAATGCGATGGCAACTGATTTCATCCATTACAGAGATCCAAGAGTGATACGCTATGAATAAACGTTGATTGTGAGACAGAAATAAAAAGGAATAAAGACAGTAGTACGATCAGGTACGTCTTGAATCAATACAATAGCAACTGATTTAGTCTAATTCAGAGCTCCGAGTTAAGCTGTATAGATAATTAAATATTTGGTAAATCCCCATAAGCGGTAGTACCCTTTGAATAAACCTAGACCGAACTAAAAAGGGATAAATAATTTAGTGTGATCATAGATTTCTAGAATAAATGCGATAGCAATTGATTTCATCCAATTCAGAGATCCAAGAGTATTACCCTATTAATAAACGTTGATTCAGAGACATAAATAAAAAGGGATAAAGACTTTACTATGATCACGTACGTCTTGAATCAATGCAATAGCAACTGATTTTGTCCAATTCAGATCTCCAAGTGAAGATATATAGATAAATAAAAATTTGGTAAATCCCCATAGGCAGTAGTACCATTTGAATATGCGATGATTCCGAGACCGAACTAAAAAGGGATAAATACTTTAGTATGATCATATATGTCTAGAATAAATGCGATAGCAGCTGATTTCATCCAATTCAAAGATCCAAGAGTCTTACCTTATGAATAAACGTTGATTTTGAGACAAAAAAACAAATGGATAAAGACTTTAGTATGATCAAGTACATCTTGAATCAATGCAATAGCAACTGATTTAGTCCAATTCTAAGATCCGTGTGAAGATATATAGATAAATAAAAATTTGGTAAATCCCCACAGGTAGTAGTACAATTTGAATAAGCGGTGATTCCGAGACCGAACTAAAAAGGGAAACTACTTTAGTATGATCATATATATATCTAGAATAATGTGACAGCAACTGATTTCATCCAATTCATAGATTTAAGAGTGTTACCTTGTGAATAAACGTTGATTATGAGACCAAATCAAAAAGGGATAACGACTTTAGTATGATGAAGTATGTCTTGAATCAATTCAAAAAAAACTTATTTAGTCTAATTCGGAGATCCAAGTGAAGATATATAGATAAATAAAAATTTGGTAAATCCCCATAAGCGGTAGTACCCTTTGAATGAACGGTGATTCCGAGACCGAACTGAAAAGGGATAAATACGAACTGAAAAGGGATAAATACGATCAGGTACGTCTTGAATCAATGCAATAGCAACTGATTTAATCCAATTCGGAGCTACAAGTGAAGATATATAGATAAATAAAAATTTGGTAAATCCCCATAAGCGGTAGTACCCTTTGAATGAACGGTGATTCCGAGACCGAAGTGAAAAGGGATAAGTACTTTAGTATGATCATATATCTAGATTAAATGTGATGGCAACTTATTTCATCCATTACAGAGATCCACGAGTGATACCCTATGAATAAACGTTGATTGTGAGACAAAAATAAAAAGGAATAAAGACATTAGTACGATCAGATACGTCTTGAATCAATGCAATAGCAACTGATTTACTCCAATTCAAAGCTCCGAGTTAAGCTTTATAGATAATTAAATATTTGGTAAATCCCCATAAGCGGTAGTACCCTTTGAATAAATGGTAATTCCTAGACCGAACTAAAAAGGGATAAATAATTTAGTGTGATCATAGATGTCTAGAATAAATGCGATAGCAATTGATTTCATCCAATTCAGAGATCCAAGAGTATTACCCTATCAATAAACGTTGATTCAGAGACAGAAATAAAAAGGGCTAAAGACTTTACTATGATCACGTACGTCTTGAATCAATGCAATAGCAACTGATTTTGTCCAATTCAGATCTCCAAGTGAAGAAATATAGATAAATAAAAATTTGGTAAATCCCCATAGACGGTAGTACCTTTGAATAAACGGTGAATACGAGACCGAACTAAAAAGGGATAAATACTTTAATATGATCATATATGTCTAGAATAAATTCGATAGCAACTGATTTCATCCAATTCAAAGATCCAAGAGTGTTACCGTATGAATAAACGTTGATTCTGAGACAGAAATAAAAAGGGATAACGACTTTAGTACGATCAGGTACGTCTTGAATCAATGCAATAGCAACTGATTTAGTCTAATTCAAAGATCCACGTGAAGATATATAGAAAAATAAAAATTGGTAAATCCCCAGAGGCAGTAGTACACTTTGAATAAGCGGTGATTCCGTGACCGAACTAAAAAGGGAAAATACTTTAGTATGATCATATATATCTAGAATAATGTGACAGCAACTGATTTCATCCAATTAAGAGATTTAAGAGTGTTACCTTGTGAATAAAAGTTGATTATGAGACCGAATTAAAAAGGGATAACGACTTTAGTATGATCAAGTAAGTCTTGAATCAATTCAAAATCAAATGATTTAGTCCAATTCGGAGCTTTGAGTGAAGATATATAGATAAATAAAAATTTAGTAAATCCCCATAAGCGGTAGTACCCTTTGAATGAACGGTGATTCCGAGACCGAAGTGAAAAGGGATAAGTACTTTAGTATGATCATATATGTCTAGAATAAATGCGATGGCAACCGATTTCATCCATTACAGAGATCCAAGAGTGATACCCTATGAATAAACGTTGATTGTGAGACAGAAATAAAAAGGAATAAAGACAGTAGTACGATCAGGTACGTCTTGAATCAATGCAATAGCAACTAATTTAGTCTAATTCAGAGCTCCGAGTTAAGCTGTATAGATAATTAAATATTTGGTAAATCCCCAAAAGCGGTAGTACCCTTTGAATAAACCTAGACCGAACTAAAAAGGGATAAATAATTTAGTGTGATCATAGATTTCTAGAATAAATGCGATAGCAATTGATTTCATCCAATTCAGAGATCCAAGAGTATTACCCTATTAATAAACGTTGATTCAGAGACATAAATAAAAAGGGATAAAGACTTTACTATGAACACGTACGTCTTGAATCAATGCAATAGCAACTGATTTTGTCCAATTCAGATCTCCAAGTGAAGATATATAGATAAATAAAAATTTGGTAAATCCCCATAGACGGTAGTACCTTTGAATAAACGGTGAACACGAGACCGAACTAAAAAGGGATAAATACTTTAGTATGATCATATATGTCTAGAATAAATGCGATAGCAACTGATTCCATCCAATTCAAAGATCCAAGAGTCTTACCTTATGAATAAACATTGATTCTGAGACCAAAAAAAAAATGGATAAAGACTTTAGTATGATCAAGTACGTCTTGAATCAATGCAATAGCAACTGATTTAGTCCAATTAAGATCCGTGTGAAGATATATAGATAAATAAAAATTTGGTAAATCCCCATAGGTAGTAGTACAATTTGAATAAGCGGTGATTCCGTGACCGAACTAAAAAGGGAAAAATACTTTAGTATGATCATATATATCTAGAATAATGTGACAGCAACTGATTTCATCCAATTCAGAGATTTAAGAGTGTTACCTTGTGAATAAAAGTTGATTATGAGACCGAATTAAAAAGGGATAACGACTTTAGTATGATCAAGTAAGTCTTGAATCAATTCAAAATCAAATGATTTAGTCCAATTCGGAGCTTTGAGTGAAGATATATAGATAAATAAAAATTTAGTAAATCCCCATAAGCGGTAGTACCCTTTGAATGAACGGTGATTCCGAGACCGAAGTGAAAAGGGATAAGTACTTTAGTATGATCATATATGTCTAGAATAAATGCGTGCAACCGATTTCATCCATTACAGAGATCCAAGAGTGATACCCTATGAATAAACGTTGATTGTGAGACAGAAATAAAAAGGAATAAAGACAGTAGTAAAAATTTGGTAAATCCCCATAGGTAGTAGTACAATTTGAATAAGCGGTGATTCCGTGACCGAACTAAAAAGGGAAAAATACTTTAGTATGATCATATATATCTAGAATAATGTGACAGCAACTGATTTCATCCAATTCAGAGATTTAAGAGTGTTACCTTGTGAATAAACGTTGATTCAGAGACAGAAATAAAAAGGGATAAAGACTTTACTATGATCACGTACGTCTTGAATCAATGCAATAGCAACTGATTTTGTTTAATTCAGATCTCCTAGTGAAGATATATAGATAATAAAAATTTGGTAAATCCCCATAGACGTTAGTACCTTTGAATAAACGGTGAACACGAGAACGAACTAAAAAGGGATAAATACTTTAGTATGATCATATATGTCTAGAATAAATGCGATAGCAACTGATTTCATCCAATTCAAAGATCCAAGAGTCTTACCTTATGAATAAACGTTGATTCTGAGACAGAAAAAAAAATGGATAAAGACTTTAGTATGATCAAGTACGTCTTGAATCAATGCAATAGCAACTGATTTAGTCCAATTAAGATACGTGTGAAGATATATAGATAAATAAAAATTTGGTAAATCCCCATAGGTAGTACAATTTGAATAAGCGGTGATTCCGAGACCGAACTAAAAAGGGAAACTACTTTAGTATGATCATATATATATCTAGAATAATGTGACAGCAACTGATTTCATCCAATTCAGAGATTTAAGAGTGTTACCTTGTGAATAAATGTTGATTATGAGACCGAATTAAAAAGGGATAATGACTTTAGTATGATCAAGTACGTATTGAATCAATTCAAAATAAACTTATTTAGTCTAATTCGGAGATCCGAGTGAAGATATATAGATAAATAAAAATTTGGTAAATCCCCATAAGCGGTAGTACCCTTTGAATGAACGGTGATTCCGAGACCGAACTGAAAAGGGATAAATACGAACTGAAAAGGGATAAATAAGATCAGGTACGTCTTCAATCAATGCAATAGCAACTGATTTAATTCAATTCGGAGCTACAAGTGAAGATATATAGATAAATAAAAATTTGGTAAATCCCCATAAGCGGTAGTACCCTTTGAATGAACGGTGATTCCGAGACCGAAGTGAAAAGGGATAAGTACTTTAGTATGATCATATATGTCTAGAATAAATGTGATGGCAACTTATTTCATCCATTACAGAGATCCAAGAGTGATACCCTATGAATAAACGTTGATTGTGAGACAAAAATAAAAAGGAATAAAGACATTAGTACGATAAGATATGTCTTGAATCAATGCAATAGCAACTGATTTAGTCCAATTCAAAGCTCCGAGTTAAGCTGTATAGATAATTAAATATTTGGTAAATCCCCATAAGCGGTGGTACCCTTTGAATAAACGGTGATTCCTAGACCGAACTAAAAAGGGATAAATAATTTAGTGTGATCATAGATGTCTAGAATAATTGCGATAGCAATTGATTTCATCCAATTCAGAGATCCAAGAGTATTACCCTATCAATAAACGTTGATTCAGAGACAGAAATAAAAAGGGCTAAAGACTTTACTATGATCACGTACGTCTTGAATCAATGCAATAGCAACTGATTTTGTCCAATTCAGATCTCCAAGTGAAGATATATAGATAAATAAAAATTTGGTAAATCCCCATAGACGGTAGTACCTTTGAATAAACGGTGAATACGAGATCGAACTAAAAAGGGATAAATACTTTAGTATGATCATATATGTCTAGAATAAATGCGATAGCAACTGATTTCATCAAATTCAAAGATCCAAGAGTGTTACCCTATGAATAAACGCTGATTTTGAGAAAGAAATATATATGGATAAAGACTTTAGTATGATCACGTACATCTTGAATCAATGCAATAGCAACTGATTTAGTCTAATTCGAAGATCCGTGTGTAGATATATAGAAAAATTAAAATTTAGTAACGCAGTAGTACACTTTGAATAAGCGGTGATTCCGTGACCGAACTAAAAAGGGAAAATACTTTAGTATGATCATATATATCTAGAATAATGTGACAGCAACTGATTTCATCCAATTCAGAGATTTAAGAGTGTTACCTTGTGAATAAACGTTGATTATGAGACCGAATTAAAAAGGGATAACGACTTTATTATAATCAAGTAAGTCTTGAATCAATTCAAAATCAAATGATTTAGTCCAATTCAGAGCTTTGAGTGAAGATATATAGATAAATAAAAATTTGGTAAATCCCCATAAGCGGTAGTACCCTTTGAATGAACGGTGATTCCGAGACCGAAGTAAAAAGGGATAAGTACTTTAATATGATAATATATGTATAGAATAAATGCGATGGCAACCGATTTCAGCCATTACAGAGATCCAAGAGTGATAACCTATGAATAAACGTTGATTGTGAGACAGAAATAAAAAGGAATAAAGACAGTAGTACGATCAGGTACGTCTTGAATCAATGTAATAGCAACTGATTTAGTCCAATTCAGAGCTCCGAGTTAAGCTGTATAGATAATTAAATATTTGGTAAATCCCCATAAGCGGTAGTACCCTTTGAATAAACCTAGACCGAACTAAAAAGGGATAAATAATTTTGTGTGATCATAGATGTCTAGAATAAATGCGATAGCAATTGATTTCATCCAATTCAGAGATCCAAGAGTATTACCCTATTAATAAACGTTGATTCAGAGACAGAAATAAAAAGGGATAAAGACTTTACTATGATCACGTACGTCTTGAATCAATGCAATAGCAACTGATTTTGTTTAATTCAGATCTCCTAGTGAAGATATATAGATAATAAAAATTTGGTAAATCCCCATAGACGGTAGTACCTTTGAATAAACGGTGAACACGAGACCGAACTAAAAAGGGATAAATACTTTAGTATGATCATATATGTCTAGAATAAATGCAATAGCAACTGATTTCATCCAATTCAAAGATCCAAGAGTCTTACCTTATGAATAAACGTTGATTCTGAGACAGAAAAAAAAATGGATAAAGACTTTAGTATGATCAAGTACGTCTTGAGCAATAGCAACTGATTTAGTCCAATTCTAAGATCCGTGTGAAGATATATAGATAAATAAAAATTTGGTAAATCCCCATAGGTAGTAGTACAATTTGAATAAGCGGTGATTCCGAGACCGAACTAAAAAGGGAAACTACTTTAGTATGATCATATATATATCTAGAATAATGTGACAGCAACTGATTTCATCCAATTCAGAGATTTAAGAATGTTACCTTGTGAATAAACGTTGATTATGAGACCGAATTAAAAAGGGATAACGACTTTAGTATGATCAAGTACGTATTGAATTAATTCAAAATAAACTTATTTAGTCTAATTCGGAGATCCGAGTGAAGATATATAGATAAATAAAATTTGTTAAATCCCCATAAGCGGTAGTACCCTTTGAATGAACGATGATTCCGAGATCGAATTGAAAAGGGATAAATACGAACTGAAAAGGGATAAATAAGATCAGGTACGTCTCGAATCAATGCAATAGCAACTGATTTAATACAATTCGGAGCTACAAGTGAAGATATATAGATAAATAAAAATTTGGTAAATCCCCATAAGCGGTAGTACCCTTTGAATGAACGGTGATTCCGAGACCGAAGTGAAAAGGGATAAGTACTTTAGTATGATCTTATATGTCTAGAATAAATGTGATGGCAACTTATTTCATCCATTACAGAGATCCAAGAGTGATACCCTATGAATAAACGTTGATTGTGAGATAAAAATAAAAAGGAATAAAGACATTAGTACGATCAGATACGTCTTGAATCAATGCAATAGCAACTGATTTAGTCCAATTCAAAGCTCCGAGTTAAGCTGTATAGATAATTAAATATTTGGTAAATCCCCATAAGCGGTAGTACCCTTTGAATGAACGGTGATTCCGAGACCGAAGTGAAAAGGGATAAGTACTTTAGTATGGTCATATATGTCTAGAATAAATGTGATGGCAACTTATTTCATCCATTACAGAGATCCAAGAGTGATACCCTATGAATAAACGTTGATTGTGAGACAAAAATAAAAAGGAATAAAGACATTAGTACGATCGGATACGTCTTGAATCAATGCAATAGCAACTGATTTAGTCCAATTCAAAGCTCCGAGTTAAGCTGTATAGATAATTAAATATTTGGTAAATCCCCATAAGCGGTAGTACCCTTTGAATAAACGGTGATTCCTAGACCGAACTAAAAAGGGATAAATAATTTAGTGTGATCATAGATGTCTAGAATAATTGCGATAGCAATTGATTTCATCCAATTCAGAGATCCAAGAGTATTACCCTATCAATAAACGTTGATTCAGAGACAGAAATAAAAAGGGCTAAAGACTTTACTATGATCACGTACGTCTTGAATTAATGCAATAGCAACTGATTTTGTCCAATTCAGATCTCCAAGTGAAGATATATAGATAAATAAAAATTTGGTAAATCCCCATAGACGGTAGTACCTTTGAATAAACGGTGAATACGAGATCGAACTAAAAAGGGATAAATACTTTAGTATGATCATATATGTCTAGAATAAATGCGATAGCAACTGATTTCATCAAATTCAAAGATCCAAGAGTGTTACCCTATGAATAAACGCTGATTTTGAGAAAGAAATATATATGGATAAAGACTTTAGTATGATCACGTACATCTTGAATCAATGCAATAGCAACTGATTTAGTCTAATTCGAAGATCCATGTGTAGATATATAGAAAAATTAAAATTTAGTAACGCAGTAGTACACTTTGAATAAGCGGTGATTCCGTGACCGAACTAAAAAGGGAAAATACTTTAGTATGATCATATATATCTAGAATAATGTGACAGCAACTGATTTCATCCAATTCAGAGATTTAAGAGTGTTACCTTGTGAATAAACGTTGATTATGAGACCGAATTAAAAAGGGATAACGACTTTATTATAATCAAGTAAGTCTTGAATCAATTCAAAATCAAATGATTTAGTCCAATTCAGAGCTTTGAGTGAAGATATATAGATAAATAAAAATTTGGTAAATCCCCATATGCGGTAGTACCCTTTGAATGAACGGTGATTCGGAGACCGAAGTAAAAAGGGATAAGTACTTTAATATGATAATATATGTATAGAATAAATGCGATGGCAACCGATTTCAGCCATTACAGAGATCCAAGAGTGATAACCTATGAATAAACGTTGATTGTGAGACAGAAATAAAAAGGAATAAAGACAGTACTACGATCAGGTACGTCTTGAATCAATGTAATAGCAACTGATTTAGTCCAATTCAGAGCTCCGAGTTAAGCTGTATAGATAATTAAATATTTGGTAAATCCCCATAAGCGGTAGTACCCTTTGAATAAACCTAGACCGAACTAAAAAGGGATAAATAATTTTGTGTGATCATAGATGTCTAGAATAAATGCGATAGCAATTGATTTCATCCAATTCAGAGATCCAAGAGTATTACCCTATTAATAAACGTTGATTCAGAGACAGAAATAAAAAGGGATAAAGACTTTACTATGATCACGTACGTCTTGAATCAATGCAATAGCAACTGATTTTGTTTAATTCAGATCTCCAAGTGAAGATATATAGATAATAAAAATTTGGTAAATCCCCATAGACGGTAGTACCTTTGAATAAACGGTGAACACGAGACCGAACTAAAAAGGGATAAATACTTTAGTATGATCATATATGTCTAGAATAAATGCAATAGCAACTGATTTCATCCAATTCAAAGATCCAAGAGTCTTACCTTATGAATAAACGTTTATTCTGAGACAGAAAAAAAAATGGATAAAGACTTTAGTATGATCAAGTACGTCTTGAGCAATAGCAACTGATTTAGTCCAATTCTAAGATCCGTGTGAAGATATATAGATAAATAAAAATTTGGTAAATCCCCATAGGTAGTAGTACAATTTGAATAAGCGGTGATTCCGAGACCGAACTAAAAAGGGAAACTACTTTAGTATGATCATATATATATCTAGAATAATGTGACAGCAACTGATTTCATCCAATTCAGAGATTTAAGAATGTTACCTTGTGAATAAACGTTGATTATGAGACCGAATTAAAAAGGGATAACGACTTTAGTATGATCAAGTACGTATTGAATTAATTCAAAATAAACTTATTTAGTCTAATTCGGAGATCCGAGTGAAGATATATAGATAAATAAAATTTGTTAAATCCCCATAAGCGGTAGTACCCTTTGAATGAACGATGATTCCGAGATCGAATTGAAAAGGGATAAATACGAACTGAAAAGGGATAAATAAGATCAGGTACGTCTCGAATCAATGCAATAGCAACTGATTTAATACAATTCGGAGCTACAAGTGAAGATATATAGATAAATAAAAATTTGGTAAATCCCCATAAGCGGTAGTACCCTTTGAATGAACGGTGATTCCGAGACCGAAGTGAAAAGGGATAAGTACTTTAGTATGATCTTATATGTCTAGAATAAATGTGATGGCAACTTATTTCATCCATTACAGAGATCCAAGAGTGATACCCTATGAATAAACGTTGATTGTGAGACAAAAATAAAAAGGAATAAAGACATTAGTACGATCAGATACGTCTTGAATCAATGCAATAGCAACTGATTTAGTCCAATTCAAAGCTCCGAGTTAAGCTGTATAGATAATTAAATATTTGGTAAATCCCCATAAGCGGTAGTACCCTTTGAATGAACGGTGATTCCGAGACCGAAGTGAAAAGGGATAAGTACTTTAGTATGGTCATATATGTCTAGAATAAATGTGATGGCAACTTATTTCATCCATTACAGAGATCCAAGAGTGATACCCTATGAATAAACGTTGATTGTGAGACAAAAATAAAAAGGAATAAAGACATTAGTACGATCGGATACGTCTTGAATCAATGCAATAGCAACTGATTTAGTCCAATTCAAAGCTCCGAGTTAAGCTGTATAGATAATTAAATATTTGGTAAATCCCCATAAGCGGTAGTACCCTTTGAATAAACGGTGATTCCTAGACCGAACTAAAAAGGGATAAATAATTTAGTGTGATCATAGATGTCTAGAATAAATGCGATAGCAATTGATTTCATCCAATTCAGAGATCCAAGAGTATTACCCTATCGATAAACGTTGATTCAGAGATAGAAATCAAAAGGGCTAAAGACTTTACTATGATCACGTACTCTTGAATCAATGCAATAGCAACTGATTTTGTCCAATTCAGATCTCCAAGTGAAGATATATAGATAAATAAAAATTTGGTAAATCCCCATAGACGGTAGTACCTTTGAATAAACGGTGAATACGAGACCTAACTAAAAAGGGATAAATACTTTAGTATGATCATATATGTCTAGAATAAATGCGATAGCAACTGATTTCATCCAATTCAAAGATCCAAGAGTGTTACCCTATGAATAAACGCTGATTCTGAGAAAGAAATATATATGGATAAAGACTTTAGTATGATCACGTACATCTTGAATCAATGCAATAGCAACTGATTTAGTCTAATTCGAAGATCCGAGTGAAGATATATAGAAAAATAAAATTTGGTAAATCCCCATAGGCAGTAGTACACTTTGAATAAGCGGTGATTCCGTGACCGAACTAAAAAGGGAAAATACTTTAGTATTATCATATATATCTAGAATAATGTGACAGCAACTGATTTCATCCAATTCAGAGATTTAAGAGTGTTACCTTGTGAATAAACGTTGATTATGAGACCGAATTAAAAAGGGATAACGACTTTAGTATGATCAAGTAAGTCTTGAATCAATTCAAAATCAAATGATTTAGTCCAATTCGGAGCTTTGAGTGAAGATATATAGATAAATAAAAATTTGGTAAATCCCCATAAGCGGTAGTACCCTTTGAATGAACGGTGATTCCGAGACCGAACTGAAAAGGGATAAGTACTTTAGTATGATCATATATGTCTAGAATAAATGCGATGGCAACCGATTTCATCCATTACAGAGATCCAAGAGTGATACCCTATGAATAAACGTTGATTGTGAGACAGAAATAAAAAGGAATAAAATCAGTAGTACGATCAGGTACGTCTTGAATCAATGTAATAGCAACTGATTTAGTCCAATTCATAACTCCGAATTAAGCTGTATAGATAATTAAATATTTGGTAAATCCCCATAAGCGGTAGTACCCTTTGAATAAACCTAGACCGAACTAAAAAGGGATAAATAATTTTGTGTGATCATAGATGTCTAGAATAAATGCGATAGCAATTGATTTCATCCAATTCAGAGATCCAAGAGTATTACCCTATCAATAAACGTTGATTCAGAGAAAGAAATAAAAAGGGCTAAAGACTTTACTATGATCACGTACGTCTTGAATCAATGCAATAGCAACTGATTTTGTCCAATTCAGATCTCCAAGTGAAGATATATAGATAAATAAAAATTTGGTAAATCCCCATAGACGGTAGTACCTTTGAATAAACGGTGAATACGAGACCGAACTAAAAAGGGATAAATACTTTATTATGATCATATATGTCTAGAATAAATGCGATAGCAACTGATTTCATCCAATTCAAAGATCCAAGAGTGTTACCCTATGAATAAACGCTGATTCTGAGAAAGAAATATATATGGATAAAGACTTTAGTATGATCACGTACATCTTGAATCAATGCAATAGCAACTGATTTAGTCTAATTCGAAGATCCGTGTGAAGATATATAGAAAAAATAAAATTTGGTAAATCCCTATAGGCAGTAGTACACTTTGAATAAGCGGTGATTCCGTGACCGAACTAAAAAGGGAAAATACTTTAGTATGATCATATATATCTAGAATAATGTGACAGCAACTGATTTCATCCAATTCAGAGATTTAAGAGTGTTACCTTGTGAATAAACGTTGATTATGAGACCGAATTAAAAAGGGATAACGACTTTAGTATGATCAAGTAAGTCTTGAATCAATTCAAAATCAAATGATTTAGTCCAATTCGGAGCTTTGAGTGAAGATATATAGATAAATAAAATTTTGGTAAATCCCCATAAGCGGTAGTACCCTTTGAATGAACGGTGATTCCGAGACCGAACTGAAAAGGGATAAGTACTTTAGTATGATCATATATGTCTAGAATAAATGCGATGGCAACCGATTTCATCCATTACAGAGATCCAAGAGTGATACCCTATGAATAAACGTTGATTGTGAGACAGAAATAAAAAGGAATAAAGACAGTAGTACGATCAGGTACGTCTTGAATCAATGTAATAGCAACTGATTTAGTCCAATTCAGAACTCCGAGTTAAGCTGTATAGATAATTAAATATTTGGTAAATCCCCATAAGCGGTAGTACCCTTTGAATAAACCTAGACCGAACTAAAAAGGGATAAATAATTTTGTGTGATCATAGATGTCTAGAATAAATGCGATAGCAATTGATTTCATCCAATTCAGAGATCCAAGAGTATTACCCTATTAATAAACGTTGATTCAGAGACAGAAATAAAAAGGGATAAAGACTTTACTATGATCACGTACGTCTTGAATCAATGCAATAGAAACTAATTTTGTCCAATTCAGATCTCCAAGTGAAGATATATAGATAAATAAAAATTTGGTAAATCCCCATAGACGGTAGTACCTTTGAATAAACGGTGAACACGAGACCGAACTAAAAAGGGATAAATACTTTAGTATGATCATATATGTCTAGAATAAATGCGATAGCAACTGATTTCATCCAATTCAAAGATCCAAGAGTGTTACCCTATGATTAAACGCTGATTTGAGACAGATATAAAAATGGATAAAGACTTTAGTATGATCACGTACGTCTTTAATCAATGCAATAGCAACTGATTTAGTCCAATTCTAAGATCAGTGTGAAGATATATAGATAAATAAAAATTTGGTAAATCCCCATAGGCGGTAGTACACTTTGAATAAGCGGTGATTCCGTGACCGAACTAAAAAGGGAAAATACTTTAGTATGATCATATATATCTTGAATAATGTGACAGCAACTGATTTCATCCAATTCAGAGATTTAAGAGTGTTACCTTGTGAATAAACGTTGATTATGAGACCGAATTAAAAAGGGATAACGACTTTAGTATAATCAAGTAAGTCTTGAATCAATTCAAAATCAAATGATTTAGTCCAATTCGGAGCTTTGAGTGAAAATATATAGATAAATAAAAATTTGGTAAATCCCCAAAAGCGGTAGTACCCTTTGAATGAACGGTGATTCCGAGACCGAAGTGAAAAGGGATAAGTACTTTAATATGATCATATATGTCTAGAATAAATGCGATGGCAACCGATTTCATCCATTATAGAGATCCAAGAGTGATACCCTATGAATAAACGTTGATTGTGAGACAGAAATAAAAAGGAATAAAGACAGTAGTACGATCAGGTACGTCTTGAATCAATGTAATAGCAACTGATTTAGTCCAATTCAGAGCTCCGAGTTAAGCTGTATAGATAATTAAATATTTGGTAAATCCCCATAAGCGGTAGTACCCTTTGAATAAACCTAGACCGAACTAAAAAGGGATAAATAATTTTGTGTGATCATAGATGTCTAGAATAAATGCGATAGCAATTGATTTCATCCAATTCAGAGATCCAAGAGTATTACCCTATCAATAAACGTTGATTCAGAGACAAAAATAAAAGGGCTAAAGACTTTACTATGATCACGTACGTCTTGAATCAATGCAATAGCAACTGGTTTTGTCCAATTCAGATCTCCAAGTGAAGATATATAGATAAATAAAAATTTGGTAAATCCCCATAGACGGTAGTACCTTTGAATAAACGGTGAATACGAGACCGAACTAAAAAGGGATAAATACTTTAGTATGATCATATATGTCTAGAATAAATGCGATAGCAACTGATTTCATCCAATTCAAAGATCCAAGAGTGTTACCCTATAAATAAACGCTGATTCTGAGAAAGAAATATATATGGATAAAGACTTTAGTATGATCACGTACATCTTGAATCAATGCAATTGCAACTGATTTAGTCTAATTCAAAGATCCGCGTGAAGATATATAGAAAAATAAAAATTTGGTAAATCCCCATAGGCAGTAGTACACTTTGAATAAGCGGTGATTCCGTGACCGAACTAAAAAGGGAAAATACTTTAGTATGATCACATATATCTAGAATAATGTGACAGCAACTGATTTCATCCAATTCAGAGATTTAAGAGTGTTACCTTGTGAATAAACGTTGATTATGAGACCGAATTAAAAAGGGATAACGACTTTAGTATGATCAAGTAAGTCTTGAATCAATTCAAAATCAAATGATTTAGTCCAATTCGGAGCTTTGAGTGAAGATATATAGATAAATAAAAATTTGGTAAATCCCCATAAGCGGTAGTACCCTTTGAATGAACGGTGATTCCGAGACCGAAGTGAAAAGGGATAAGTACTTTAGTATGATCATATATGTCTAGAATAAATGCGATGGCAACCGATTTCATCCATTACAGAGATCCAAGAGTGATACCCTATGAATAAACGTTGATTGTGAGACAGAAATAAAAAGGAATAAAGACAGTAGTACGATCAGGTACGTCTTGAATCAATGTAATAGCAACTGATTTAATCCAATTCAAAACTCCGAGTTAAGCTGTATAGATAATTAAATATTTGGTAAATCCCCATAAGCGGTAGTACCCTTTGAATAAACCTAGACCGAACTAAAAAGGGATAAATAATTTTGTGTGATCATAGATGTCTAGAATAAATGCGATAGCAATTGATTTCATCCAATTCAGAGATCCAAGAGTATTACCCTATTAATAAACGTTGATTCAGAGACAGAAATAAAAAGGGATAAAGACTTTACTATGATCACGTACGTCTTGAATCAATGCAATAGAAACTAATTTTGTCCAATTCAGATCTCCAAGTGAAGATATATAGATAAATAAAAATTTGGTAAATCCCCATAGACGGTAGTACCTTTGAATAAACGGTGAACACGAGACCGAACTAAAAAGGGATAAATACTTTAGTATGATCATATATGTCTAGAATAAATGCGATAGCAACTGATTTCATCCAATTCAAAGATCCAAGAGTGTTACCCTATGATTAAACGCTGATTTTGAGACAGATATAAAAATGGATAAAGACTTTAGTATGATCACGTACGTCTTTAATCAATGCAATAGCAACTGATTTAGTCCAATTCTAAGATCTGTGTGAAGATATATAGATAAATAAAAATTTGGTAAATCCCCATAGGCTGTAGTACACTTTGAATAAGCGGTGATTAACAAAAAAGGGAAAATACTTTAGTATGATCATATATATCTTGAATAATGTGACAACAACTGATTTCATCCAATTCAGAGATTTAAGAGTGTTACCTTGTGAATAAACGTTGATTATGAGACCGAACTAAAAAGGGATAACGACTTTAGTATAATCAAGTAAGTCTTGAATCAATTCAAAATCAAATGATTTAGTCCAATTCGGAGCTTTGAGTGAAAATATAGATAAATAAAAATTTGGTAAATCCCCATAAGCGGTAGTACCCTTTGAATGAACGGTGATTCCGAGACCGAAGCGAAAAGGGATAAGTACTTTAATATGATCATATATGTCTAGAATAAATGCGATGGCAACCGATTTCATCCATTACAGAGATCCAAGAGTGATACCCTATGAATAAACGTTGATTGTGAGACAGAAATAAAAAGGAATAAAGACAGTAGTACGATCAGGTACGTCTTGAATCAATGTAATAGCAACTGATTTAGTCCAATTCAGAGCTCCGAGTTAAGCTGTATAGATAATTAAATATTTGGTAAATCCCCATAAGCGGTAGTACCCTTTGAATAAACCTAGACCGAACTAAAAAGGGATAAATAATTTTGAGTGATCATAGATGTCTAGAATAAATGCGATAGCAATTGATTTCATCCAATTCAGAGATCCAAGAGTATTACCCTATCAATAAACGTTGATTCAGAGACAAAAATAAAAAGGGCTAAAGACTTTACTATGATCACGTACGTCTTGAATCAATGCAATAGCAACTGGTTTTGTCCAATTCAGATCTCCAAGTGAAGATATATAGATAAATAAAAATTTGGTAAATCCCCATAGACGGTAGTACCTTTGAATAAACGGTGAATACGAGACCGAACTAAAAAGGGATAAATACTTTAGTATGATCATATATGTCTAGAATAAATGCGATAGCAACTGATTTCATCCAATTCAAAGATCCAAGAGTGTTACCCTATAAATAAACGCTGATTCTGAGAAAGAAATATATATGGATAAAGACTTTAGTATGATCACGTACATCTTGAATCAATGCAATTGCAACTGATTTAGTCTAATTCAAAGATCCGCGTGAAGATATATAGAAAAATAAAAATTTGGTAAATCCCCATAGGCAGTAGTACACTTTGAATAAGCGGTGATTCCGTGACCGAACTAAAAAGGGAAAATACTTTAGTATGATCACATATATCTAGAATAATGTGACAGCAACTGATTTCATCCAATTCAGAGATTTAAGAGTGTTACCTTGTGAATAAACGTTGATTATGAGACCGAATTAAAAAGGGATAACGACTTTAGTATGATCAAGTAAGTCTTGAATCAATTCAAAATCAAATGATTTAGTCCAATTCGGAGCTTTGAGTGAAGATATATAGATAAATAAAAATTTGGTAAATCCCCATAAGCGGTAGTACCCTTTGAATGAACGGTGATTCCGAGACCGAAGTGAAAAGGGATAAGTACTTTAGTATGATCATATATGTCTAGAATAAATGCGATGGAAACCGATTTCATCCATTACAGAGATCCAAGAGTGATACCCTATGAATAAACGTTGATTGTGAGACAGAAATAAAAAGGAATAAAGACAGTAGTACGATCAGGTACGTCTTGAATCAATGTAATAGCAACTGATTTAGTCCAATTCAGAGCTCCGAGTTAAGCTGTATAGATAATTAAATATTTGGTAAATCCCCATAAGCGGTAGTACCCTTTGAATAAACCTAGACCGAACTAAAAAGGGATAAATAATTTTGAGTGATCATAGATGTCTAGAATAAATGCGATAGCAATTGATTTCATCCAATTCAGAGATCCAAGAGTATTACCCTATCAATAAACGTTGATTCAGAGACAAAAATAAAAAGGGCTAAAGACTTTACTATGATCACGTACGTCTTGAATCAATGCAATAGCAACTGGTTTTGTCCAATTCAGATCTCCAAGTGAAGATATATAGATAAATAAAAATTTGGTAAATCCCCATAGACGGTAGTACCTTTGAATAAACGGTGAATACGAGACCGAACTAAAAAGGGATAAATACTTTAGTATGATCATATATGTCTAGAATAAATGCGATAGCAACTGATTTCATCCAATTCAAAGATCCAAGAGTGTTACCCTATGAATAAACGCTGATTCTGAGAAAGAAATATATATGGATAAAGACTTTAGTATGATCACGTACATCTTGAATCAATGCAATTGCAACTGATTTAGTCTAATTCAAAGATCCGCGTGAAGATATATAGAAAAATAAAAATTTGGTAAATCCCCATAGGCAGTAGTACACTTTGAATAAGCGGTGATTCCGTGACCGAACTAAAAAGGGAAAATACTTTAGTATGATCATATATATCTAGAATAATGTGACAGCAACTGATTTCATCCAATTCAGAGATTTAAGAGTGTTACCTTGTGAATAAACGTTGATTATGAGACCGAATTAAAAAGGGATAACGACTTTAGTATGATCAAGTAAGTCTTGAATCAATTCAAAATCAAATGATTTAGTCCAATTCGGAGCTTTGAGTGAAGATATATAGATAAATAAAAATTTGGTAAATCCCCATAAGCGGTAGTACCCTTTGAATGAACGGTGATTCCGAGACCGAAGTGAAAAGGGATAAGTACTTTAGTATGATCATATATGTCTAGAATAAATGCGATGGCAACCGATTTCATCCATTACAGAGATCCAAGAGTGATACCCTATGAATAAACGTTGATTGTGAGACAGAAATAAAAAGGAATAAAGACAGTAGTACGATCAGGTACGTCTTGAATCAATGTAATAGAAACTGATTTAGTCCAATTCAAAGCTCCGAGTTAAGTAGTATAGATAATTAAATATTTGGTAAATCCCCATAAGCGGTAGTACCCTTTGAATAAACCTAGACCGAACTAAAAAGGGATAAATAATTTTGTGTGATCATAGATGTCTAGAATAAATGCGATAGAATTGATTTCATCCAATTCAGAGATCCAAGAGTATTACCCTTTTAATAAACGTTGATTCAGAGACATAAATAAAAAGGGATAAAGACTTTACTATGATCACGTACGTCTTGAATCAATGCAATAGAAACTAATTTTGTCCAATTCAGATCTCCAAGTGAAGATATATAGATAAATAAAAATTTGGTAAATCCCCATAGACGGTAGTACCTTTGAATAAACGGTGAACACGAGACCGAACTAAAAAGGGATAAATACTTTAGTATGATCATATATGTCTAGAATAAATGCGATAGCAACTGATTTCATCCAATTCAAAGATCCAAGAGTGTTACCCTATGATTAAACGCTGATTCTGAGACAGATATAAAAATGGATAAAGACTTTAGTATGATCACGTACGTCTTTAATCAATGCAATAGCAACTGATTTAGTCCAATTCTAAGATCTGTGTGAAGATATATAGATAAATAAAAATTTGGTAAATCCCCATAGGCAGTAGTACACTTTGAATAAGCGGTGATTCCGTGACCGAACTAAAAAGGGAAAATACTTTAGTATGATCATATATATCTAGAATAATGTGATAGCAACTGATTTCATCCAATTCAGAGATTTAAGAGTGTTACCTTGTGAATAAACGTTGATTATGAGACCGAATTAAAAAGGGATAACGACTTTAGTATAATCAAGTAAGTCTTGAATCAATTCAAAATCAAATGATTTAGTCCAATTCGGAGCTTTGAGTGAAGATATATAGATAAATAAAAATTTGGTAAATCCCCATAAGCGGTAGTACCCTTTGAATGAACGGTGATTCCGAGACCGAAGTGAAAAGGGATAAGTACTTTAGTATGATCATATATGTCTAGAATAAATGCGATGGCAACCGATTTCATCCATTACAGAGATCCAAGAGTGATACCCTATGAATAAACGTTGATTGTGAGACAGAAATAAAAAGGAATAAAGACAGTAGTACGATCAGGTACGTCTTGAATCAATGTAATAGCAACTGATTTAGTCCAATTCAGAGCTCCGAGTTAAGCTGTATAGATAATTAAATATTTGGTAAATCCCCATAAGCGGTAGTACCCTTTGAATAAACCTAGACCGAACTAAAAAGGGATAAATAATTTTGTGTGATCATAGATGTCTAGAATAAATGCGATAGCAATTGATTTCATCCAATTCAGAGATCCAAGAGTATTACCCTATCAATAAACGTTGATTCAGAGACAAAATAAAAAGGGCTAAAGACTTTACTATGATCACGTACGTCTTGAATCAATGCAATAGCAACTGGTTTTGTCCAATTCAGATCTCCAAGTGAAGATATATAGATAAATAAAAATTTGGTAAATCCCCATAGACGGTAGTACCTTTGAATAAACGGTGAATACGAGACCGAACTAAAAAGGGATAAATACTTTAGTATGATCATATATGTCTAGAATAAATGCGATAGCAACTGATTTCATCCAATTCAAAGATCCAAGAGTGTTACCCTATGAATAAACGCTGATTCTGAGAAAGAAATATATATGGATAAAGACTTTAGTATGATCACGTACATCTTGAATCAATGCAATTGCAACTGATTTAGTTAATTCAAAGATCCGCGTGAAGATATATAGAAAAATAAAAATTTGGTAAATCCCCATAGGCAGTAGTACACTTTGAATAAGCGGTGATTCCGTGACCGAACTAAAAAGGGAAAATACTTTAGTATGATCACATATATCTAGAATAATGTGACAGCAACTGATTTCATCCAATTCAGAGATTTAAGAGTGTTACCTTGTGAATAAACGTTGATTATGAGACCGAATTAAAAACGGATAACGACTTTAGTATGATCAAGTAAGTCTTGAATCAATTCAAAATCAAATGATTTAGTCCAATTCGGAGCTTTGAGTGAAGATATATAGATAAATAAAAATTTGGTAAATCCCCATAAGCGGTAGTACCCTTTGAATGAACGGTGATTCCGAGACCGAAGTGAAAAGGGATAAGTACTTTAGTATGATCATATATGTCTAGAATAAATGCGATGGCAACCGATTTCATCCATTACAGAGATCCAAGAGTGATACCCTATGAATAAACGTTGATTGTGAGACAGAAATAAAAAGGAATAAAGACAGTAGTACGATCAGGTACGTCTTGAATCAATGCAATAGCAACTGATTTAGTCCAATTCAGAGCTCCGAGTTAAGCTGTATAGATAATTAAATATTTGGTAAATCCCCAAAAGCGGTAGTACCCTTTGAATAAACCTAGACCGAACTAAAAAGGGATAAATAATTTTGTGTGATCATAGATGTCTAGAATAAATGCGATAGCAATTGATTTCATCCAATTCAGAGATCCAAGAGTATTACCCTTTTAATAAACGTTGATTCAGAGACATAAATAAAAAGGGATAAAGACTTTACTATGATTACGTACGTCTTGAATCAATGCAATAGAAACTAATTTTGTCCAATTCAGATCTCCAAGTGAAGATATATAGATAAATAAAAATTTGGTAAATCCCCATAGACGGTAGTACCTTTGAATAAACGGTGAACACGAGACCGAACTAAAAAGGGATAAATACTTTAGTATGATCATATATGTCTAGAATAAATGCGATAGCAACTGATTTCATCCAATTCAAAGATCCAGAGTGTTACCCTATGATTAAACGCTGATTCTGAGACAGATATAAAAATGGATAAAGATTTAGTATGATCACGTACGTCTTTAATCAATGCAATAGCAACTGATTTAGTCCAATTCTAAGATCTGTGTGAAGATATATAGATAAATAAAAATTTGGTAAATCCCCATAGGCAGTAGTACACTTTGAATAAGCGGTGATTCCGTGAACGAACTAAAAAGGGAAAATACTTTAGTATGATCATATATATCTTGAATAATGTTATAGCAACTGATTTCATCCAATTCAGAGATTTAAGAGTGTTACCTTGTGAATAAACGTTGATTATGAGACCGAATTAAAAAGGGATAACGACTTTAGTATAATCAAGTAAGTCTTGAATCAATTCAAAATCAAATGATTTAGTCCAATTCGGAGCTTTGAGTGAAGATATATAGATAAATAAAAATTTGGTAAATCCCCATAAGCGGTAGTACCCTTTGAATGAACGGTGATTCCGAGACCGAAGTGAAAAGGGATAAGTACTTTAATATGATCATATATGTCTAGAATAAATGCGATGGCAACCGATTTCATCCATTACAGAGATCCAAGAGTGATACCCTATGAATAAACGTTGATTGTGAGACAGAAATAAAAAGGAATAAAGACAGTAGTACGATCAGGTAAGTCTTGAATCAATGTAATAGCAACTGATTTAGTCCAATTCAGAGCTCCGAGTTAAGCTGTATAGATAATTAAATATTTGGTAAATCCCCATAAGCGGTAGTACCCTTTGAATAAACCTAGACCGAACTAAAAAGGGATAAATAATTTTGTGTGATCATAGATGTCTAGAATAAATGCGATAGCAATTGATTTCATCCAATTCAGAGATCCAAGAGTATTACCCTATCAATAAACGTTGATTCAGAGACAAAAATAAAAAGGGCTAAAGACTTTACTATGATCACGTACGTCTTGAATCAATGCAATAGCAACTGGTTTTGTCCAATTCAGATCTCCAAGTGAAGATATATAGATAAATAAAAATTTGGTAAATCCCCATAGACGGTAGTACCTTTGAATAAACGGTGAATACGAGACCGAACTAAAAAGGGATAAATACTTTAGTATGATCATATATGTCTAGAATAAATGCGATAGCAACTGATTTCATCCAATTCAAAGATCCAAGAGTGTTACCCTATGAATAACGCTGATTCTGAGAAAGAAATATATATGGATAAAGACTTTAGTATGATCACGTACATCTTGAATCAATGCAATTGCAACTGATTTAGTTAATTCAAAGATCCGCGTGAAGATATATAGAAAAATAAAAATTTGGTAAATCCCCATAGGCAGTAGTACACTTTGAATAAGCGGTGATTCCGTGACCGAACTAAAAAGGGAAAATACTTTAGTATGATCACATATATCTAGAATAATGTGACAGCAACTGATTTCATCCAATTCAGAGATTTAAGAGTGTTACCTTGTGAATAAACGTTGATTATGAGACCGAATTAAAAAGGGATAACGACTTTAGTATGATCAAGTAAGTCTTGAATCAATTCAAAATCAAATGATTTAGTCCAATTCGGAGCTTTGAGTGAAGATATATAGATAAATAAAAATTTAGTAAATCCCCATAAGCGGTAGTACCCTTTGAATGAACGGTGATTCCGAGACCGAAGTGAAAAGGGATAAGTACTTTAGTATGATCATATATGTCTAGAATAAATGCGATGGCAACCGATTTCATCCATTACAGAGATCCAAGAGTGATACCCTATGAATAAACGTTGATTGTGAGACAGAAATAAAAAGGAATAAAGACAGTAGTACGATCAGGTACGTCTTGAATCAATGCAATAGCAACTAATTTAGTCTAATTCAGAGCTCCGAGTTAAGCTGTATAGATAATTAAATATTTGGTAAATCCCCAAAGCGGTAGTACCCTTTGAATAAACCTAGACCGAACTAAAAAGGGATAAATAATTTTGTGTGATCATAGATGTCTAGAATAAATGCGATAGAAATTGATTTCATCCAATTCAGAGATCCAAGAGTATTACCCTTTTAATAAACGTTGATTCAGAGACATAAATAAAAAGGGATAAAGACTTTACTATGATTACGTACGTCTTGAATCAATGCAATAGAAACTAATTTTGTCCAATTCAGATCTCCAAGTGAAGATATATA
The DNA here is from genome assembly GCA_036873135.1 of Clarkia xantiana subsp. parviflora. NCBI lineage: Eukaryota > Viridiplantae > Streptophyta > Magnoliopsida > Myrtales > Onagraceae > Clarkia > Clarkia xantiana. The sequence continues at coordinate 217,845 of JAPTYO010000001.1, forward strand.
GATAAATAAAAATTTGGTAAATCCCCATAGACGGTAGTACCTTTGAATAAACGGTGAACACGAGACCGAACTAAAAAGGGATAAATACTTTAGTATGATCATATATGTCTAGAATAAATGCGATAGCAACTGATTTCATCCAATTCAAAGATCCAGGAGTGTTACCCTATGATTAAACGCTGATTCTGAGACAGATATAAAAATGGATAAAGAATTTAGTATGATCACGTACGTCTTTAATCAATGCAATAGCAACTGATTTAGTCCAATTCTAAGATCTGTGTGAAGATATATAGATAAATAAAAATTTGGTAAATCCCCATAGGCAGTAGTACACTTTGAATAAGCGGTGATTCCGTGAACGAACTAAAAAGGGAAAATACTTTAGTATAATCATATATATCTTGAATAATGTTATAGCAACTGATTTCATCCAATTCAGAGATTTAAGAGTGTTACCTTGTGAATAAACGTTGATTATGAGACCGAATTAAAAAGGGATAACGACTTTAGTATAATCAAGTAAGTCTTGAATCAATTCAAAATCAAATGATTTAGTCCAATTCGGAGCTTTGAGTGAAGATATATAGATAAATAAAAATTTGGTAAATCCCCATAAGCGGTAGTACCCTTTGAATGAACGGTGATTCCGAGACCGAAGTGAAAAGGGATAAGTACTTTAATATGATCATATATGTCTAGAATAAATGCGATGGCAACCGATTTCATCCATTACAGAGATCCAAGAGTGATACCCTATGAATAAACGTTGATTGTGAGACAGAAATAAAAAGGAATAAAGACAGTAGTACGATCAGGTAAGTCTTGAATCAATGTAATAGCAACTGATTTAGTCCAATTCAGAGCTCCGAGTTAAGCTGTATAGATAATTAAATATTTGGTAAATCCCCATAAGCGGTAGTACCCTTTGAATAAACCTAGACCGAACTAAAAAGGGATAAATAATTTTGTGTGATCATAGATGTCTAGAATAAATGCGATAGCAATTGATTTCATCCAATTCAGAGATCCAAGAGTATTACCCTATCAATAATCGTTGATTCAGAGACAAAAATAAAAAGGGCTAAAGACTTTACTATGATCACGTACGTCTTGAATCAATGCAATAGCAACTGGTTTTGTCCAATTCAGATCTCCAAGTGAAGATATATAGATAAATAAAAATTTGGTAAATCCCCATAGACGGTAGTACCTTTGAATAAACGGTGAATACGAGACCGAACTAAAAAGGGATAAATACTTTAGTATGATCATATATGTCTAGAATAAATGCGATAGCAACTGATTTCATCCAATTCAAAGATCCAAGAGTGTTACCCTATGAATAAACGCTGATTCTGAGAAAGAAATATATATGGATAAAGACTTTAGTATGATCACGTACATCTTGAATCAATGCAATTGCAACTGATTTAGTTAATTCAAAGATCCGCGTGAAGATATATAGAAAAATAAAAATTTTGTAAATCCCCATAGGCAGTAGTACACTTTGAATAAGCGGTGATTCCGTGACCGAACTAAAAAGGGAAAATACTTTAGTATGATCACATATATCTAGAATAATGTGACAGCAACTGATTTCATCCAATTCAGAGATTTAAGAGTGTTACCTTGTGAATAAACGTTGATTATGAGACCGAATTAAAAAGGGATAACGACTTTAGTATGATCAAGTAAGTCTTGAATCAATTCAAAATCAAATGATTTAGTCCAATTCGGAACTTTGAGTGAAGATATATAGGTAAATAAAAATTTAGTAAATCCCCATAAGCGGTAGTACCCTTTGAATGAACGGTGATTACGAGACTGAAGTGAAAAGGGATAAGTACTTTAGTATGATCATATATGTCTAGAATAAATGCGATGGCAACCGATTTCATCCATTACAGAGATCCAAGAGTGATACCCTATGAATAAATGTTGATTGTGAGACAGAAACGATCAGGTACGTCTTTAATCAATGCAATAGCAACTAATTTAGTCTAATCCAGAGCTCCGAGTTAAGCTGTATAGATAATTAAATATTTGGTAAATCCCCATAAGCGGTAGTACCCTTTGAATAAACCTAGACCGAACTAAAAAGGGATAAATAATTTAGTGTGATCATAGATTTCTAGAATAAATGCAATAGCAATTGATTTCATCCAATTCAGAGATCCATGAGTATTACCCTATTAATAAACGTTGATTCAGAGACATAAATAATAAGGGATAAAGACTTTACTATGAACACGTACGTCTTGAATCAATGCAATAGCAACTGATTTTGTCCAATTCAGATCTCCAAGTGAAGATATATAGATAAATAAAAATTTGGTAAATCCCCATAGACGGTAGTACCTTTGAATAAACGGTGAACACGAGACCGAACTAAAAAGGGATAAATACTTTAGTATGATCATATATGTCTAGAATAAATGCGATAGCAACTGATTTCATCCAATTCAAAGATCCAAGAGTCTTACCTTATGAATAAACGTTGATTCTGAGACAGAAAAAAAAATGGATAAAGACTTTAGTATGATCAAGTACGTCTTGAATCAATGCAATAGCAACTGATTCAGTCCAATTCTAAGATCCGTGGGAAGATATATAGATAAATAAAAATTTGGTAAATCCCCACAGGTAGTAGTACAATTTGAATAAGCGGTGATTCCGAGACCGAACTAAAAAGGGAAACTACTTTAGTATGATCATATATATATCTAGAATAATGTGACAGCAACTGATTTCATCCAATTCAGAGATTTAAGAGTGTTACCTTGTGAATAAACGTTGATTATGAGACCGAATTAAAAAGGGATAACGACTTTTGTATGATCAAGTACGTATTGAATCAATTCAAAATAAACTTATTTTGTCTAATTCGGAGATCCGAGTGAAGATATATAGATAAATAAAAATTTGGTAAATCCCCATAAGCGGTAGTACCCTTTGAATGAACGGTGATTCCGAGACCGAACTGAAAAGGGATAAATAAGATCAGGTACGTGTTGAATCAATGCAATAGCAATTGATTTAATCCAATTCGGAGCTACAAGTGAAGATATATAGATAAATAAAAATTGGGTAAATCCCCATAAGCGGTAGTACCCTTTGAATGAACGGTGATTCCAAGACCGAAGTGAAAAGGGATAAGTACTTTAGTATGATCATATATGTCTAGAATAAATGCGATGGCAACCGATTTCATCCATTACTGAGATCCAAGAGTGATAGCCTATGAATAAACGTTGATTGTGAGACAGAAATAAAAAGGAATAAAGACAGTAGTACGATCAGGTACGTCTTGAATCAATGCAATAGAAACTAATTTAGTCTAATTCAGAGCTCCGAGTTAAGCTGTATAGATAATTAAATATTTGGTAAATCCCCATAAGCGGTAGTACCCTTTGAATAAACCTAGACCGACTAAAAAGGGATAAATAATTTAGTGTGATCATAGATTTCTAGAATAAATGCGATAGCAATTGATTTCATCCAATTCAGAGATCCAAGAGTATTACCCTATTAATAAACGTTGATTCAGAGACATAAATAAAAAGGGATAAAGACTTTACTATGAACACGTACGTCTTGAATCAATGCAATAGCAACTGATTTTGTCCAATTCAGATCTCCAAGTGAAGATATATAGATAAATAAAAATTTGGTAAATCCCCATAGACGGTAGTACCTTTGAATAAACGGTGAACACGAGACCGAACTAAAAAGTGATAAATACTTTAGTATGATCATATATGTCTAGAATAAATGCGATAGCAACTGAATTTCATCCAATTCAAAGATCCAAGAGTCTTACCTTATGAATAAACGTTGATTCTGAGACAGAAAAAAAAATGGATAAAGACTTTAGTATGATCAAGTACGTCTTGAATCAATGCAATAGCAACTGATTTAGTCCAATTCTAAGATCCGTGTGAAGATATATAGATAAATAAAAATTTGGTAAATCCCCATAGGTAGTAGTACAATTTGAATAAGCGGTGATTCCGAGACCGAACTAAAAAGGGAAACTACTTTAGTATGATCATATATATATCTAGAATAATGTGACAGCAACTGATTTCATCCAATTCAGAGATTTAAGAGTGTTACCTTGTGAATAAACGTTGATTATGAGACCGAATTATAAAGGGATAACGACTTTAGTATGATCAAGTACGTATTGAATCAATTCAAAATAAACTTATTTAGTCTAATTCGGAGATCCGAGTGAAGATATATAGATAAATAAAAATTTGGTAAATCCCCATAAGCGGTAGTACCCTTTGAATGAACGGTGATTCCGAGACCGAACTGAAAAGGGATAAATACGAACTGAAAAGGGATAAATAAGATCAGGTACGTGTTGAATCAATGCAATAGCAACTGATTTAATCCAATTCGGAGCTACAAGTGAAGATATATGAGGAGAATACTTGGGAGATGTACACTGATGGTTCATCGAGTGTAGAAGGCTCGGGGGCAGGATTCGTATTGATACCGCCCGGTGGAGGCGAGCCCCTGCGATATGCCTTGGCGTTGACATTCAAAGCCACCAACAACGAAGCGGAGTACGAGGCTCTCATCACGGGCCTCAAGATTGCCAAAGGTACGGGGGTCGATCATTTAAAAGTGAAGTGTGATGCCAGCTTGGTTGTAAACCAAGTCCAGGGGAACTATGAAGCTAAGAGCCCGACAATGAAGAAGTATTTGCACGAGGTGCAGACTTTGAAGGGAAGCTTCAAAAGCTTTGATATCGAGGCAATCCCGAGGGAAGAAAACGCAGAAGCAGATGCCTTGAGCAAGTTCGCTCTGGGAGTGGCCCCCGAGGAGAATCGAAAGGTGCATTTCCTAGAGAAGGTGATCATCTCAAACATCGATCCAGCGGAGATCTGCGCTATTGAAACAGGATCGGAGGAGGAAGAAAAGCCCACGTGGATGACCCCGATGGTCACGTATCTGACTACAGGGACACTCCCCGATGATAAGGTGGCAGCTGTCAGGTTGCGGCGGATCGCGGACAACTATGCAATGGTGGACAACCAGTTGTACAAATTAGGGTATGTAAAGCCTTTTCTAAAATGCGTAGCAGAGCCTGACACAAATCGGATCCTGAGGGAGCTACACGAAGGAGTCGCGGCCTGCCATGAAGGAGCCCGATCTCTAGTGAGGAAGGCATTGAACTTAGGCTACTATTGGCCCTCGATGAACAAAGAAGCGACCACGATGGTCCGATCCTGTGATGCATGCCAGAGGTACGCCCCAAATATCGTGGCTCCCGCCGCGGACCTAATGCCCATCAGGAGTGCATGGCCCTTCGCGCAATGGGGGATTGACTTGGTGGGACCTCTTCCTCAAGCGAAAGGTCAGTGCAAGTATTTGCTCGTGGCCATCGACTACTTTTCAAAGTGGATAGAGGCTAAGGCATTGGCTAGAACGACGGGGCAGCAGATCCTCAAGTTCCTTCAAACTCAGATCGTATCCCGGTACGGGGTTCCTCGAGTGTTGATCAGCGACAACGGCCCTCCGTTCAATGGGGCTCAGTTAAAGGAGTACCTGGAGGAACTAAACATCGAGCATCGGACCGCTTCAGTCCGCCACGCTCAGACCAATGGCCAGGTAGAGTCAGCCAACAAGACCGTGATGGATGGCCTGAAGAAGAGAGTCTATGCCTTGCAGGGCCATTGGCTGGATGAGCTCGAGAACGTGCTGTGGGCTGTGAGAACAAAACCCAAGCAATCAACAGGAGAAACTCCGTTTGGCCTGGTCTATGGCACGGAGGCAGTCGCTCCCGTGGAAATAGCGGTGGCGTCCCATCGCGCGAAATATTACGAGCCTCTGACAAACGAGGAAATGAGACGTCTGGACTTAGACCTACTCGAGGAAAAGAGGTGGAAGGCTGATGAAGTCCAGGCCCGAATGCGTCTGGCAACAGCCCGATATTACAATCGGCGTGTCAGGTCCCGACAATTCTTCGTGGGAGAACTTGTCTGGCGGAGGAACGAGTTCGTTCATCAAGATCGGATCAACAAATTATCGCCAAAATGGGAAGGACCTTACAAGATAGTAGGGATGCCAGCACCCAATGCATACAGGCTAGAGGACCTCGATGGCAAGACATTGAAGCATTCCTTCAGAGGCGAACACTTGAAGAAGTATCATGTTTGATATTAAGCCGCCGTGAAGGGCGCAAATTGTCTATCAATAAGATCCGATGTAAGCCTATTTTGAGTTATTTATGAATAAAAGAAGTTGCTTCCGATCAAATTGCTTTCAAATTTATTCTAACTGTTAGTAAGACGTCCTGAGTGACGCGACAAAAGCCTTCCGAGGTACGATAAAAGCCTTTTGAGGTATGCGTAAGTCGTCTATATGATGCGGCCAAAAGCCTTAACGGGTTTGGACAAAAGCCCTACGGGGTACACGTAAGTCGTCTATATGATGCAACCAAAAGCTAGGTACGAAAAGGCCCTGATGGGTCCGCGTAAGTCGTCTATATGATGCGACCAAAAGCCTAGGTACGAAAAGGCCCTGATGGGTCCGCGTAAGTCGTCTATATGATGCGGCCAAAAGCCTTAACGGGTACGGAAAAGCCTTAGACAGGTCCACGTAAGTCGTCTATATGATGCGGCAAAAAGCCTTAAAGGGTATGGTTAAGCCGTCCGGTAGAGACGCAGTAAAAGCCCTAAGGGGTGTGAAAATAGCCTTGAAAGGCAGGGACGAGAAACCTTAAGTGGCGAAGTCCCGATTTTGGACGAGAAGCCTTAAGTGGCGAAGTCCCGATTTTGGACGAGAAGCCTTAAGTGGCGAAGTCCCGATTTTGGACGAGAAGCCTTAAGTGGCGAAGTCCCGACTTTGGACGAGAAACCTTAAGTGGTGAAGTCCCGATTTTGGGTGAGAAACCTTGAGTGGTAAAATCTCGAGAAAAGCGTCGGAGGGACATATGAAGTCTTTTTAATGGCGCATCGGAACGTTCTGAGTAACGACTTTAAAGCCGCTTTAGTTAAAGTGCAAACGAATATCGATGCCAAAACAAATGGAAATAAAACTACTTATATAAGGGCCAGAAGGCCAAAGGAGTTCGTTACAAGAAACCAAGGAGAAAGATAACAAGGACTAAAAGATGTAAGCATTAAACTTGGTCCTTGTTGGAAGATGGATCCTCAGCAGCGTCGGTGGGAGCAAGGTTTGGAGGGGCCTGGGCAGAAGGCTCCGCAGCTGGCGGAGTCGGGTCCACGGCAGCAGCCTCTTCACTCTCCGCGGGGAGGTTGAAATACTTCTCCGCGATAGGGGCAAGAGTCTCGGACTTCGTGAAGTCAATGGAATCCGCATAGGCTGTGTAGATTTCCTCGACAGCGTTGAACAAAACGTCCTCCACCTCGGACTTCCAGAACTCCACAGCAGCCAGCTTGAATTCTTCAGAGTTCCGATACTCCCCGCGACCCTCCTCGCGACCTTGCTGAAGACCTTCCTCGCGGCCCTGCAGGCGGCCTTCCTCGAGGCCCTGAGCCTTGGCCTCAGCCAGCTTGGCAGAGAACTCAGCCCTCTCTGCCTCAAACTTTGCCTTAGCCTCCGCGAGGAGATCCGCGAAGACGTTTTTCTCATGAATGAGCTGCTTCTTCTCCTCCTCATTCCGCTGCTGGTCCGCCTGGACCATCTTCCGCTCCCGACGCATGACAGCCTCATGATCGTGAACCTTCTTGAGCAGGTTGGAGGACAAATCATCGAGGAGAGCCTTCTCCTTGGCCATCTTGTTCTTGGCCGCTACAGCCTCGTCGAGTTCCACCTGAAGCTTGGCTAAAGCATCAGGGTTCGACTGGGCCTCCGCCGACTCCAAGGCACCCTTCAAGGCCAGGATAAGGCCGAAGCAGCGCTGTTGGTTCGCGGTGTCCTGAAAGAAGGAAGGAAAAGATCAAGATACAGCAATCAAAGATAAGAGGGACGAAGAAAATGAAACAAAGATGGAAGTTTCACCTCCATCCGACGAATAGCCATGTCGCGGATCTCCTCTTCAAGGTCCTCCCGCGCCAAGGACAAGGGTCGCCTCAAGGCTGGAGGGATTGACCCCGCCAGCAGATGCAGGGCCAACCCAGGATCAAGATTTCCCCGCCGGAGTGGAACCCCTCGGAGAGACTAGATCGGGTTCCAAGGCATCATCCCCTGGTCGGGAGTAAAAACCTTGTAAAGGTTTTCATCCACGGGGAGAGGAGGGATGACCCCAGAACTTTCAGCCGGAGGAGCCACCTCAGCTGGTGGCTCAGGAGTCGGAGTGCGAAAAACAGGAGGAGGACTTCGGGACACGTCCCTCACAGCAGGCCCCATGCTCCTTGACCTCGATCTGCCGCGGGGAAGCAGGCCCCCCTCATCAGGCTCCTCGACAGAAGGGGAAGCCTCCAAATTGGTCACCTGGCGGAACTGAGCTCCCGCCGGGACGTCCTCCAGCATCAGTTCTTGCGGAGCTGCAGTCTCCGCTGGAATGATAGCCTCCGTTGGGGCAGGAGTCTCCAAGGGACCTGCGGTGGCGGGACGAATAAAGTTAGGAAGAGTACCTTCAGGGCACCAGATGATTTGACGATCGAAATGTCTATTCTTCCCAAGGACGTTGTAATATCCGGCCTCAAGAACGTGGGGAATTTCTCCTCGAAGGATGTACTTGATCTCTTGAACCCGTGTTCTCCGATCAGCGGGGATAAACTCCTTGGGGACCAATTTTTTATATTGTTTAATTGCACGACGAACGCGCTTACCTTCCTCGACGGTGGTGGCCCCGAAGGCCCGATCTATCTCCTCCCGCCTGGCCTTCTTGGCCCCGACTTGCTCGTCGGTAGGAGGAGCAGCAGATAAGGGAGTGGAGGAGGAAGCACCCTTCTTCACCAGCTTGCGCTTCCGCCGGGAGCCACTCTGGACGGCATCAGTCTCGCCCTGCTTCAGAATGAGATGAGTCAACAGAGAAGCCTTCTTGGCTGCAAAGGTAAAAATAAGATAGTTAGAAATATTACCCAGATGACTAAATCTTTGGAAACAGAGTCAAGGAGTCGGACTCCGATAGTAATCAGGTTCTTCTCCTGGAGCTTGTTGGCATCGAGGGGTATGAAGTTGTCTCCCCAGCGATAAAGTTGAACCATCTGGAGGGTGTTGAGATCATCCTCGGTGTAGTCTTGGAGCTTGGGGGCAGGGTCCGCCACGACCTCCCATCGAGGCCAGGGGACAGAGCTATGCTGGACGAAGAAGTAGTACTTCTTCCATCCGCTGTTGTCGGATCCAGAGTCACGGATTAGCACCCGATCCTTGTGGAACTTCCAAGTTTCTCTATCCCAGCCGAAACGTGAAAGTTGCTCCTTTGTCCACTTGGGGAGTCGGGGGGAGAAGGAGCAGACACCGGCTTTGTTGCACTTCATGCCGTAGAAAGTGCGGAACAGCAGAAGACTGTACGTCCACTGCTGGCGGTGACACAAGAGCTGGAAGGCATTCCACACGCGGATGGCGTGTGGAGAGAAGGTACAGGGATGCGTTTTGTAGAAGTTACACATCTCCACCATGTTTCCGCAGAAGGGGAACCGAATCCTCGCGCTTATTTGTCCAGCGGAGACGAATACCTCCCCTGCCCGAGGAGGCGTAATAATGTGCTTCCTTCTAATAGCAGCTTGGGACTCATAGGGGAAGCGAGGCTCCCAATCCGAGGTAATACACCCCTCTCTGAGGGCAGCCTCATACGAAGCCTCGGATATCTCATTGACAGCAAACTCGAAAACGAAAGGAGCCCTAACCTCAGAACTAGCTTCGTCTAGAACGATTGCAAACGAAAGGATTTGAGAAAGGAAGAATAAACAGCAAGTAAATCATGAAAACTTAGAAGAAAGTCCTTACCAGACATGATCGGTGGTCGAAGAAGTAAGGTAAAGGAAGATCGGAAGGGTTGAAGGCCTTGGATCACTTGAACACCAGGAGGAGCTTGAAGAGGAAACTTTGGATGCAAAGATGGCTGAAATCGAGAGAGTGCAGAAGAAGTGAATAGTACCAGGGTTTTATCTTTTATAAGCAAAAGGATAATTGGAGAGACTCAATCTTGACCATTGAAGATGAAACGATTCAATCACAATCGTTGAAATTATGGAGACGGTACGGAGGAGACAGCTGGATAGGCTTGATCTGCACCGTTGAAGAGGAAACGACACGATCTTAATCGCCGAGATCATAGGCACGGAAGGGACGTGCGTGACGTCACAGCTGCTTTTTCAGAAAATAACAGTCACGCTGGTTCAGGCGTCGTTCCCTTATCCCTAGGCATTTAATGCTACAGTAATCAAGAAGTCCCCTCGAATTTGGCAACTGCCTATGAGGCCTAGTGGGCCCAAGGCAATCATGAGTAAGAGACTCTATTATACAAACAATCACACGCAAGGCAAAGGCCTCCGACGGTGGTATCGGAGGGCATGAAAACAAAAGCCTCCGACGGTGGTATCGGAAGGTTTGCAAACGGGAACCTCCGACAACGAGGTCAGAAGAGATGAATTAAAAGACATGACGAACTAAAAGTCCCCCATGTCTTGGGGGCAAATGATGGTTTCCGATGTAATCGTTAGCCCCATTAATAGCCAATGGACGGCGAGTGGATCCAGTGGGCCTCGTGAAAAAGCCTAAAAGGCCCAGAGGCCCAGCATGAAGGGTCCCGACTTTAGCGGTCCCGATGTACGAGCTGAATGCTCCCGATAAGAAGACTCTGAGTAGGCCCCGATATACCTTAGTAAAGGCCCCGATAGTAAAGCCCCGCAGAGGCTGGACCTGTCCCGCAGAGACTGAAGGTCCTGGGTGGTGATCTAGAATGAGACAACTCTGGAGTCTCCGACAGGAGTCAGGACTTGTGATCAGAGGATAAAGACCGAGAAACCCGCCTACTAGATAGAGTAGTGGGAGACGGTTAGAGATAGAGATAAATTCCCCGAGATACGCAAGGCGTGCCCGAAATACGCAGAGTACGGGTAAGATACGCGGAGCGTGTGGCGAGATATATGGAATCCCAGCCGAGATATACGGAATCATGGCGAGATACACGGAATCATGGGCACAACGGCCAAGCATGGTCACAGGTAACTGGGCAACTCCTCCTCCTATATAAGGGAGGAAGTTACCCCAGAAAAGGCATACTCTCTAATACGAACTTAGACTTGGCTTACCACCCATTGATCACCATACTCATTTAAGCATCGGAGAGGGATTCTGGGTCACCACCCAGGTCATCCCCTTTTGCAGGATTACACGGAGCCCAGGAGTCCAAAGCCGTCAAGGACGTAATGGAGCTTCGCCCGTGATCCAACAATGATCATATATGTCTAGAATAAATGCGATAGCAACTGATTTCATCCAATTCAAAGATCCAAGAGTGTTACCCTATGAATAAACGCTGATTCTGAGAAAGAAATATATATGGATAAAGACTTTAGTATGATCACGTACATCTTGAATCAATGCAATAGCAACTGATTTAGTCTAATTCGAAGATCCGTGTGAAGATATATAGAAAAATTTAAATTTGGTAAATCCCCATAGGCAGTAGTACACTTTGAATAAGCGGTGATTCCGTGACCGAACTAAAAAGGGAAAATACTTTAGTATGATCATATATATCTAGAATAATGTGACAGCAACTGATTTCATCCAATTCAGAGATTTAAGAGTGTTACCTTGTGAATAAACGTTGATTATGAGACCGAATTAAAAAGGGATAACGACTTTAGTATGATCAAGTAATTCTTGAATCAATTCAAAATCAAATGATTTAGGCCAATTCGGAGCTTTGAGTGAAGATATATAGATAAATAAAAATTTGGTAAATCCCCATAAGCGGTAGTACCTTTTGAATGAACGGTGATTACGAGACCGAAGTGAAAAGGGATAAGTACTTTAGTATGATCATATATGTCTAGAATAAATGCGATGGCAACCGATTTCATCCATTACAGAGATCCAAGAGTGATACCCTATGAATAAACGTTGATTGTGAGAAAGAAATAAAAAGGAACAAAGACAGTAGTACGATCAGGTACGTCTTAAATCAATGTAATAGCAACTGATTTAGTCCAATTCAGAGCTCCGAGTTAAGATGTATAGATAATTAAATATTTGGTAAATCCCCATAAGCGGTAGTACCTTTTAGGTTCCGAGTCTAGGGTCAACGGGCGGTCGACTCAAGTCTCGTTCCTCACTGGAGATGTTGCGGATTCGATGCTCTCGGGTTATGCTGTCCTAGCTCGTGTCCTTCCGTTCTTAGCTTCTCTTCTCCTCGCGCCCTGCAAGAGGGGCAATACCAGGCACAGAGGGGGGGGGGGTGGTGCCTGATGAACCCTCTCCGATGCCTAAGTCAGTACGGTTTTAGAGAGATAAATGACGTAGTAGAGGTGTTGTATTTATAGGCAACGGTGTCATTAAGGTGGCTTAATGACGTGGTTAATCTTTAAACACAGTTAATTTACCTTTAAACACGTAATTAAGACCTTAGGATACGGAGAAGGTTGGCGGAAATAAACCGAGTATGGGAGTCCGAGAATGGTGCCGGGGCCCTTGGGGGGAAGGAAAATCCGACCCCCAAGGGTAGGGGTTGGGTGAGGCCACCCAACCCCTCCTAGGGCAGATAGGGTTGGCCAACCCGATCTCCCCTAGGGGAGGTCGGGTGTGGCCACCCGACCTCACCTAGGTGAGTCTAACTCGTCCGGACGAGCGCTTCGGCCTCGTTCGGACCGTTGGTGTTTTCGCGAAGTGTTCGGGTTGAAGTTTCGATTTACAATCATTAACGGGGTGATAAAAATGGAAATATTCGGAAGTTAACGGGTTCAAATTGGGCGTATATCCATCACATGCCCCCGAGTCAACCAATGGCCTGACCCTTGATTGACTCTATTTTAGGATGGTATGACACGCGCAATTTGAAGCCGGGGTTTTACCTTTCGTCTGAATGCTTACTTACCCATGGGTGTGTGCCTCTGACTCTGCCCCCTGCCTTATAAGATAGAGGAATTGTAAACGTCAGAATAGCACGGACACGTGTCTAAGCACGCGTCCGTCTGAGGTGGGAGTAATAAGTCTATCTTTGCTACGGGCGTATATTCGAAAAATGCACGCTCGCATAGGAATGCAATACGAATACAACTAAGCGATTCATGCTTCAATTTCATGCCGGGATTTACCTAAATGGAGAAAAACTTAATTTTGGTTTAAAATTTTTTCTAAGTATGGGATGCTCAAGAATAAACCTATGGGATGTTAACTATGGTGAGTGTGAGTTTAACCGTGGTTAATGGGAACTAGTTTTTGAATCTGTCCCTTAAAATTTTCCTTTCTAAAAATCAACGGTGTCGATTTGGCGGCTTTGGAAAAACCCTAATCCTTTGTACTATAAGAAGGGTTAGTGATTACCTCATTTTCGTTGTCCTTTTCTCTTCTTTTCTTTTTGACGGTGGGATTTCTGGTCGGACTTACTTTTCGGGGTGCGCGTCGCATTGAGGTACGTGTCTTTTCTTTTGTGTAAGCATTGCTTTTGGGGGACTTAATCCCGCTTCTCCCTCGATTGTTTCTTTACTTGTCTCGTTTTTTATTTGTGGGTCTTCATGGTGATACAGTCCTGTTTGATTCATCCTCTTTCCATCTTCTTGCCCCCATGTTTCTATTTACTGGCGTGTGGGGTCTTCTAACCTGGGATTATGACTATCTCCCCTTGCCCTTTGCCTCTGCCTGTTGGCCCGTGGGGTCTCTCTATGCTGGGGGCTATAACTATCTTCCCCTTGCCCCCCTGCCCCTGCTTATTGGCCAGTGGGGTCTCTTTATACCCTCTTTCTATTCTTACCTTTTGATTCTGTATTTGTCGTTTTAGGAGAGTGAGTTTCCTCTTGTCCCTACTATCCCTTTTCTGTTTTTCTTGGGCTGAGCTTGCGTTTTGACAGATTTCCCCGTTGATTGATGAGGAGTAAGAGGCCGGTACGGGTGGGAGTAGTTAACTCTGGGACCGGACCTTCGATTGCAAAAAGATCGGTTTTTTATGGTGCGGGGAGGTGTCCTCTAATTGGAGGTAAGGGCGGTGGTGATGTTAGGGTACCATCTTCTTTCTATATTGATGCCCCCCAATCGAGGGTCCGAGAGCCATCTTTCCCTTCTTCTTTGTTTGGTAAGTCCTTGAATGTCTGAGTTTCCTTAGTGTATATTGGTGTTTACTCCATACCTTGTTGTAGGTAGACTTCGTCTTCCGCGCTTGAGTCGGAAGGAGTTGTCTCGTCCTCCTGTTGATGGAATTGTTGGGTCTGAATGGGCGCCTTATTATGGGCGTGGTGCTCATTTTGACAACCAATCTTCTTTGCAAACTCCTGAGGTTGGAGTTCGTGTTCTGCAGTCTGCTGTTCCTCCTGTTGATCGTGTGTCCTCTTCTAAAGGGTCGGAGGCTACTTATGAATTGGCTCGTGATGTGTTGGCTCGCTATGCTTCTGTAACTTTTCTTAGTCGTGTTATCCTTTAGGACATTTCTCTTTCGTGCGTTATCTGTCTCATCCTTTGTTTTTGTCGCAGGGTATTGCCGACCTTGTTAATTTGTCCACCCTTGTTATTGATCTTGCTGAGGAGAAGAAGGTGCACGAGGATACTTGTGTCTCCCTTAACTCCAAGCTTGTTAGTTGTTTGGAGCATAGTCGTATCACAGATTTGCAGTGCCAAGATTTGGAGAGTCGTATTGCCTTTCTTAAAGAAGAGATTGAAACCTTGAGACAAAAGTCTTATCGCGATGAAGTACTTCGGGCTGCTGAGTTGGTGTCCCTTGAGGAGATGTTTCGTGTGGAGTCGAAAGGGTGTGCTATCGCTGAGTATAAGGCTTCTTCCTCTTATCAGGCTTCTATCGATGTCCGCTGCTCTGTGGCTAAGCGTATTTCTTTAAAGGCGATTCTTGAGCGTATGTACATGATTGCTCCTGACTTTCCTTTTTCTCAGCTTGGTGATTTGTCTGACTTCGCTGTTAGGCATATTGCGAAGATGAGGAAGTAGTACACCTATCTCTTGTGGTGGTCTCGCGAGTTTGTGACTTGAGGTTCTTCTTGTGGTGTCTTCTTACTACTGCTTTTGTTTGTGGGTTGCGGTTGTCTTTAGAGTTTGAAACTCCACCTTTCCTAGTTTTGCCATCTTTGTTTGATACACTTGTCTTTACTCATGGTATACATGGCAGGGTGATTATCTCTCTTCTCATGATAACTCCTTATGCCTTAGTGTGTAGTTCTTTGGTTATGGACCCTTCCCTTGGTGTGTTTCCTTTACTTATCCTTCTTTTGTGTTTTCCTTCATGCCATACCTGTTACCTTATCAAGAAAAAACATTATATGTTCTTCATATCACTTTACTTTGAAATTACTTTCTCATGGGGTTCTTCTTAGTGTGGTGTAATGCTCTCTTCTGATACCCTTCGAATGGTATGTATGGTATTGCTAGACCAAAGATACGCTCTTGGTGGGCGTCGAATCTGCTCACGAGACAGGCTCTCGGAGGGCACTTAACGTTTCACAGGATAGGCTCCCGGAGGGCACAGGTTAGACCAAAGATACGCTCCTGGTGGGCGTCGAAATCTGTTCACGAGACTGGCTCTCGGAGGGCACTTAACGTTTCACAGGATAGGCTCCCGGAGGGCACAGGTTAGACCAAAGATACGCTCTTGGTGGGCGTCGAAATCTGTTCACGAGACTGGCTCTCGGAGGGCACTTAACGTTTCACAGGATAGGCTCCCGGAGGGCACAGGTTAGACCAAAGATACGCTCATGGTGGGCGTCGAAGCTGGTAGTTTGAAATCTACCTCAAGATACGCTCTTGGGGGCGTCGAATCTGGTAGTGTTTTTTCTACCTCAAGATACGCTCTTGGGGGCGTCGAATCTGGTAGGTTGCAAATCTACCTCAAGATACGCTCCTGGGGGCGTCGAAATTCGTAGTTTTTGGAAACCACTCTCAAGATACGCTCTTGGTGCGTCGAAGGTCGTAGTATGAACACTACTCTCAAGATACGCTCTTGGGGGCGTCGAAATTCGCAGTTTTTGGAAACCACTCTCAAGATACGCTCTTGGTGCGTCGAAGGTCGTAGTGTAGAAACTACTCTCAAGATACGCTCTTGGGGGTGTAGAAGGTCGTAGTATTGAAACTACTCTCAAGATACGCTCTTGGGGGCGTCGAAGGTCGTAGTATGAACACTACTCTCAAGATACGCTCTTGGGGGCGTCGAATCTGTTCGCGGGATAGGCTCCCGGAGGGTACAGGGTTCGTAGTTTTAGAACTACTCTCAAGATACGCTCTTGGGGGCGTCGAATCTGTTGTTGACTTGAAGTCATATCTGTGTAAGGATAACTTCATGATTATATCACCACATTCATTGGAAAATACTTTTGAAGGTAATCCTACTCCCTTAAGAGCATCCATGTTGTTTGTACACATGGGGTGCCTTGGGGAGGTCAAGACACCCTTTGGAGGAAATTAAGGATAGTGTAGAGTTGGAGTAATTTCTTGAGTTCCCCTTCTCAAAAGTTGTTTTTGGAAAACTTAAACAATTATATATAATGACTTGAAATAACTTCAAGGATATGGTCTTTTGCTTGTGATTTCTTCTTAGACGTAGTACTTCTTTAGGTGTTCCCCATTGAAGGTGTTTGTGGAGATATACCCATCCCCATCCTCGAGGCGGTAAGCATTTGCGTATGGAACCGACGCTATCTTATATGGCCCTTCCCACTTTGGAGATAATTTTCTGACTTGGTCTAAATGTGAGAATTCGTTCTTCCTGAGCACTAGTTCTCCTATGCGGAATTGCCTTTCCTTGACTTGGCGGTTGTAATATCTTGCGGATACTAAACGCATTCGAGCCTGTGCTTCTTCTGAATTCCACCTTTTATCCTCCACCAGGTCTAAGTCTAAGAGCCTTGCTTTGTTGTTCTCATGTTCTTCGAAGTACGCGGTTCTTAGGGATGATACCGCCATTTCTACTGGTGCCACCGCTTCGGTCCCGTATACTAGGCCAAATGGTGTTTCTCCTGTGGCTATCTTTGGTGTTGTCCGCACTGCCCATAGAACATTTTCCAGCTCATCTACCCAACTTCCCTTGGTAGCATGGAGTCGTTTCTTTAGGCCGTCTAGCACTATTTTGTTTGCCGACTCTACTTGTCCGTTTGTCTGAGGGTGCTTTACTGATGCGAAGCGGTGCTCTATATTCAGCCTTTCGCAATACCACTGCAGTTTCTTGCTCTTGAATTGTGGGCCATTGTCACTTATTATTGCTTTTGGTACCCCGTACCTCGAGACAATGTGAGATTGAATGAAGTTGACGACTTGGTCGTCTGTTGTCTTTCCCATTGCCTTTGCTTCTATCCACTTGGAGAAGTAGTCTATTGCTACTATTATGCAAGTCTTCTGGCCTTTTGTTCTTGGTAGGGGGCCTATCGGATCAATCCCCCACTGTGCGAATGGCCAGGCTCCCGAAATGGAGCTTAGCTTTGCCGCTGGGGCTGTTATATTTCTGGAGTACCTTTGGCAGTGATCGCATTTTTGTACCAAGTCTGCTACTTCTTTGCTCATTGATGGCCAATAGTATCCTAGGTTGTAGACCTTTCGGATTATTGATCGTGCTCCTTCATGGCACCCCGCATCTCCTTCATGGAGTTCTGCAAGTACTCTCTCTGTTTCTGGGTATGTTATGCATTTGAGGAAGGGTGTGGAGTACCCTTTCTTGTAGAGTTCATTATCCATTACTGCGTAATTTCTAGCCATCCTTTCAATCTTGACTGCCTCTACCTTATCCTTTGGGAGTTTTCCTCCATGATGTATTGACGCATTGGGGTCATCCAGGCTTCTGCTTCATCTATTACTAGAACTTCCATTTGTTCTATCACTGATTGCATTCTTTGCCCTACAAAGTGAACTTCTTTGCCTGCTTCTACCCCTAGGGCTAGTTTACTTAAGGCGTCTGCCTCTTGGTTTTGTTCTCTTGGGACTGACTCAATGTCGAAGCTTTGAAAGCTCTTTATTAGGTCCCTGGCTTGCTGCAAGTACTTCTGCATGTTTTCGGACTTTGCAGTGTAGATTCCTTTCACTTGATTGACAACTAGTTGAGAATCGCACTTAACTCTTAGATGCTTTGCCCCTACTCCTTTGGCTATTCTCAGGCCTGTTATCAGTGCTTCGTATTCAGCCTCATTGTTCGTTGCCTTAAAGGTGAGTGCCATGGCATAGCGCATAGGTGTATCGCTGTTTGGTGGGTATAGTAAGAGGCCTGCACCTGAACCTCCCCCGTTGGATGACCCATCAGTATGCATCTCCCACAACTCTTCTGGTTGTTTCTCCTGACTACTACTTGTCTCGCTTGTAGTTTTGACTTTTCCCAAGTCTTCGTCTGGATTAATTCCGGTGAATTCGGCAATAAAATCTGCTAGAGCCTGCCCCTTTATGGCTGTTCTTGGGGCAAAGTGAATACGAAACTCACTTAGCTCAATTGCCCATTTGGTCAGTCTTCCCGATGTGTCTGGCCTTTGGAGGAGGTGTTTCAATGGTTGGTCTGTGAGGACTGTTACTTCATGCCCATGAAAATACGGTCTCAACTTTCTTGCTGATATAATCAGTGCATAGAGGTACTTTTCTATTGGCAAGTAGTTGAGCTCATACTTTGCCAATGTTTTGCTTACGAAGTATACCGGTAATTGTGCAGCGTTTTCTTCTTTTATTAGCACTGAGCTTACTGCCACGTTGCTCACGGAGATGTAGAGGTAGAGGGGCTCCCCTGGTGTAGGCTTTGCAAGGGGTGGTAGTGTCTTTAAATGTTGTTTGAGTTGCTGGAAGGCTTCCTCACATCTTGGTGTCCATTCGAATTTCTTGTTTGCCCTTAGTACCTCAAAGAAGGGTAATGCCTTGTCTCCTATTTTGGATAGGAATCTGTTAAGAGCTGCCAACCTCCCGTTCAGTCGTTGAACCTCTTTGTGCTTCGTAGGTGACTGCATTTCTTCAATTGCCTGTAGTTTTTCGGGGTTTACCTCTATGCCTCGCTGACTTACCATGAAACCTAAAAATTTCCCTGATTGTACCCCAAATGCACATTTTTTCGGGTTTAGGCGGACTTGGTATTGCCTCATCCTCTCAAACGTTGAGCGAAGGTTCTCCACATGGTCTTTCTTCTCTTTGGATTTGACGATCATGTCGTCCACGTATGCCTCCATTGTCTTTCCTATCATGTCCCCGAAGATTTTGTTGACCATTCTTTGGTATGTCGCTCCAGCATTTATGAGTCCGAAAGGCATCATCGTGTAATGGTATATCTCGCTATCAGCGTAGAATGCTGTGTGTGGGGCGTCCTCAGGGGCCATTTTTATCTGGTTACATCCTGAGTATGCATCCATGAAGCTCATTAGTTGGTGACCTGATGTTGCATACACTAACTGATCTATTCTTGGTAGTGGATATGAGTCCTTAGGGCATGCTTTGTTTAGGTCGCGATAATCGATGCACATTCTCCAACTTCCTCCCGCCTTCTTTACCAGTACTGGGTTTGCCACCCATGTTTGGAATCTAATCTCCTTGATGAAATTTGCCTTCAATAGCTTTTCCACTTCTTCCTGGATAGCTATCTTTTTGCTTCCTCCCATTTGCCTTACCTTTTGTGTTATTGGTCGCGTTGCCGCGTCTATATTGAGCTTGTGTGAGATTACTTCTTCTGATATTCCTGGCATATCACTTGGTGACCAGGCGAACAGATCCTTGTATTCCCTTAGTAAAGCTACTAAGTGGTTTTCCTCTTCCTGAGATAAGGCGGTCCCGATTTTTGCCTTCCTATCGGGTTCTTCTATGAGTATTTCTTTTAGTTCCTCCATGGGGGCTGGTCTCCCGTGATCTTCTCTTGGGTCCTCATCTATTAGTAGGACCTCTCTTGTTTTCTTCTTCTTGCTTAATGCGATCCTTGCACATTTCCTTGCTACCTTCTGGTTACCCTTTACTTCTCCTATTCCTTGGCTTGTGGGGAATTTCATTTTCTGATATAGTGTTGATGGTACCATGCCCCATTTGTTGATTGTGGTGGTACCTAGGACTCCATTGTATTCGTCCATCTCTTCTGTGATGAGGAAAGGGACATCGATTTTTAACTGCTTCTGGCCTACCCCCAATGTCACGGGTAATGTGACTGCCCCCAGTGGGTATGTTGGCTCTCCTGAAAATCCCACCAAGGGGGAGTGAACCTGTTTTATGCTACTTGGCCTTACTCCCAGTATATTGAGGACCTTCTTGCTAATGATGTTAGGTGAGCTTCCACTGTCTACCAGGATTCTTCCAATGTCCATATCAGTGATCTTCATTGTTATGACTAGGGCATCCTTGTTGTCTGGTAACACATGCTCCATGTCTCTTCTTGAAAATTGTATTACATCTTCTCTCTTTCCTTCTGCTTGTTCGTCCTTTGGTTTATGGTCCTCTAATTGTGCCATATACGCTTCTCTAGCATTCGCTGACTCTCCTCCAGCTCCATAACCTCCATGAATGACATATACGCTTGCCATCTGGCTGGTGATAATTAGGCTTTCTATTCGAAACCCACGAACGGCGCCAAGTGTTAGGTTCCGAGTCTAGGGTCAACGGGCGGTCGACTCAAGTCTCGTTCCTCACTGGAGATGTTGCGGATTCGATGCTCTCGGGTTATGCTGTCCTAGCTCGTGTCCTTCCGTTCTTAGCTTCTCTTCTCCTCGCGCCCTGCAAGAGGGGCAATACCAGGCACAGAGGGGGGGGGGGTGGTGCCTGATGAACCCTCTCCGATGCCTAAGTCAGTACGGTTTTAGAGAGATAAAGCTAGAGAGATGTCAGAGCAAAATTATGCAACTTGCCAAGATCCCCCTGATGAATAGTGGAGGTGTTGTATTTATAGGCAACGGTGTCATTAAGGTGGCTTAATGACGTCGTTAACCTTTAAAATCAGTTAATTAACCTTTAAACACGTAATTAAGACCTTAGGATACGGAGAAGGTTGGCGGAAATAAACCGAGTATGGGAGTCCGAGAATGGTGCCGGGGCCCTTGGGGGGAAGGAAAATCCGACCCCCAAGGGTAGGGGTTGGGTGAGGCCGCCCAACCCCTCCTAGGGGAGATAGGGTTGGCCAACCCTATCTCCCCTAGGGGAGGTCGGGTGTGGCCACCCGACCTCACCTAGGTGAGTCGAATTCGGCCGGACGAGCGCTTCGGCCTCGTCCGGACCGTTGATGTTTTCGCGAAGTGTTCGGGTTGAAGTTTCGATTTACAATCATTAACGGGGTGATAAAAATGGAACGATTCGGAAGTCAACGGGTTCAAATTGGGCGTATATCCATCAGTACCCTTTGAATAAACCTAGACCGAACTAAAAAGGGATAAATAATTTTGTGTGATCATAGATGTCTAGAATAAATGCGATAGCAATTGATTTCATCCAATTCAAAGATCCAAGAGTATTACCCTATTAATAAACGTTGATTCAGAGACAGAAATAAAAAGGGATAAAGACTTTACTATGATCACGTACGTCTTGAATCAATGCAATAGAAACTAATTTTGTCCAATTCAGATCTCCAAGTGAAGATATATAGATAAATAAAAATTTGGTAAATCCCCAAAGGCGGTAGTACCTTTGAATAAACGGTGAACACGAGACCGAACTAAAAAGGGATAAATACTTTAGTATGATCATATATGTCTAGAATAAATGCGATAGCAACTGATTTCATCCAATTCAAAGATCCAAGAGTGTTACCCTATGAATAAACGCTGATTCTGCGAAAGAAATATATATGGATAAAGACTTTAGTATGATCACGTAAATCTTGAATCAATGCAATAGCAACTGATTTAGTCTAATTCGAAGATCCGTGTGAAGATAAACAGAAAAATTAAAATTTGGTAAATCCCCATAGGCAGTAGTACACTTTGAATAAGCGGTGATTCCGTGACCGAACTAAAAAGGGAAAATACTTTAGTATGATCATATATATCTAGAATAATGTGACAGCAACTGATTTCATCCAATTCAGAGATTTAAGAGTGTTACCTTGTGAATAAACGTTGATTATGAGACTGAATTAAAAAGGGATAACGACTTTAGTATGATCAAGTAAGTCTTGAATCAATTCAAAATCAAATGATTTAGTCCAATTCGGAGCTTTGAGTGAAGATATATAGATAAATAAAAATTTGGTAAATCCCCATAAGCGGTAGTACCCTTTAATTGAACAGTGATTCCGAGACCGAAGTAAAAAGGGATAAGTACTTTAGTATGATCATATATGTCTAGAATAAATGTGATGGCAACCGATTTCATCCATTACAGAGATCTAAGAGTGATACCCTATGAATAAACGTTGATTGTGAGACAGAAATAAAAAGGAATAAAGACAGTAGTACGATCAGGTACGTCTTGAATCAATGCAATAGCAACTAATTTAGTCTAATTCAGAGCTCCGAGTTAAGCTGTATATATAATTAAATATTTGGTAAATCCCCATAAGCGGTAGTACCCTTTGAATAAACCTAGACCGAACTAAAAAGGGATAAATAATTTAGTGTGATCATAGATTTCTAGAATAAATGCGATAGCAATTGATTTCATCCAATTCAGAGATCCAAGAGTATTACCCTATTAATAAACGTTGATTCAGAGACATAAATAAAAAGGGATAAAGGCTTTACTATGACCACGTACGTCTTGAATAAATGCAATAGCAACTGATTTTGTCCAATTCAGATCTCCAAGTTAAGATATATAGATAAATAAAAATTTGGTAAATCCCCATAGACGGTAGTACCTTTGAATAAACGGTGAACACGAGACCGAACTAAAAAGGGATAAATACTATAATATGATCATATATGTCTAGAATAAATGCGATAGCAACTGATTTCACCCAATTCAAAGATCCAAGAGTCTTACCTTATGAATAAACGTTGATTCTGAGACAGAAAAAAAAATGGATAAAGACTTATTATGATCAAGTACGTCTTGAATCAATGCAATAGCAACTGATTTAGTCCAATTCTAAGATCCGTGTGAAGATATATAGATAAATAAAAATTTGGTAAATCCCCATAGGTAGTAGTACAATTTGAATAAGCGGCGATTCCGAGACCGAACTAAAAAGGGAAACTACTTTAGTATGATCATATATATATCTAGAATAATGTGACAGCAACTGATTTCATCCAATTCAGAGATTTAAGAGTGTTACCTTGTGAATAAACGTTGATTATGAGACCGAATTAAAAAGGGATAACGACTTTAGTATGATCAAGTACGTATTGAATCAATTCAAAATAAACTTATTTAGTCTAATTCGGAGCTTTGAGTGAAGATATATAGATAAATAAAAATTTGGTAAATCCCCATAAGCTGTAGTACCCTTTGAATGAATGGTGATTCCGAGACCGAAGTGAAAAGGGATAAGAACTTTAGTATGATCATATATGTCTAGAATAAATGCAATGGCAACCGATTTCATCCATTACAGAGATCCAAGAGTGATACCCTATAAATAAACGTTGATTGTGAGACAAAAATAAAAAGGAATAAAGACAGTAGTACGATCAGGTAAGTCTTGAATCAATGTAATAGCAACTGATTTAGTCCAATTCAGAGCTCCGAGTTAAGCTTTATAGATAATTAAATATTTGGTAAATCCCCATAAGCGGTAGTACGCTTTGAATAAACCTAGACCGAACTAAAAAGGGATAAATAATTTGTGTGATCATAGATGTCTAGAATAAATGCGATAGCAATTGATTTCATCCAATTCAGAGATCCAAGAGTATTACCCTATTAATAAACGTTGATTCAGAGACAGAAATAAAAAGGGATAAAGACTTTACTATGATCACGTACGTCTTGAATCAATGCAATATAAACTAATTTTGTCCAATTCAGATCTCCAAGTGAAGATATATAGATAAATAAAAATTTGGTAAATCACCATAGACGGTAGTACCTTTAAATAAACGGTGAACACGAGACCGAACTAAAAAGGGATAAATACTTTAGTATGATCATATATGTCTAGAATAAATGCGATAGCAACTGATTTCATCCAATTCAAAGATCCAAGAGTGTTACCCTATGATTAAACGCTGATTCTGAGACAGATATAAAAATGGATAAAGACTTTAGTATGATCACGTACGTCTTTAATCAATGCAATAGCAACTGATTTAGTCCAATTCTAAGATCTATGTGAAGATATAAAGATAAATAAAATTTTGGTAAATCCTCATAGGCAGTAGTACACTTTGAATAAGCGGTGATTCCGTGACCGAACTAAAAAGGGAAAATACTTTAGTATGATCATATATATCTAGAATAATGTGACAGCAACTGATTTCATCCAATTCAGAGATTTAAGAGTGTTACCTTGTGAATAAACGTTGATTATGAGACCGACTTAAAAAGGGATAACGACTTTATTATGATCAAGTACGTATTGAATCAATTCAAAATAAACTTATTTAGTCCAATTCGGAGCTTTGAGTGAAGATATATAGATAAATAAAAATTTTGGAAATCCCCATAAGCGGTAGTACCCTTTGAATGGACGGTGATTCCGAGACCGAAGTGAAAAGGGATAAGTACTTTAATATGATCATATATGTCTAGAATAAATGCGATGGCAACCGATTTCATCCATTACAGAGATCCAAGAGTGATACCCTATGAATAAACGTTGATTGTGAGACAGAAATAAAAAGGAATAAAGACAGTAGTACGATCAGGTACGTCTTGAATCAATGTAATAACAACTGATTTAGTCCAATTCAGAGCTCCGAGTTAAGCTGTATAGATAACTAAATATTTGGTAAATCCCCATAAGCGGTAGTACCCTTTGAATAAACCTAGACCGAACTAAATAGGGATAAATAATTTTGTGTGATCATAGATGTCTAGAGTAAATGCGATAGCAATTGATGTCATCCAATTCAGAGATCCAAGAGTATTACCCTATTAATAAACGTTGATTCAGAGACAGAAATAAAAAGGGATAAAGACTTTACTATGATCACGTACGTCTTGAATCAATGCAATAGAAACTAATTTTATCCAATTCTGATCTCCAAGTGAAGATATATAGATAAATAAAAATTTGGTAAATCCCCATAGAGGGTAGTACCTTTGAATAAACGGTGAACACGAGACCGAACTAAAAAGGGATAAATACTTTAGTATGATCATATATGTCTAGAATAAATGCGATAGCAACTGATTTCATCCAATTCAAAGATCCAAGAGTCTTACCTTATGAATAAATGTTGATTCTGAGACAGAAAAAAAATGGATAAAGACTTTAGTATGATCAAGTACGTCTTGAATCAATGCAATAACAACTGATTTAGTCCAATTCTAAGATCCGTGTGAAGATATATAGATAAATAAAAATTTGGTAAATCCCCATAGGTAGTAGTACAATTTGAATAAGCGGTGATTCCGAGATTGAACTAAAAAGGGAAACTACTTTAGTATGATCATATATATATCTAGAATAATGTGACAGCAACTGATTTCATCCAATTCAGAGATTTAAGAGTGTTACCTTGTGAATAAACGTTGATTATGAGACCGAATTAAAAAGGGATAACGACTTTAGTATGATCAAGTACGTATTGAATCAATTCAAAATAAACTTATTTAGTCTAATTCGGAGATCCGAGTGAAGATATATAGATAAATAAAAATTTGGTAAATTTCCATAAGCGGTAGTACCCTTTGAATGAACGGTGATTTCGAGATCGAACTGAAAAGGGATAAATACGAAGTGAAAAGGGTAAATAAGATCAGGTACGTCTCGAATCAATGCAATGGCAACTGATTTAATCCAATTCGAAGCTACAAGTGAAGATATATAGATAAATAAAAATTTGGTAAATCCACATTAGCGGTAGTACCCTTTGAATGAACGGTGATTCCGAGACCGAAGTGAAAAGGGATAAGTACTTTAGTATGATTATATATGTCTAGAATAAATGTGATGGCAACTTATTTCATCCATTACAGAGATCCAAGAGTGATACCCTATGAATAAACGTTGATTGTGAGACAAAAATAAAAAGGAATAAAGACATTAGTACGATTAGATACGTCTTGAATCAATGCAATAGCAACTGATTTAGTCCAATTCAAAGCTCCGAGTTAAGCTGTATAGATAATTAAATATTTGGTAAATCCCCATAAGCGGTAGTACCCTTTGAATAAACGGTGATTCCTAGACCGGACTAAAAAGGGATAAATAATTTAGTGTGATCATAAATGTCTAGAATAAATGCGATAGCAATTGATTTCATCCAATTCAGAGATCCAAGAGTATTACCCTATCAATAAACGTTGATTCAGAGACATAAATAAAAAGGGCTAAAGACTTAATTATGATCACGTACGTCTTGAATCAATGCAATAGCAACTGATTTTGTCCAATTCAGATCTCCAAGTGAAGATATATAGATAATTAAAAATTTGGTAAATCCCCATAGACGGTAGTACCTTTGAATAAACGGTGAATACGAGACCGAACTAAAAAGGGATTAATACTTTAGTATGATCATATATGTCTAGAATAAATGCGATAGCAACTGATTTCATCCAATTCAAAGATCCAAGAGTGTTACCCTATGAATAAACGCTGATTCTGAGAAAGAAATATATATGGATAAAGACTTTAGTATGATCACGTACATCTTAAATCAATGCAATAGCAACTGATTTAGTCTAATTCGAAGATCCGTGTGAAGATATATAGAAAAATTAAAATTTGGTAAATCCCCATAGGCAGTAGTACACTTTGAATAAGCGGTGATTCCGTGACCGAACTAAAAAGGGAAAATACTTTAGTTTGATCATATATATCTAGAATAACGTGACAGCAACTGATTTCATCCAATTCAGAGATTTAAGAGTGTTACCTTGTGAATAAACGTTGATTATGAGACCGAATTAAAAAGGGATAACGACTTTAGTATGATCAAGTAAGTCTTGAATCAATTCAAAATCAAATGATTTAGTCCAATTCGGAGCTTTGAGTGAAGATATATAAATAAATAAAAATTTGGTAAATCCCCATAAGCGGTAGTACCCTTTGAATGAACGCTGATTCCGAGACCGAAGTGAAAAGGGATAAGTACTTTAGTATGATCATATATGTCTAGAATAAATGCGATGGCAACCGATTTCATCCATTACAGAGATCCAAGAGTGATACCCTATGAATAAACGTTGATTGTGAGACAGAAATAAAAACGAATAAAGACAGTAGTACGATCAGGTACGTCTTGAATCAATGTAATAGCAACTGATTTAGTCCAATTCAGAGCTCCGAGTTAAGCTGTATAGATAATTAAATATTTGGTAAATCCCCATAAGCGGTAGTACGCTTTGAATAAACCTAGACCGAACTAAAAAGGGATAAATAATTTGTGTGATCATAGATGTCTAGAATAAATGCGATAGCAATTGATTTCATCCAATTCAGAGATCCAAGAGTATTACCCTATTAATAAACGTTGATTCAGAGACAGAAATAAAAAGGGATAAAGACTTTACTATGATCACGTACGTCTTGAATCAATGCAATAGAAACTAATTTTATCCAATTCAGATCTCCAAGTGAAGATATATAGATAAATAAAAATTCGGTAAATCCCCATAGACGGTAGTACCTTTGAATAAACGGTGAACACGAGACCGAACTAAAAAGGGATAAATACTTTAGTATGATCATATATGTCTAGAATAAATGCGATAGAAACTGATTTCATCCAATTCAAAGATCCAAGAGTGTTACAATATGATTAAACGCTGATTCTGAGACAGATATAAAAATGGATAAAGACTTTAGTATGATCACGTACGTCTTTAATCAATGCAATTGCAACTGATTTAGTTCAATTCTAAGATCTGTGTGAAGATATATAGATAAATAAAAATTTGGTAAATCCCCATAGGCAGTAGTACACTTTGAATAAGCGGTGATTCCGTGACCGAACTAAAAAGGGAAAATACTTTAGTATGATCATATATATCTCGAATAATGTGACAGCAACTGATTTCATCCAATTCAGAGATTTAAGAGTGTTACCTTGTGAATAAACGTTGATTATGAGACCGAATTAAAAAGGGATAACCACTTTAGTATAATCAAGTAAGTCTTGAATCAATTCAAAATCAAATGATTTAGTCCAATTCGGAGCTTTGAGTGAAGATATATAGATAAATAAAAATTTGGTAAATTCCCATAAGCGGTAGTACCCTTTGAATGAACGGTGATTCCGAGACCGAAGTGAAAAGGGATAAGTACCTTAATATGATCATGTATGTCTAGAATAAATGTGATGGCAACCGATTTCATCCATTACAGAGATCCAAGAGTGATACCCTATGAATAAACGTTGATTGTGAGACAGAAATAAAAAGGAATAAAGACAGTAGTACGATCAGGTACGTCTTGAATCAATGTAATAGCAACTGATTTAATCCAATTCAGAGCTCCGAGTTAAGCTGTATAGATAACTAAATATTTGGTAAATCCCCATAAGCGGTAGTACCCTTTGAATAAACCTAGACCGAACTAAAAAGGGATAAATAATTTTGTGTGATCATAGATGTCTAGAATAAATGCGATAGCAATTGATTTCATCCAATTCAGATATCCAAGAGTATTACCCTATTAATAAACGTTGATTCAGAGACAGAAATAAAAAGGGATAAAAACTTTACTATGATCACGTACGTCTTGAATCAATGCAATAGTAACTGATTTTGTCCAATTCAGATCTCCAAGTGAAGATATATAGATAAATAAAAATTTGGTAAATCCCCATATACGGTAGTACCTTTGAATAAACGGTAACACGAGTACGAACTAAAAAGGGATAAATACTTTAGTATGTTCATATATGTCTAGAATAAATGCAATAGCAACTGATTTCATCCAATTTAAAGATCCAAGAGTGTTACCCTATGATTAAACGCTGATTCTGAGACAGATATAAAAATGGATAAAGACTTTAGTATGATCACGTACGTCTTGAATCAATGCAATAACAACTGATTTAGTCCAATTCTAAGATCTGTTTGAAGATATATAGATAAATAAAAATTTGGTAAATCCCCATAGGCAGTAGTACACTTTGAATAAGCGGTGATTCCGTGACCGAACTAAAAAGGGAAAATACTTTAGTATGATCATATATATCTAGAATAATGTGACAGCAACTGATTTCATCCAATTCAGAGATTTAAGAGTGTTACCTTGTGAATAAACGTTGATTATGAGACCGAATTAAAAAGGGATAACGACTTTAGTATGATCAAGTACGTCTTGAATCAATTCAAAATCAACTGATTTAGTCCAATTCGGAGCTTTGAGTGAAGATATATAGATAAAGAAAAATTTGGTAAATCCCCATAAGCGGTAGTACCCTTTGAATGAACAGTGATTCCGAGACCGATGTGAAAAGGGATAAGTACTTTAGTATGATCATATATGTCTAGAATAAATGTGATGGCAACTGATTTCATCCATTACAGAGATCCAAGAGTGATACCCTATGAATAAACATTGATTGTGAGACAGAAATAAAAAGGAATAAAGACATTAGTACGATCAGGTACGTCTTGAATCAATGCAATAACAACTGATTTAGTCCAATTCAGAGCTCCGAGTTAAGCTGTATTGATAATTAAATATTTGGTAAATCCCCATAAGAGGTAGTACCCTTTGAATAAACCTAGACCGAACTAAAAAGGGATAAATAATTTAGTGTGATCATAGATGTCTAGAATAAATGCGATAGCAATTGATTTCATCCAATTCAGAGATCCAAGAGTATTACCCTATTAATAAACGTTGATTCAGAGACAGAAATAAAAAGGGATAAACACTTTACTATGATCACGTACGTCTTGAATCAATGCAATATAAACTAATTTTGTCCAATTCAGATCTCCAAGTGAAGATATATAGATAAATAAAAATTTGGTAAATCCCCATAGACGGTAGTACCTTTAAATAAACGGTGAACACGAGACCGAACTAAAAAGGGATAAATACTTTAGTATGATCATATATGTCTAGAATAAATGCGATAGCAACTGATTTCATCCAATTCAAAGATCCAAGAGTGTTACCCTATGATTAAACGCTGATTCTGAGACAGATATAAAAATGGATAAAGACTTTAGTATGATCACGTACGTCTTTAATCAATGCAATAGCAACTGATTTAGTCCAATTCTAAGATCTATGTGTAGATATATAGATAAATAAAATTTGGTAAATCCTCATAGGCAGTAGTACACTTTGAATAAGCGGTGATTCCGTGACCGAACTAAAAAGGGAAAATACTTTAGTATGATCATATATATCTAGAATAATGTGACAGCAACTGATTTCATCCAATTCAGAGATTTAAGAGTGTTACCTTGTGAATAAACGTTGATTATGAGACCGACTTAAAAAGGGATAACGAC
Organism: Clarkia xantiana subsp. parviflora; assembly: GCA_036873135.1. Taxonomy (NCBI): domain Eukaryota; kingdom Viridiplantae; phylum Streptophyta; class Magnoliopsida; order Myrtales; family Onagraceae; genus Clarkia; species Clarkia xantiana. The sequence continues at coordinate 248,352 of JAPTYO010000001.1, forward strand.
TTTATTATAATCATGTAAGTCTTGAATCAATTCAAAATCAAATGATTTAGTCCAATTCGGAGCTTTGAGTGAAGATATATAGATAAATAAAAATTTTGGAAATCCCCATAAGCGGTAGTACCCTTTGAATGGACGGTGATTCCGAGACCGAAGTGAAAAGGGATAAGTACTTTAATATGATCATATATGTCTAGAGTAAATGCGATGGCAACCGATTTCATCCATTACAGAGATCCAAGAGTGATACCCTATGAATAAACGTTTATTGTGAGACAGAAATAAAAAGGAATAAAGACAGTAGTACGATCAGGTACGTCTTGAATCAATGTAATAGCAACTGATTTAATCCAATTCAGAGCTCCGAGTTAAGCTGTATAGATAACTAAATATTTGGTAAATCCCCATAAGCGGTAGTACCCTTTGAATAAACCTAGACCGAACTAAATAGGGATAAATAATTTTGTGTGATCATAGATGTCTAGAATCAATGCGATAGCAATTGATGTCATCCAATTCAGAGATCCAAGAGTATTACCCTATTAATAAACGTTGATCCAGAGACAGAAATAAAAAGGGATAAAGACTTTACTATGATCACGTACGTCTTGAATCAATGCAATAGCAACTGATTTTTTCCAATTCAGATCTCCAAGTGAAGATATATAGATAAATAAAAATTTGGTAAATCCCCATAGAGGGTAGTACCTTTGAATAAACGGTGAACACGAGACCGAACTAAAAAGGGATAAATACTTTAGTATGATCATATATGTCTAGAATAAATGCAATAGCAACTGATTTCATCCAATTCAAAGATCCAAGAGTCTTACCTTATGAATAAATGTTGATTCTGAGACAGAAAAAAAAATGGATAAAGACTTTAGTATGATCAAGTACGTCTTGAATCAATGCAATAGCAACTGATTTAGTCCAATTCTAAGATCCGTGTGAAGATATATAGATAAATAAAAATTTGGTAAATCCCCATAGGTAGTAGTACAATTTGAATAAGCGGTGATTCCGAGTTGAACTAAAAAGGGAAACTACTTTAGTATGATCATATATATATCTAGAATAATGTGACAGCAACTGATTTCATCCAATTCAGAGATTTAAGAGTGTTACCTTGTGAATAAACGTTGATTATGAGACCGAATTAAAAAGGGATAACGACTTTAGTATAATCAAGTACGTATTGAATCAATTCAAAATAAACTTATTTAGTCTAATTCGGAGATCCGAGTGAAGATATATAGATAAATAAAAATTTGGTAAATCCCCATAAGCGGTAGTACCCTTTGAATGAACGGTGATTTCGAGATCGAACTGAAAAGGGATAAATACGAACTGAAAAGGGTAAATAAGATCAGGTACGTCTCGAATCAATGCAATGGCAACTGATTTAATCCAATTCGGAGCTACAAGTAAAGATATATAGATAAATAAAAATTTGGTAAATCCACATAAGCGGTAGTACCCTTTGAATGAACGGTGATTCCGAGACCGAAGTGAAAAGGGATAAGTACTTTAGTATGATTATATATGTCTAGAATAACTGTGATGGCAACTTATTTCATCCATTACAGAGATCCAAGAGTGATACCCTATGAATAAACGTTGATTGTGAGACAAAAATAAAAAGGAATAAAGACATTAGTACGATTAGATACGTCTTGAATCAATGCAATAGCAACTGATTTAGTCCAATTCAAAGCTCCGAGTTAAGCTGTATAGATAATTAAATATTTGGTAAATCCCCATAAGCGGTAGTACCCTTTGAATAAACGGTGATTCCTAGACCGGACTAAAAAGGGATAAATAATTTAGTGTGATCATAGATATCTAGAATAAATGCGATAGCAATTGATTTCATCCAATTCAGAGATCCAAGAGTATTACCCTATCAATAAACGTTGATTCAGAGACATAAATAAAAAGGGCTAAAGACTTTATTATGATCACGTACGTCTTGAATCAATGCAATAGCAACTGATTTTGTCCAATTCAGATCTCCAAGTGAAGATATATAGATAAATAAAAATTTGGTAAATCCCCATAGACGGTAGTACCTTTGAATAAACGGTGAATACGAGACCGAACTAAAAAGGGATTAATACTTTAGTATGATCATATATGTCTAGAATAAATGCGATAGCAACTGATTTCATCCAATTCAAAGATCCAAGAGTGTTACCCTATGAATAAACGCTGATTCTGAGAAAGAAATATATATGGCTAAAGACTTTAGTATGATCACGTACATCTTAAATCAATGCAATAGCAACTGATTTAGTCTAATTCGAAGATCCGTGTGAAGATATATAGAAAAATTAAAATTTGGTAAATCCCCATAGGCAGTAGTACACTTTGAATAAGCGGTGATTCCGTGACCGAACTAAAAAGGGAAAATACTTTAGTATGATCATATATATCTAGAATAACGTGACAACAACTGATTTCATCCAATTCAGAGATTTAAGAGTGTTACCTTGTGAATAAACGTTGATTATGAGACCAAATTAAAAAGGGATAACGACTTTAGTATGATCAAGTAAGTCTTGAATCAATTCAAAATCAAATGATTTAGTCCAATTCGGAGCTTTGAGTGAAGATATATAAATAAATAAAAATTTGGTAAATCCCCATAAGCGGTAGTACCCTTTGAATGAACGCAGATTCCGAGATCGAAGTGAAAAGGGATAAGTACTTTAGTATGATCATATATGTCTAGAATAAATGCGATGGCAACCGATTTCATCCATTACAGAGATCCAAGAGTGATACCCTGTGAATAAACGTTGATTGTGAGACAGAAATAAAAACGAATAAAGACAGTAGTACGATCAGGTACGTCTTGAATCAATGTAATAGCAACTGATTTAGTCCAATTCAGAGCTCCGAGTTAAGCTGTATAGATAATTAAATATTTGGTAAATCCCCATAAGCGGTAGTACGCTTTGAATAAACCTAGACCGAACTAAAAAGGGATAAATAATTTGTGTGATCATAGATGTCTAGAATAAATGCGATAGCAATTGATTTCATCCAATTCAGAGATCCAAGAGTATTACCCTATTAATAAACGTTGATTCAGAGACAGAAATAAAAAGGGATAAAGACTTTACTATGATCACGTACGTCTTGAATCAATGCAATAGAAACTAATTTTGTCCAATTCAGATCTCCAAGTGAAGATATATAGATAAATAAAAATTTGGTAAATCCCCATAGACGGTAGTACCTTTGAATAAACGGTGAACACGAGACCGAACTAAAAAGGGATAAATACTTTAGTATGATCATATATGTCTAGAATAAATGCGATAGAAACTGATTTCATCCAATTCAAAGATCCAAGAGTGTTACCCTATGATTAAACGCTGATTCTGAGACAGATATAAAAATGGATAAAGACTTTAGTATGATCACGTACGTCTTTAATCAATGCAATTGCAACTGATTTAGTCCAATTCTAAGATCTGTGTGAAGATATATAGATAAATAAAAATTTGGTAAATCCCCATAGGCAGTAGTACACTTTGAATAAGCGGTGATTCCGTGACCGAACTAAAAAGGGAAAATACTTTAGTATGATCATATATATCTCGAATAATGTGACAGCAACTGATTTCATCCAATTCAGAGATTTAAGAGTGTTACCTTGTGAATAAACTTTGGTTATGAGACCGAATTAAAAAGGGATGACCACTTTAGTATAATCAAGTAAGTCTTGAATCAATTCAAAATCAAATGATTTAGTCCTATTCGGAGCTTTGAGTGAAGATATATAGATAAATAAAAATTTGGTAAATCCCCATAAGCGGTAGTACCCTTTGAATGAACGGTGATTCCGAGACCGAAGTGAAAAGGGATAAGTACTTTAATATGATCATGTATGTCTAGAATAAATGTGATGGCAACCGATTTCATCCATTACAGAGATCCAAGAGTGATACCCTATGAATAAACGTTGATTGTGAGACATAAATAAAAAGGAATAAAGACAGTAGTACGATCAGGTACGTCTTGAATCAATGTAATAGCAACTGATTTAATCCAATTCAGAGCTCCGAGTTAAGCTGTATTGATAATTAAATATTTGGTAAATCCCCATAAGAGGTAGTACCCTTTGAATAAACGGTGATTCCTAGACCGAACTAAAAAGGGATAAATAATTTAGTATGATCATAGATGTCTAGAATAAATGCGATAGCAATTGATTTCATCCAATTCAGAGATCCAAGAGTATTACCCTATTAATAAACGTTGATTCAGAGACAGAAATAAAAAGGGATAAAGACTTTACTATGATCACCTACGTCTTGAATCAATGCAATAGCAACTGATTTTGTCCAATTTAGATCTCAAAGTGAAGATATATAGATAAATAAAAATTTGGTAAATCCCCATAGACGGTAGTACCTTTGAATAAACGGTGAACACGAGACCGAACTAAAAAGGGATAAATACATTAGTATGATCATATATGTCTAGAATAAATGCGATAGAAACTGATTTCATCCAATTCAAAGATCCAAGAGTGTTACCCTATGAATAAACGCTGATTCTGAGAAAGAAATATATATGGATAAAGACTTTAGTATGATCACGTACATCTTAAATCAATGCAATAGCAACTGATTTAGTCTAATTCGAAGATCCGTGTGAAGATATATAGAAAAATTAAAATTTGGTAAATCCCCATAGGCAGTAGTACACTTTGAATAAGCGGTGATTCCGTGACCGAACTAAATAGGGAAAATACTTTAGTATGATCATATATATCTAGAATAACGTGACAGCAACTGATTTCATCCAATTCAGAGATTTAAGAGTGTTACCTTGTGAATAAACGTTGATTATGAGACCGAATTAAAAAGGGATAACGACTTTAGTATGATCAAGTAAGTCTTGAATCAATTCAAAATCAAATGATTTAGTCCAATTCGGAGCTTTGAGTGAAGATATATAAATAAATAAAAATTTGGTAAATCCCCATAAGCGGTAGTACCCTTTGAATGAACGCTGATTCCGAGACCGAAGTGAAAAGGGATAAGTACTTTAGTATGATCATATATGTCTAGAATAAATGCGATGGCAACCGATTTCATCCATTACAGAGATCCAAGAGTGATACCCTATGAATAAACGTTGATTGTGAGACAGAAATAAAAACGAATAAAGACAGTAGTACGATCAGGTACGTCTTGAATCAATGTAATAGCAACTGATTTAGTCCAATTCAGAGCTCCGAGTTAAGCTGTATAGATAATTAAATATTTGGTAAACCCCCATAAGCGGTAGTACGCTTTGAATAAACCTAGACCGAACTAAAAAGGGATAAATAATTTTGTGTGATCATAGATGTCTAGAATAAATGCGATAGCAATTGATTTCATCCAATTCAGAGATCCAAGAGTATTACCCTATTAATAAACGTTGATTCAGAGACAGAAATAAAAAGGGATAAAGACTTTACTATGATCACGTACGTCTTGAATCAATGCAATAGAAATTGATTTCATCCAATTCAGATCTCCAAGTGAAGATATATAGATAAATAAAAATTTGGTAAATCCCCATAGACGGTAGTACCTTTGAATAAACGGTGAACACGAGACCGAACTAAAAAGGGATAAATACTTTAGTATGATCATATATGTCTAGAATAAATGCGATAGAAACTGATTTCATCCAATTCAAAGATCCAAGAGTGTTACCCTATGATTAAACGCTAATTCTGAGACAGATATAAAAATGGATAAAGACTTTAGTATGATCACGTACGTCTTTAATCAATGCAATTGCAACTGATTTAGTCCAATTCTAAGATCTGTGTGAAGATATATAGATAAATAAAAATTTGGTAAATCCCCATAGGCAGTAGTACACTTTGAATAAGCGGTGATTCCGTGACCGAACTAAAAAGGGAAAATTCTTTAGTATGATCATATATATCTCGAATAATGTGACAGCAACTGATTTCATCCAATTCAGAGATTTAAGAGTGTTACCTTGTGAATAAACGTTGATTATGAGACCGAATTAAAAAGGGATAACCACTTTAGTATAATCAAGTAAGTCTTGAATCAATTCAAAATCAAATGATTTAGTCCAATTCGGAGCTTTGAGTGAAGATATATAGATAAATAAAAATTTGGTAAATCCCCATAAGCGGTAGTACCCTTTGAATGAACGGTGATTCCGAGACCGAAGTGAAAAGGGATAAGTACTTTAATATGATCATGTATGTCTAGAATAAATGTGATGGCAACCGATTTCATCCATTACAGAGATCCAAGAGTGATACCCTATGAATAAACGTTGATTGTGAGACAGAAATAAAAAGGAATAAAGACAGTAGTACGATCAGGTACGTCTTGAATCAATGTAATAGCAACTGATTTAATCCAATTCAGAGCTCCAAGTTAAGCTGTATAGATAATTAAATATTTGGTAAATCCCCATAAGCGGTAGTACCCTTTGAATAAACCTAGACCGAACTAAAAAGGGATAAATAATTTTGTGTGATCATAGATGTCTAGAATAAATGCGATAGCAATTGATTTCATCCAATTCAGATATCCAAGAGTATTACCCTATTAATAAACGTTGATTCAGAGACAGAAATAAAAAGGGATAAAGACTTTACTATGATCACGTACGTCTTGAATCAATGCAATAGTAACTGATTTTGTCCAATTCAGATCTCCAAGTGAAGATATATAGATAAATAAAAATTTGGTAAATCCCCATATACGGTAGTACCTTTGAATAAACGGTAACACGAGTACGAACTAAAAAGGGATAAATACTTTAGTATGTTCATATATGTCTAGAATAAATGCAATAGCAACTGATTTCATCCAATTTAAAGATCCAAGAGTGTTACCCTATGATTAAACGCTGATTCTGAGACAGATATAAAAATGAATAAAGACTTTAGTATGATCACGTACGTCTTGAATCAATGCAATAGCAACTGATTTAGTCCAATTCTAAGATCTGTTTGAAGATATATAGATAAATAAAAATTTGGTAAATCCCCATAGGCAGTAGTATACTTTGAATAAGCGGTGATTCCGTGACCGAACTAAATAGGGAAAATACTTTAGTATGATTATATATATCTAGAATAATGTGACAGCAACTGATTTCATCCAATTCAGAGATTTAAGAGTGTTACCTTGTGAATAAACGTTGATTATGAGACCGAATTAAAAAGGGATAACGACTTTAGTATGATCAAGTACGTCTTGAATCAATTCAAAATCAACTGATTTAGTCCAATTCGGAGCTTTGAGTGAAGATATATAGATAAATAAAAATTTGGTAAATCCCCATAAGCGGTAGTACCATTTGAATGAACAGTGATTCCGAGACCGATGTGAAAAGGGATAAGTTCTTTAGTATGATCATATATGTCTAGAATAAATGTGATGGCAACTGATTTCATCCATTACAGAGATCCAAGAGTGATACCCTATGAATAAACATTGATTGTGAGACAGAAATAAAAAGGAATAAAGACATTAGTACGATCAGGTACGTCTTGAATCAATGCAATAACAACTGATTTAGTCCAATTCAGAGCTCCGAGTTAAGCTGTATTGATAATTAAATATTTGGTAAATCCCCATAAGAGGTAGTACCCTTTGAATAAACGGTGATTCCTAGACCGAACTAAAAAGGGATAAATAATTTAGTATGATCATAGATGTCTAGAATAAATGCGATAGCAATTGATTTCATCCAATTCAGAGATCCAAGAGTATTACCCTATTAATAAACGTTGATTCAGAGACAGAAATAAAAAGGGATAAAGACTTTACTATGATCACGTACGTCTTGAATCAATGCAATAGCAACTGATTTTGTCCAATTCAGATCTCCAAGTGAAGATATATAGATAAATAAAAATTTGGTAAATCCCCATAGACGGTAGTACCTTTGAATAAACGGTGAACACGAGACCGAACTAAAAAGGGATAAATACTTTAGTATGATCATATATGTCTAGAATAAATGCGATAACAACTGATTTCATCCAATTCAAAGATCCAAGAGTCTTACCTTATGAATAAACGTTGATTCTGAGACAGAAAAAAAAAATGGATAAAGACTTTAGTATTATCAAGTACGTCTTGAATCAATGCAATAGCAACTGATTTAGTCCAATTCTAAGATCCGTGTGAAGATATATAGATAAATAAAAATTTGGTAAATCCCCATCGGTAGTAGTACAATTAGAATAAGCGGTGATTCCGAGACCGAACTAAAAAGGGAAACTACTTTAGTATGATCATATATATATCTAGAATAATGTGACAGCAACTGATTTCATCCAATTCAGAGATTTAAGAGTGTTACCTTGTGAATAAACGTTGATTATGAGACCGAATTAAAAAGGGATAACGAGTTTTGTATGATCAAGTACGTATTGAATCAATTCAAAATAAACTTATTTAGTCTAATTCGGAGCTTTGAGTGAAGATATATAGATAAATAAAAATTTGGTAAATCCCCATAAGCGGTAGTACCCTTTGAATGAACAGTGATTCCGAGACCGATGTGAAAAGGGATAAGTACTTTAGTAAGATCATATATGTCTAGAATAAATGCGATGGCAACTGATTTCATCCATTACAGAGATCCAAGAGTGATACCCTATGAATAAACATTGATTGTGAGACAGAAATAGAAAGGAATAAAGACATTAGTACGATCAGGTGCGTCTTGAATCAATGCAATAACAACTGATTTAGTCCAATTCAGAGCTCCGAGTTAAGCTGTATTGATAATTAAATATTTGGTAAATCCCCATAAGCGGTAGTACCCTTTGAATAAACGGTGATTCCTAGACCGAACTAAAAAGGGATAAATAATTTAGTATGATCATAGATGTCTAGAATAAATGCGATAGCAATTGATTTCATCCAATTCAGAGATCCAAGAGTATTACCCTATTAATAAACGTTGATTCAGAGACAGAAATAAAAAGGGATAAAGACTTTACTATGATCACGTACGTCTTGAATCAATGCAATAGCAACTGATTTTGTCCAATTCAGATCTCCAAGTGAAGATATATAGATAAATAAAAATTTGGTAAATCCCCATAGACGGTAGTACCTTTGAATAAACGGTGAACACGAGACCGAACTAAAAAGGGATAAATACTTTAGTATGATCATATATGTCTAGAATAAATGCGATAGCAACTGATTTCATCCAATTCAAAGATCCAAGAGTCTTACCTTATGAATAAACGTTGATTCTGAGACAGAAAAAAAATGGATAAAGACTTTAGTATGATCAAGTACGTCTTGAATCAATGCAATAGCAACTGATTTAGTCCAATTCTAAGATCCGTGTGAAGATATATAGATAAATAAAAATTTGGTAAATCCCCATAGGTAGTAGTACAATTAGAATAAGCGGTGATTCCGAGACCGAACTAAAAAGGAAAACTACTTTAGTATGATCATATATATATCTAGAATAATGTGACAGCAACTGATTTCATCCAATTCAGAGATTTAAGAGTGTTACCTTGTGAATAAACGTTGATTATGAGACCGAATTAAAAAGGGATAACGACTTTTGTATGATCAAGTACGTATTGAATCAATTCAAAATAAACTTATTTAGTCTAATTCGGAGATCCGAGTGAAGATATATAGATAAATAAAAATTTGGTAAATCCCCATAAGCGGTAGTACCCTTTGAATGAACGGTGATTCCGAGACCGAACTGAAAAGGGATAAATACGAACTGAAAAGGGATAAATACGATTAGGTACGTCTTGAATCAATGCAATAGCAACTGATTTAGTCCAATTCAAAGCTCCGAGTTAAGCTGTATAGATAATTAAATATTTGGTAAATCCCCATAAGCGGTAGTACCCTTTGAATAAACGGTGATTACTAGACCGAACTAAAAAGGGATAAATAATTTAGTGTGATCATAGATGTCTAGAATAAATGCGATAGCAATTGATTTCATCCAATTCATAGATCCAAAAGTATTACCCTATCAATAAACGTTGATTCAGAGACATAAATAAAAAGGGCTAAAGACTTTACTATGATCACGTACGTCTTGTATCAATGCAATAGCAACTGATTTGTCCAATTCAGATCTCCAAGTGAAGATATATAGATAAATAAAAATTTGGTAAATCCCCATAGACGGTAGTACCTTTGAATAAACGGTGAATACGAGACCGAACTAAAAAGGGATAAATACTTTAGTATGCGATAGAATTGATTTCATCCAATTCAAAGATCCAAGAGTGTTACCCTATGAATAAACGCTGATTCTGAGAAAGAAATATATATGGATAAAGACTTTAGTATGATCACGTACATCTTGAATCAATGCAATAGCAACTGATTTAGTCTAATTCAAAGATCCGTGTGAAGATATATAGAAAAATAAAAATTTGGTAAATCCCCATAGGCAGTAGTACACTTTGAATAAGCGGTGATTCCGTGACCGAACTAAAAAGGGAAAATACTTTAGTATGATCATATATATCTAGAATAATGTGACAACAACTGATTTCATCCAATTCAGAGATTTAAGAGTGTTACCTTGTGAATAAACGTTGATTATGAGACCGAATTAAAAAGGGATAACGACTTAGTATGATCAAGTAAGTCTTGAATCAATTCTAAATCAAATGATTTAGTCCAATTCGGAGCTTTGAGTGAAGATATATAGATAAACAAAAGTAAATCCCCATAAGCGGTAGTACCCTTTGAATGAACGGTGATTCCGAGACCGAAGTGAAAAGGGATAAGTACTTTAGTATGATCATATATGTCTAGAATAAATGCGATGGCAACCGATTTCATCCATTACAGAGATCCAAGAATGATACCCTATGAATAAACGTTGATTGTGAGACAGAAATAAAAAGGAATAAAGACAGTAGTATGATCAGGTACGTCTTGAATCAATGTAATAGCAACTGATTTAGTCCAATTCAGAGCTCCGAGTTAAGCTGTATAGATAATTAAATATTTGGTAAATCCCCATAAGCGGTAGTACCCTTTGAATAAACGGTGATTCCTAGACCAAACTAAAAAGGGATAAATAATTTAGTATGATCATAGATGTCTAGAATAAATACGATAGCAATTGATTTCATCCAATTCAGAGATCCAAGAGTTTTACCATATGAATAAAGATCCAAGAGTTTTACCATATGAATAAACGTTGATTTGAGACTGAACTAAAACGGGATAAAGACTTTAGTATGATCACGTACGTCTTGTTTAATGCAATAACAACTGATTTAGTACAATTCAGAGCTCCGAGTGAAAATGTATTGATAAATAAAAATTTGGTAAATCCCCATAGGCGGTGTTAGATATCTGTCCAATTCGGGTTCGTATTTACATTTCGGGCCTCGCAAAATACTCCAAAACCCGTAAAAGAAATCTTCTGCGGGTACCCAAGTCCAAAACGGTCTGGAATACGCGCAGTACACGGACCGGGGGACTTCCGGATTGCTAGAAAATCCGGGTAGGTCCAGATTACCGACATACTCCGCGCGCTTATCCCGATTATTTTGCCAAGTACGAGAAGTCAGTGCGCGCATAGTCCACATTGATGACGGTATACGTTTTCCTTTATACCGGCATCAAACCGTTCAAAATCGGGCACGATCCTTTGGTTCCCTATAAATAGGGACCTAGGTCTCCCATTTTAAAAAATTCCCTCATTCTGGCTTTTGGGTGCTCTGACTTCTCTCTAAAGACTTTTTCTCTCTAAAGATTTTGACTTGACCGTCGGAAAGGGCCCAACCAGCATCCCCCCCCCCTCTTCCACGCTGGTTAATGCCCCTTGTGCAGGACCTGGATTTCGAGAGATCAAAGTCGGGAAGGTGAAGACTAGTTCGAGGATCGTGTCTCAAAGGTTCACAGCATACGGACAGATTCCCGTTCTTGAGCACACATCCAGTGCCCGTTCGTGGGAGAGAAGCCCGAAGTTACCCAAGTGGAAACAGACTTAACATTTGGCGCCGTCTGCGTGATTCGAACAAAAAGCTGTTCCATATCGCAAGCTATGACAGGAAGACGAACAAAGAAGGCGGGTGCAAGCAAGCCGAAGCCGACAAGAAGCCAACCAGGATCTTCTCACATTCCAGACACAGTGTCTACCGCCTCATCCGTGCATTCCGCACAGCATGGCCTTAAAGTCCAAAATACAGCATACATTGCATCCCATCCTAAAAAAAAAAATGGCAAACGTACATAGGATCCATGGAGACTTTGATGCTGAAAGCGAGAATTCATACGAGCAAGAAGTGTACGTTGTAAAGACAATGCACAAGTCCCTTGATACCAACATGGAGTATATCGACATAAAGGATACCGCCTTTGAAGATGTCATTGATTTTTCATCAAAGGACAAATAGCACATTACGTACCACGATGCCTTGGTCATAACCACGCAGAAGCCGACAAGAAGTCAACTTGGATCCTCCCACATGCCTGTTGCCACATCCAATGCTTTCTTCATGCCAACAAGAAGTGCATCCTTCGCACAGTACGACCATGGAGTCCTCCAATACAAAAGTGTCAACCCGCCACCACCTGTCACTCCTACCATGATGACCGCGCTCGAAGAACTGCTTGCATTCCGAAAGATGTTAAGCAACCAAGGATATGCCCCGCCACCACCACCTCACGGACAAGTCGAGGAGACAAGAACAAATTCCCGAGTCACAAGTCATCAAGACACACCGCACCAAAGGATAGGGGCGCAGTACACGGAAGGTACCTTCCAGTACCAACAACCAAGGCAAGGAGTTGCACGCTCATACAACCTGTATGTGATAGCACAACACCAAGAAGGGGCATGGAAACAACTTCCAACCTCCCGCTCAAAAATACATAAGGAAGGTTCTTCCACGAGGACAAGCCAAGACGATGCTGACATCTGTCACAAGGAGGGACGGAAAAAGCATGTTACTGACGATGATGTCCCAATCACAGGACTTACAACAAGAACCTTGAAGGCAATAATTGAGGAAAATATAGACGCTTCTTGGGAAAAGAGACAACCGCAACTAAAGAGGCCATTCCAGTCAGACGTCCAAAGGCTCAAAAAGACCAATCTCGCCAAATTTGTTCCATTGAACACACCGCTGTCCGTCATCTTGAAAGAGATAAAGGAGACCAAGCTGTGGAAAAAGCCCTCTAATTTCCACAAGGGCCCATTGGGAAAAGATGAAAGCAAATGGTGTGAAAATCACGAAGTGTATGGCCACGAGACGGAAAGCTGTTTTGGATTAAAGTCTCATGTAAACAGCTTAATCTTAAAAGGAGAAATGAGGAAGTATATCGACCAAGGAAATAAGCATCAAAAGAAGTCTCATGTGGAGTCTTCAGGAAAAGGCAAAGGAAAAGAAAGGGCGAATGATAATCCACCTCTCGCCAAGCGCGGAAAAAACAACGTCACTCATGGAACCAATTATGACAACTTATACAGTCTTTGGAGCACGGAGGTGGAGGAAACAAATTTCAAACTCTCGGAAAACAAACTTCACCGTCCACTTGAGCCAATGATTGCCTTCCTTGGCAAGAACGTTGAAGAACGATGCAAGCACCATAAAACTAGGGGGCATAACACCAATATTTGTTCATCCACAAAGGTGGAGATTGAAGAGCTCAACACGCTAGATGCACTGAGGAACTATGTGGCACGTGGCAGAATCAACTTGCCGACGTATCACCTATGAAGACGTCAAACACATCATCAATCCCTTTATCTTCATTTTTGCATATCTACTTTAAGTCTTCTTGGATTAAGTACAACTTATGTTTATTAGCCTTAGTACTTTTCAAAAGGAGCGATCAGTAGACGCCTTCCTGTAATCCATTGTACGAACCCTAAATATCTAATGAAGGTTAAATCTACTTTCGTAGGTATATTATTATATCATGCATACTACCTTGGAATAACGCCAAGTAACAACTACGCACATATTAATTGCGTCAACAACACAAGCTATCGCACTAGGAACAACAAACGGCTTAGGCCATACAACATCCCCCATGCAACGGAGCCTCAAGCATTCTATACGCACAAGACTAAAAATCGCGCTGCAATAATAAACAAGACGAGGGCATCACCCAAGTGACAACGTCATCAACATTGTGGAAGATAGGAATTCAGGATACGCTCCTATGTTATATGCACGCCTGTGCCAAACCCATCACGAGAAAAAAAGTTAGAGAATTATTTCCAACATCCAGCAAGTTTACCCTTGTCAAGAACACAAGAAGGATCGTACCACTCAAAACGTACGCCGACAGCGAAACCTAATCTTCGGCCAAAACAAAGGAGAAGATGAGGATTCCACCAGTATAACATCTCTCAACCATGTGCACAATCGTCATACAAGGCACAACCTCAGGAAGAGTCACAAGTGTATGAAGAAACACATCAAATAAACCCAGGCCCCTTGAAAGTGAACACATGAAGCATACATCGCAAAACCAGCACATTAAATTCAACACCACACAATGCGCAATAGGAGAAGGAGAGCAAGAACTCCAAATCGGCGTTCCATTCGTGATCATAGAAAATCTTGACGCATATAATGGAATCCTAAGCTATACAACCATGAACAAGTGGGATATGATAAGCGTCAACATCACACCAAATGATCAAGTTTCCAACAAAGGCAGGGATTGGTGAAATAAAGGGAGATCAGCAGCTATCAAAAGGCTGCTACACGGTTGCACTCCAACATAATGTCAAGAAAAAAAATAGCGGAATTCCCGCCATTGATGAAAACCCAAGGGTAGATCATACACGTCCTGCTCTTGTTGAAGCGTTACAAGAAATCAAGATAGATGAGCCAGAAAGGATGGTCCGAGTAGGCACATCACTGTTAGAAGATGAAGTAATAGAAACCAACAGGACACAGCGATACGACTGCCAAGCGACTTGGGGGGCACCAAGCTGACAAGTGCTCGGCATTCCACCGAAGTGAAGAAACGAATAATTGCAAGAACACGCGGTACCATTCTTCTAAGAAGGAAACACCAAGCAATGATCATATATAGGCATGTACATCATGCTAAGGAGGCATCAACGCGTATCAACTAGGGGACGCATACAATAATGCATAGTCGTTGTTCATACATACATATTCACAATCACATATAACGGGTGATACTTGGAAAAGCTCCGCTCCCGACATATGCGCACCTGTCACGATCCGCACCTATCGCGTCCGCACTTAGGGAAGTTTCCTGCACAAACAAGGAGTCCTCGTATCAGATTCCTTTACTTTATCTATTATATGCATTACTAAAAAGAAAATTTCATAACTCCATATTTTTGCAAACTTTTAAACATTGCAACTATCTGACAAAGTGCAGTTCTGTTCGTAGGTACATACTACACTATGATTACTACATTGGAATTATGCCAAGTAGTAACCTATGAACATAATATCTACTTCAACAATACAAGCTAAGCATTATGTTCAAGGAGGGATTTATGGCACACAACGCCAACATATCTATTATCTACACCAACAGGGAATTTATTTCTCCATCCACAACGACGTCTATCTCAAGAAGGCGTTCACTCAGGAACAACGTCAACAACATACAATACCTTGGAAGAAAACCAAAACCTATTCTAAAAGTGACATGGTGCAATATCCTCCTTGTAGGGACAAAACCCATGTTCACATCTATCAAAAGTAACATGTTCCGACATCCTCTTCAAAAGGGCAAACCCCATGTTTACTTCTAAAAAATGGCATGTTGTGAAATCCTCTGGGAAAATCCTCATGTTCATAGCCATTCCCTGAATAAAAACAGGATGCGGCAAATACATTATGGGACTGATCACCCCACCGTGGCGGAAATCCTCTTAATAGATGACAACCCCACACACTAAAAGTATGCATACTCCCTTAAGGGTTCATACACCATGAAGACTTATGCCTGAAAAAGGACAGCTTCATGTTATACGCTTATAAAAGCAAAACTTGTACAAAACTCATCAAACTTCCATGTCGAGTCTTGTATAACGTTATCTTGCTCTTTAGCATATAACGCCAAAACAACAAAATCAGCAAGAGGTATCTTGCAACAACGTCGCCTTAGAGTGGAACTAAGAGACGGTATAAACTTAAGTCTTGCTACGTCAAGACGACACTGCTACATGTCAAAGGCCAAGTGCCAAGTACATTACTGCCTGCAATGCTACAAGTACCAAGTGTACATAACACCCTGCAATGCGCAAGTCGTAACATCGTATGTTCTATCCATCACAACAAAGAGTTCAATCCTATCATGCAAGTCCAATACATACGAACAATGAATATAATGCAAGGTATGAAATATTACTAACAAGTTATCACATGTTTATTATTATTGAAAACAGGTCCAAGTGATGAAATACCATGCAAGCAAAGGCATAAACAAAGATTTATCGAAAACCTCAAAACAACATCAACCCATTCACAAAGGGTTCAACATGTTGGAAGCAGGCAACCTGACACCAACCAAGAGATAACATCATCTCTAAGGATCTATGGCAAAGAGTTCATAATGTCAACATCAAATGCAATGTCGTCATTCGCACAAAAGACACGGCAAGAATGGTCGCTTCAACTTCCGTACGACATAGCTCTTCAACATAAGCGCGACAATCAGCAATGCGTGCATCAAAATCAGCCGTCTTCAAGATCAAGTTTCAAGTGTGAAGAAGTAAACAACGCTTACCTCAATGAGAGTAACGCTCCTCCTTGGGTCGGCCCCTCGACCGGGGGGCAGAAAGCACCACCGCACGACCCTCTATTCCCTTTATCGCAAGAAGGAGTTAGCACGGTCGTACTCGGCATAAAGAACTTAGAATCGCTCGAGGAACGCGCCCCTGCGTCGGATCTTTTGAGAATTGTGCTAAAGCCAGGAACTGCAACCACGCGTTCAGCAACATGAAAGCAACAACTTGGAAAATAAACAAGTTCAAAGAAGATACAAGGAGGTGCCTTACTCACAAGTCCTTTACCGCGACCATGTCCGGAGACTCCAGAGTAGCGGGGGCAATTGTACGGACATCCCTTCCAACAAGCGGATTACTGTATACATTGGCTATCTGCAAAGACGAGCTTTTTCCGTCAGTCCGACCTACATTACAACATGATACAATTCATAAAGATCATCAACATACCAAATCTTCAGATAGATGTATATGTGTACCGACATCAATTAATCAAGCAAGGGCATCAGCATCTACACTTGGTGTATTATTTAGCTGCTCAACCATGTCGACATCCGAACACAGAGTTACTCGCAGAATGGAAATAGTAGACTTACTCATGATAACAACCGTGGGAAGATTAATTCCGACAAGAAGATAGCAAGATCTGATATCCTGAAAAATGCAACCAACAATCCAATCAGTGCGCAAACACGCATCAACACTTATGCAATGGACGCTCCATGTGAGATAACTATGTACGCAATGAACTAATAATCTTCGTGTAACAAGTAACAAGCATCATGCAAAGGGGACAACTTCTTCAACACATCAACCTTACATGTCGACATCGAGCTCATACTCGCAGCATACATGATTACAAGGGCGAAATATTTTCCAAGTGTTTTGCTCAGGATGACAGTCAGCATATTGCAAGCTGTCAGCATGCTACTATGTGTCAGCATATTACCAAGTGTTAGCATACAACAAGGTGTTGGCATACAACCTATGTTTACATCAAGCATATGGATACAACGTACATAGCCAGGGATAGAGAAAAGATTCTAAGTGTGGGGGCAAGTGCGCACATACAAGCACGTACATACATGTCGACAAGGATGCATGTCGACAAGTGAAGAATATTTTCTAAGTACTTCCATGTACGTACATACATGTCGACAAGGATGCATGTCGACAAGTGAAGAATATTTTCTAAGTATTTCCATGTACGTACATACATGTCGACAAGGATGCATGTCGACAAGTGAAGGATATTTTCTAAGTGTTTCCATGAACGTACATACATGTCGACAAGGATGCATGTCGACAAGTGAAGAATATTTTCTATTTATTTCCATGTACGTACATAAATGTCGACAAGGATGCATGTCGACAAGTGAAAAATATTTTCTAAGTATTTCCATGTACGTACATACATGTCGACAAGGATGCATGTCGCCAAGTGAAGAATATTTTCTAAGTATTTCCATGTACGTGCATACATGTCGACAAGGATGCATGTCGACAAGGGGAGAATATTTTCTAAGTGCTTCCATGTACGTACATACATGTCGACGAGGATTGATGACGACAAGGGAGGATATTTTTCTAAGTGTTTCCATGTATGTACATACATGTCAACAAGGATGGATTGCATGCATCAAGTAGCTATTATCAACTTCTACACAATACATCCTAAGCATTCCTACGACGCTTATCTACAAAGCTCATACAACGACATCTATGGTAACAAGCATTAGATATTGTTAAAATATTTTCTAAGTGTTTTAGCATGCTTGCAGAAAATGGCCGATGATCAACATACGACGCTCAAAGCACATTGTCTAGCTTACCATTACCCATATACAACAATCAACGATCATGTCCGAACAACTATCCATCATCAACATCAAGCATGCAAAAACGATGGACTAAAGCATGGAGCAACATGATGGCAATGAATACTATGCACAAGTGAAGTATAACAATCCATTTATACTTTTCTAAAAATTTCCAGCACTTAGAAAAGATTTGGCTGATTTGGAAAACTAATTACTCTAATACATTTTATCAAACACCTTATGTGCATGTTAAGGTGACTACACACATGATGATTTCAAGATCGAATTAAGGCCAAACGAAGTCACGAAATGTCAAGCCATGTACGGAATTGAACTCACCAACACGAAGCGAGTCCGAATTGACACGTGCCACACCGGAATCCAATTGATATCAACTATGGTGTGTCTACTCCAAATCTATGATCTCAAAAGCTTCATCTTCATCAAGAATAGAGAGCTACTTGGAGATTTATCTATGAAGGATGTAAGGTAATGAGTATTCTCTCTCCTAATTTTCATTAATAGTGGCTACACCATGTGCTAAGGACTAAACTTTCATGTATTTTCATATAAGTCCTTAGCAACCTTTACAAGCATCTTTGCATCTCTCCTATGTTCGTATTGCATACATACTACGCCATGCTTCATGACACACTACACGTAATTATTATTACATATTACGTACATAAAATTTATCATGCATGATTCTTATTTATAATCGTTACATGATCATTTTTACAATCTAAGTATGAATTTCATGTTTACATCATGTCTCACGTTTACACCATGCTTCATGATTACGTACATGCTCTCCAATTTCACATTGCTCTAAGTATTTTGCTTATTGCATGATTACGTCATCCATTTGTTATATCATCATCTACATGTTGGCAACGTGTTATATGTTTACATCATATACCATGATATTATCACGTCATATAATTCTTTATTATTACAAGTATTTCACTCATTACATGATATTGTGAATATATCGTTAATTGCATATTGTTATACGCATATTGTCCGCTAACCCTGTAAACAGATTACGTACATACGGCGAAAAATTAAAGTTGGTCAAATTTATGATCCCTACACTCGAATTGACAAATAGGCCACCCCTGAGGTCAGTACCGAACCTAAATTGGATGAATATCTTATCTTAAAAAGAGTCAAGCATGGGTTTTGAATCACTACTTGACTCGGGGGCAAGTGTTAGATATCTGTCCAATTCGGGTTCGTATTTACATTTCGGGCCTCGCAAAATACTCCAAAACCCGTAAAAGAACTCTTCCGCGGACACCCAAGTCCAAAACGGTATGGAATACGCGCGGTACCCGGACCGGGGGACTTCCGGATTGCCCTAAGGCAATCCGGACCCGGTCCGAATTAGCGACATACTCCGCGCGCTTACGCCGATTATTTTGCCAAGTACGAGAAGTCAGTGCGCGCATAGTCCACCTTGATGACGGTATACGTTTTCCTTTATACCAGCATCAAACCGTTCAAAACCGGGCACGATCCTTTGGTTCCCTATAAATAGGGACCTAAGTCTCCCATTTTAAACAATTCCCTCATTCTGGCTTTTGGGTGCTCTGACTTCTCTCTAAAGACTTTCTCTTTCTAAAGAAATTCAGTCGGCAAGATTTACTTCCTTTGGCTTCTGAAAATCTCCTTGAAAAGGTCTTTTCGGCTGAGGTTGCCAATGTCTTTCTTGTTGACCACTTGGGTGTGGTTTTGGTTGGTTCTGCTTTGGATTTTCTTTTGCCTTTGCCGCAGCAATTTTTGCCTTGTTCTGGCTTCTGAACCTTTCGAGGTCTATGTATTCTTTGACTCTTGCGGCTAACTCCTCCATGGATTCCGCTGGGCGCTTTGCCATCTTTTCCGCTAGGGCATTGCCTCTTCGTCCGAGGTTTCAAATGAACGCTCGAACAATCTCTCCTTCTGTCAGGTTCCCCTGAATATCAGAGATGTTCTGATTGAAGCGGACGTAATAGTCGGCGAGAGATTCTTCATTTTGTTGTTGGACGTCGTCCAGAGCGTTTGCCCCTTTCAACAATGTGCGCTCACCCATATATCGTTGAATGAATTTAGCCTTCAGGTCTGCCCATGAAGTGATGCTTCCGCATGGCAGTGAGAAGAACCAGTGTGCTGCGGTCCCGGCAAGAGTTTGTGAAAACGTCATTGCGAGGTGGTGCGGGTTCTTTGTTCTGCCTAGCAGAGAGGCCTCGTGCTTTTGCACGTGTTCCACTGGATCTCCTTTCCCACGGTAGAGGTCTCCTCCAATTCTGTACAGTGCGTCTGGGACGCGACTGTTCACAAGGTGGTCAGCGAACGGATGTGACGCCCTTTCTTCAAGTGCGTGCATACCCTTCATCTTTGCTTCCTTCATCTTCTTCTCCACCATTTCTTCTAACATCTCGGCGGTAAACCCTTTTACAGGTTCATCGTAACCTGTTGAAGGATTTTGCCGACCTTTGTTGTGGTAGATGTCAGATTGCTCTTTGCTTGTGGCCTGGAAGGGATCATCCCTCGTTGGCTGCTGTGGGTGGTAGAATGGGGGCTGCCTTTCATTCCTCCAATGACGGGCTCCTTGGGAAGGAGTGTATGACCGTGCAGCTTCATGTCTTGCGTGTTGGCCCTGGAAAGGATTGCCGTAGCGAGTAGTGTCTTGTGACACCTCTCTTGCTGGCGCGGCGTACTGTTGGTTTGACGGAGGTGGCTGAGCCGCATATCCTTTGTTCTTTAGAGACTCGCGGAATGCGAGTAACTCTTCCAGTGCCGCCATCATCGCTGGAGTAATGGTGGGCATCGGGTTTGCCCCCGTTCTTTGTTCGCCCTGCGGCATTTCTGCCTGGGATTCATCTTCATGTACCTCTGGCTCGAAACCAGGTGGAGGTGCGTGATGTTTGTCCTTTGGCTCTTTGTGCTGTGCGCCGGGCACATTGTCAGTCGGTATGGATGAAGCTACGGAAGTAGCTCTTGGAATGTGGGAGGATCCTGATTGGCTCCCAACTGGCATTTGGCCTCCTGATCTTTTGTTTGCCGGGGACTTCTTGGGACGTCCAGGCCTTTTCCTTGTGATTTTGACCTCTTCGGGAGGGTTGTGATCACTCGTCATGATTTTGCGGAAATGTATCTTTTGTTCGAGTCACGTAGACGGCGCCAATGTTGCGTCCGGGATGAACTAGGGTCGTGGGGACGCATTTGTTCGTATGGTTGTGCGGGCTTTTTGGGCTGAAACCCTTCGTCGGGAAGAGGTTGGGCCACTGGCGAGTGTTCGGTTGATTCCCGTGGAGGTCTGTGTCTCGGTACGGCTGTGTCACAAGGAAATGTCTGACCCTTTTTAGTTCGGTCAAGGAATCACCGTTTATTCAAAGGGTACTACCGCTTATGGAGATTTACCAAATATTTATTTATCTATACAGCATAACTCTGAGCTCTGAATTGGACTAACTCAGTTGCTATAGCATTGATTCAAGGCATACCTGATCGTACTAAAGTCTTTATTCCTTTTTATTTCTGTCTCACAATCAACGTTTATTCAGGGTATCACTCTTGGATCTCTGTATTGGGTGAAATCAGTTGCTATCGCATTTATTCTAGACATATATGATCATACTAAAGTACTTATCACTTTTCACTTCGGTCTCGGAATCAGCGTTTATTCAAAGGGTACTACCGCTTATGGGGATTTACCAAATTTTTATTTATCTATATATCTTCACTCGTTGCTCCGAATTGGACTAAATCAGTTGATTTTGAATTGATTCAAGACGTACTTGATCATACTAAAGTCGTTATACATTTTTAATTCGGTCTCATAATCAACGTTTCTTCACAAGTTAACACTCTTAAATCTCTGAATTGGATGAAATCAGTTGCTGTCACATTATTCTAGATATATATGATCATACTAAAGTATTTTCACTTTTTAGTTCGGTCTCGGAATCACCGCTTATTCAAAGGGTACTACTGCCTATGAGGATTTACCAAATTTTTATTTATCTATATATCTTCACACAGATCTTAGAATTGGACTAAATCAGTTGCTATTGCATTGATTCAAGACGTACGTGATTATAGTAAAGTCTTTATCCCTTTTTATTTCTGTCTTTAAATCAACGTTTATTAATAGGGTAATACTCTTGGATCTCTGAATTGGATGTATCACATTTATTCTAGAAATATAAGATCATACTAAAGTATTTATCCCTTTTTAGTTCAGTTTCAGAATCACCGTTTATTCAAAGTGTATTACTGCCTGTTAAGTCTGTTTCCACTTGGGTAACTTCGGGCATCTCTCCCACGAACGGGCACTAGATGTGTGCTCGGAGCGGGTATCTATCCGTATGCTGTGAACCTTTGAGATACGATCTTCGAACTAGTCTTCAACTTCCCGACTGTGATCTCTCGAAATCCAGGTCCTGCACAAGGGGCATTAACCAGCACGCTGGCAGGTGCGCACCCTGTTTAAAACTCATAAAATTTACAAGTCGAGTCTTGTACAACGTCGCCTTAGAGTGGAACTAAGAGACGGTATAAACTAGTATCTTGCTTAGCCAAGATAACACCTCTCAAATAATACTTTTACGTATGCTTCCCCAACGTGGGTTGATACACGCTGGCAGTTTGCAACACATATAGCGGCAAGCTATTCAGGAAAGAAGGGCAGTATGCATAATGCATCATGCAAACAATCAGGAGAGCTTCTCAACTTATCAATCAGGAAGTGGCCATCGGTCACGACTGCAGGGACTATGTCTACGTTACTAGTCATCCACATTCAATAAACACAGACTCGGCGGAACAAGCAGAAGTTGCCACCGTCCTCTCCAAACAAAAGGGGCGAGAGGGGCGATCATAAACACATCCTATGCTCTACCCATCTCGCCATCCCTTGGAGTCTAGCCAAGAGGGGCGATCATAACACTTAAAAATGCGCGACGTACAGTCGCAACTACGGACATCATGTTCATCATCTAAGGATATATACGCGTATGATGACAAGTTTGATACGTGCAATGTCAAAGTAATCATGTATGTAGAGATAAATACTTAGACGAGGGCGGAGTATACCGTAAGTGTTTAGGCTTGAGTGTAGATAAGTTAATCCTTTAATCCTTATCAACAAAGCATCTCTTGGGATATGTAAATACACACATCCCCAATTATCCTTCCAGCACCTTGGGAATTCATCATTCCATCTTCTTTGCAGGTAATTCATTCATCCTTTCCCGAAATTGCTTTTGTGTTCATAATTTATTCGCCGTCGTAGAGCTTAGACACATTCCGACAGTTTCGAGTTTGATCCTTGACCTATTTTCAGAAGTTGACACCACCATTCGACTTAGTTTGTCACGAGGATTCCAGCGCCGCCTTCGGAGCCACCAGGGGACACCGGACGCGCCCTCACGCGCCGCCGCGTGAGAGTCATCCCCGCCGGAGCGTGTGGCTCACGCGCCGCCTTCCCGGCCTCGGTTCGTCGCGGTCCTTACCTTTCCGGAATCGTCTCAACGAGGGGAGTCCATTGGGATATTTTTCGTCACGTTTTGAGGTAATTTGGAAATTCGAATTTACAGGACAGCTTCGACTTGATTTCGAATGCCACCGTATTGTTGTTCGTTTGAGCTATTTTTCGTCGTTGAAATATGGAACTGCTTGTGGATGCTTGTATGTCGCGTAATTGCTGATTGGCTGCCGTTATTATCGTCATTTGTCCATAACTTAGGCGATTTTTCACTTCCGTGGAGAGTTGAGGTAGAATTCCCCGTTTGGACATAGTGCCCCCGTGACTTTGTGTAGAAGCTTTTTGGTCGATATGCATAATTTTTCCTCTTGGCGGGTTTTTGGTTGACGGGGGATTGCTAAATAACCTTAGGCATAGTCACTTGTCATCTTGATGCCTTAGAGAAAAATTTCCCTTAAACGTTGCCGCATTCGATCCCGGTTTTAAAGCGGTTTGACGACGGTTCAAGAAAACAAGCGGTAACCGTCATCCATATTGGTAATGCGCGAACTTGACTTCTCTACACGTAACGGTAATCGCGGATACGGTAATCGCGCGATACCCGTAATGCAATCCGGACGTCCGGGTTGCAAATGCAATCCGGACCTCCGGATTGCATTGCCATCCGGCGGTCCGGTCCGGACGCGCGTAACGCACTTCTGGACCGTTTTGACCCGTTAGGAGACGTGTTTAAACCGAGATGTGATTTTTGACGTGTTTACGAGGCCCGAAACGTAAATACGAACCCGAATTGGACATTTATCCATCAGCAGTACCTTTGAATAAACGGTGAATACGAGACCGAACTAAAAAGGGATAAATACTTTATTATGATCATATATGTCTAGAATAAATGCGATAGCAACTGATTTCATCCAATTCAAAGATCCAAGAGTGTTACCCTATGAATAAACGCTGATTCTGAGACAGAAATAAAAATGGATAAAGACTTTAGTATGATCACGTACGTCTTGAATCAATGCAATAGCAACTGATTTAGTCCAATTCAGATCCGTGTGAAGATATATATATATATATATAAATAAAAACTTGGTAAATCCCCATAGGAAGTAGTACCCTTTGAATAAGCGGTGATTCCGACACCGAACTAAAGAGGGAAAATACTTTAGTATGATCATATATATATAGAATAATGTGACAGCAACTGATTTCATCCAATTTAGAGATTTAAGAGTGTTGCCTTGTGAATAAACGTTGATTATGAGACCGAATTAAAAAGGGATAACGACTTTAGTATGATCAATTACGTCTTGAATCAATTCAAAATCAACGATTTAGTCCAATTCGGAGCAACGAGTGAAGATATATAGATAAATAAAAATTTGGTAAATCCCCATTAGTTGTAGTACCCTTTGAATGAACGCTGATTCCGAGACAGAAATGAAAAGGGATAAGTACTTTAGTATGATCATATATGTCTAGAATAAATGCGATAGCAACTGATTTCACCCAATACAGAGATCCAAGAGTGATACCCTGAATAAACGTTGATTGTGAGACAGAAATAAAAAGGAATAAAGACTTTAGTACGATCAAGTACATCTTGAATCAATGCAATAGCAACTGATTTAGTCCAATTTAGAGCTCCGAGTTAAGCTGTATAGATAAATAAATATTTGGTAAATCTCCATAAGCGGTAGTACCCTTTGAATAAACGGTGATTCCTAAACCGAACTAAAAAGGGATAAATAATTTAGTGTGATCATATATGTCTAGAATAAATGCAATAGCAATCGATTTCATCCAATTCAGAGATCCATGAGTATTACCCTATTAATAAACGTTGATTCACTGACAAAAATAAAAAGGGATAAAGAATTTACTATGATCACGTACGTCTTGAATCAATGCAATAGCAACTGATTTTGTCAAATTCAAAGCTCCGAGTGAAGATATATAGATAAATAAAAAAATTGGTAAATCCCCATAGACGGTAGTACCTTTGAATAAACGGTGAATACGAGACCGAACTAAAAAGGGATAAATACTTTATTATGATCATATATGTTTAGAATAAATGCGATAGTAACTGATTTCATCCAATTCAAAGATCCAAGAGTGTTACCCTATGAATAAACGTTGATTCTGAGACAGAAATAAAAATGGATAAAGACTTTAGTATGATCACGTACGTCTTGAATCAATGCAATAGCAACTGATTTAGTCCAATTCAAGATCCGTGTGAAGATATATATATAAATAAAAATTTAGTAAATCCCCATAGGCAGTAGTACCCTTTGAATAAGCGGTGATTCCGAGATCGAACTAAAAAGGGAAAATACTTTAGTATGATCATATATATCTAGAATAATGTGACAGCAACTGATTTCATCCAATTCAGAGATTTAAGAGTGCTACCTTGTGAATAAACGTTGATTATGAGATCGAATTAAAAAGGGATAACGACTTTAGTATGATCAAGTACGTCTTGAATCAATTCAAAATCAACTGATTAAGTCCAATTCGGAGCAACGAGTGAAGATATATAGATAAATAAAAATTTGGTAAATCCCCATAAGCGGTAGTACCCTTTGAATGAACGTTGATTCCGAGACCGAAGTGAAAAGGGATAAGTAATTTAGTATGATCATATATGTCTAGAATAAATGCGATAGCAACTGATTTCACCCAATACAGAGATCCAAGAGTGATACCCTGAATAAATGTTGATTGTGAGACAGAAATAAAAAGGAATAGAGACTTTAGTACAATCAAGTACGTCTTGAATCAATGCAATATCAACTGATTTAGTCCAATTCAGAGCTCCGAGTTAAGCAAATAAATATTTGGTAAATCTCCATAAGCGGTAGTACCCTTTGAATAAACGGTGATTCCTAGACTGAACTAAAAAGGGATAAATAATTTAGTGTGATCATATATGTCTAGAATAAATGCAATAGCAATCGATTTCATCCAATTCAGGGATTCAAGAGTATTACGCTATTAATAAACGTTGATTCAGAGACAAAAATAAAAAGGGATAAAGAATTTACTATGATCACGTACGTCATGAATCAATGCAATAGCAACTGATTTCGTCCAATTCAGAGCTCCGAGTGAAGATATATAGATAAATAAAAAAATTTGGTAAATCCCCATAGACGGTAGTACCTTTGAATAAACGGTGAATACGAGACCGAACTAAAAAGGGATAAATACTTTATTATGATCATATATGTCTAGAATAAATGCGATAGCAACTGATTTCATCCAATTCAAAGATCCAAGAGTGTTACCCTATGAATAAACGCTGATTCTGAGACAGAAATAAAAATGGATAAAGACTTTAGTATGATCACGTACATCTTGAATCAATGCAATAGCAACTGATTTAGTCCAATTCAGATCCGTGTGAAGATATATATATATATAAATAAAAACTTGGTAAATCCCCATAGGAAGTAGTACCCTTTGAATAAGCGGTGATTCCGACACCGAACTAAAGAGGGAAAATACTTTAGTATGATCATATATATCTAGAATAATGTGACAGCAACTGATTTCATCCAATTTAGAGATTTAAGAGTGTTGCCTTGTGAATAAACGTTGATTATGAGACCGAATTAAAAAGGGATAACGACTTTAGTATGATCAATTACGTCTTGAATCAATTCAAAATCAACTGATTTAGTCCAATTCGGAGCAACGAGTGAAGATATATAGATAAATAAAAATTTGGTAAATCCCCATTAGCGGTAGTACCCTTTGAATGAACGCTGATTCCGAGACCGTAGTGAAAAGGGATAAGTACTTTAGTATGATCATATATGTCTAGAATAAATGCGATAGCAACTGATTTCACCCAATACAGATATCCAAGAGTGATACCCTGAATAAACGTTGATTGGGAGACATAAATAAAAAGCAATAATGACTTTAGTACGATCAAGTACGTCTTGAATCAATGCAATAGCAACTGATTTAGTCCAATTTAGAGCTCCGAGTTAAGCTGTATAGATAAATAAATATTTGGTAAATCTCCATAAGCGGTAGTACCCTTTGAATAAACGGTGATTCCTAGACCGAACTAAAAAGGGATAAATAATTTAGTGTGATCATATATGTCTAGAATAAATGCAATAGCAATCGATTTCATCCAATTCAGATATCCATGAGTATTACCCTATTAATAAACGTTGATTCACAGACAAAAATAAAAAGGGATAAAGAATTTACTATGATCACGTACGTCTTGAATCAATGCAATAGCAACGGATTTTGTCCAATTCAAAGCTCCGAGTGAAGATATATAGATAAATAAAAAAATTGGTAAATCCCCATAGACGGTAGTACCTTTGAATAAATGGTGAATACGAGACCGAACTAAAAAGGGATAAATACTTTATTATGATCATATATGTTTAGAATAGATGCGATAGCAACTGATTTCATCCAATTCAAAGATCCAAGAGTGTTACCCTATGAATAAACGTTGATTTTGAGACAAAAATAAAAATGGATAAAGACTTTAGTATGATCACGTACGTCTTGAATCAATGGAATAGCAACTGATTTAGTCCAATTCAAGATCCGTGTGAAGATATATATATAAATAAAAATTTGGTAAATCCCCATATGCAGTAGTATCCTTTAAATAAGCAGTGATTCCGAGACCGAACTAAAAAGGGAAAATACTTTAGTATGATCATATATATCTAGAATAATGTGAAAGCAACTGATTTCATCCAATTCAGAGATTTAAGAGTGTTACCTTGTGAATAAACGTTGATTATGAGACCGAATTAAAAAGGGATAACGACTTTAGTATGATCAAGTACGTCTTGAATCAATTCAAAATCAACTGATTTAGTCCAATTCGGAGCAACGAGTGAAGATATATAGATAAATAAAAATTTGGTAAATCCCCATAAGCGGTAGTACCCTTTGAATGAACGCTGATTCCGAGACCGAAGTGAAAAGGGATAATTACTTTAGTATGATCATATATGTCTAGAATAAATGCGATAGCAACTGATTTCACCCAATACAGAGATCCAAGAGTGATACCCTGAATAAACGTTGATTGTGAGACAGAAATAAAAAGGAATAAAGACTTTAGTACGATCAAGTACGTATTGAATCAATGCAATAGCAACTGATTTAGTCCAATTCAGAGCTCCGAGTTAAGCTATATAGATAAATAAATATTTGGTAAATCTCCATAAGCGGTAGTACCCTTTGAATAAACGGTGATTCCTAGACCGAACTAAAAAGGGATAAATAATTTAGTGTGATCATATATGTCTAGAATAAATGCAATAGCAATCGATTTAATCCAATTCAGAGATTCAAGAGTATTACCCTATTAATAAACGTTGATTCAGAGACAAAAATAAAAAGGGATAAAGAATTTACTATGATCACGTACGTCATGAATCAATGCAATAGCAACTGATTTTGTCCAATTCAGAGCTCCGAGTGAAGATATATAGATAAATAAAAATTTGGTAAATCCCCATAGACGGTAGTACCTTTGAATAAACGGTGAATACGAGACCGAACTAAAAAGGGATAAATACTTTATTATGATCATATATGTTTAGAATAAATGCGATAGCAACTGATTTCATCCAATTCAAAGATCCAAGAGTGTTACCCTATGAATAAACGTTGATTCTGAGACAGAAATAAAAATGGATAAAGACTTTAGTATGATCACGTACGTCTTGAATCAATGCAATAGCAACTGATTTAGTCCAATTCAAGATCCGTGTGAAGATATATATATAAATAAAAATTTAGTAAATCCCCATAGGCAGTAGTACCCTTTGAATAAGCGGTGATTCCGAGATCGAACTAAAAAGGGAAAATACTTTAGTATGATCATATATATCTAGAATAATGTGACAGCAACTGATTTCATCCAATTCAGAGATTTAAGAGTGCTACCTTGTGAATAAACGTTGATTATGAGATCGAATTAAAAAGGGATAACGACTTTAGTATGATCAAGTACGTCTTGAATCAATTCAAAATCAACTGATTAAGTCCAATTCGGAGCAACGAGTGAAGATATATAGATAAATAAAAATTCGACCGAAGTGAAAAGGGATAAGTAATTTAGTATGATCATATATGTCTAGAATAAATGCGATAGCAACTGATTTCACCCAATACAGAGATCCAAGAGTGATACCCTGAATAAATGTTGATTGTGAGACAGAAATAAAAAGGAATAAAGACTTTAGTACAATCAAGTACGTCTTGAATCAATGCAATAACAACTGATTTAGTCCAATTCAGAGCTCCGAGTTAAGCAAATAAATATTTGGTAAATCTCCATAAGCGGTAGTACCCTTTGAATAAACGGTGATTCCTAGACCGAACTGAAAAGGGATAAATAATTTAGTGTGATCATATATGTCTAGAATAAATGCAATAGCAATCGATTTCATCCAATTCAGGGATTCAAGAGTATTACGCTATTAATAAACGTTGATTCAGAGACAAAAATAAAAAGGGATAAAGAATTTACTATGATCACGTACGTCATGAATCAATGCAATAGCAACTGATTTCGTCCAATTCAGAGCTTCGAGTGAAGATATATAGATAAATAAAAAATTTGGTAAATCCCCATAGACGGTAGTACCTTTGAATAAACGGTGAATACGAGACCGAACTAAAAAGGGATAAATACTTTATTATGATCATATATGTCTAGAATAAATGCGATAGCAACTGATTTCATCCAATTCAAAGATCCAAGAGTGTTACCCTATGAATAAACGCTGATTCTGAGACAGAAATAAAAATGGATAAAGACTTTAGTATGATCACGTACATCTTGAATCAATGCAATAGCAACTGATTTAGTCCAATTCAGATCCGTGTGAAGATATATATATATATATATAAATAAAAACTTGGTAAATCCCCATAGGAAGTAGTACCCTTTGAATAAGCGGTGATTCCGACACCGAACTAAAGAGGGAAAATACTTTAGTATGATCATATATATCTAGAATAATGTGACAGCAACTGATTTCATCCAATTTAGAGATTTAAGAGTGTTGCCTTGTGAATAAACGTTGATTATGAGACCGAATTAAAAAGGGATAACGACTTTAGTATGATCAATTACGTCTTGAATCAATTCAAAATCAACTGATTTAGTCCAATTCGGAGCAACGAGTGAAGATATATAGATAAATAAAAATTTGGTAAATCCCCATTAGCGGTAGTACCCTTTGAATGAACGCTGATTCCGAGACCGTAGTGAAAAGGGATAAGTACTTTAGTATGATCATATATGTCTAGAATAAATGCGATAGCAACTGATTTCACCCAATACAGATATCCAAGAGTGATACCCTGAATAAACGTTGATTGGGAGACATAAATAAAAAGCAATAATGACTTTAGTACGATCAAGTACGTCTTGAATCAATGCAATATCAACTGATTTAGTCCAATTTAGAGCTCCGAGTTAAGCTGTATAGATAAATAAATATTTGGTAAATCTCCATAAGCGGTAGTACCCTTTGAATAAACGGTGATTCCTAGACCGAACTAAAAAGGGATAAATAATTTAGTGTGATCATATATGTCTAGAATAAATGCAATAGCAATCGATTTCATCCAATTCAGATATCCATGAGTATTACCCTATTAATAAACGTTGATTCACAGACAAAAATAAAAAGGGATAAAGAATTTACTATGATCACGTACGTCTTGAATCAATGCAATAGCAACGGATTTTGTCCAATTCAAAGCTCCGAGTGAAGATATATAGATAAATAAAAAAATTGGTAAATCCCCATAGACGGTAGTACCTTTGAATAAATGGTGAATACGAGACCGAACTAAAAAGGGATAAATACTTTATTATGATCATATATGTTTAGAATAGATGCGATAGCAACTGATTTCATCCAATTCAAAGATCCAAGAGTGTTACCCTATGAATAAACGTTGATTTTGAGACAAAAATAAAAATGGATAAAGACTTTAGTATGATCACGTACGTCTTGAATCAATGGAATAGCAACTGATTTAGTCCAATTCAAGATCCGTGTGAAGATATATATATAAATAAAAATTTGGTAAATCCCCATAGGCAGTAGTATCCTTTAAATAAGCAGTGATTCCGAGACCGAACTAAAAAGGGAAAATACTTTAGTATGATCATATATATCTAGAATAATGTGAAAGCAACTGATTTCATCCAATTCAGAGATTTAAGAGTGTTACCTTGTGAATAAATGTTGATTATGAGACCGAATTAAAAAGGGATAACGACTTTAGTATGATCAAGTACGTCTTGAATCAATTCAAAATCAACTGATTTAGTCCAATTCGGAGCAACGAGTGAAGATATATAGATAAATAAAAATTGGGTAAATCCCCATAAGCGGTAGTACCCTTTGAATGAACGCTGATTCCGAGACCGAAGTGAAAAGGGATAATTACTTTAGTATGATCATATATGTCTAGAATAAATGCGATAGCAACTGATTTCACCCAATACAGAGATCCAAGAGTGATACCCTGAATAAACGTTGATTGTGAGACAGAAATAAAAAGGAATAAAGACTTTAGTACGATCAAGTACGTATTGAATCAATGCAATAGCAACTGATTTAGTCCAATTCAGAGCTCCGAGTTAAGCTATATAGATAAATAAATATTTGGTAAATCTCCATAAGCGGTAGTACCCTTTGAATAAACGGTGATTCCTAGACCGAACTAAAAAGGGATAAATAATTTAGTGTGATCATATATGTCTAGAATAAATGCAATAGCAATCGATTTAATCC
This sequence comes from Clarkia xantiana subsp. parviflora, assembly GCA_036873135.1. Taxonomy (NCBI): domain Eukaryota; kingdom Viridiplantae; phylum Streptophyta; class Magnoliopsida; order Myrtales; family Onagraceae; genus Clarkia; species Clarkia xantiana. The sequence goes on from JAPTYO010000001.1 coordinate 281,222, forward strand.
AATTCAGAGATTCAAGAGTATTACCCTATTAATAAACGTTGATTCAGAGACAAAATAAAAAGGGATAAAGAATTTACTATGATCACGTACGTCATGAATCAATGCAATAGCAACTGATTTTGTCCAATTCAGAGCTCCGAGTGAAGATATATAGATAAATAAAAAATTTGGTAAATCCCCATAGACGGTAGTACCTTTGAATAAACGGTGAATACGAGACCGAACTAAAAAGGGATAAATACTTTATTATGATCATATATGTTTAGAATAAATGCGATAGCAACTGATTTCATCCAATTCAAAGATCCAAGAGTGTTACCCTATGAATAAACGTTGATTCTGAGAAAGAAATAAAAATGGATAAAGACTTTAGTATGATCACGTACGTCTTGAATCAATGCAATAGCAACTGATTTAGTCCAATTCAAGATCCGTGTGAAGATATATATATAAATAAAAATTTAGTAAATCCCCATAGGCAGTAGTACCCTTTGAATAAGCGGTGATTCCGAGATCGAACTAAAAAGGGAAAATACTTTAGTATGATCATATATATCTAGAATAATGTGACAGCAACTGATTTCATCCAATTCAGAGATTTAAGAGTGCTACCTTGTGAATAAACGTTGATTATGAGATCGAATTAAAAAGGGATAACGACTTTAGTATGATCAAGTACGTCTTGAATCAATTCAAAATCAACTGATTAAGTCCAATTCGGAGCAACGAGTGAAGATATATAGATAAATAAAAATTCGACCGAAGTGAAAAGGGATAAGTAATTTAGTATGATCATATATGTCTAGAATAAATGCGATAGCAACTGATTTCACCCAATACAGAGATCCAAGAGTGATACCCTGAATAAATGTTGATTGTGAGACAGAAATAAAAAGGAATAAAGACTTTAGTACAATCAAGTACGTCTTGAATCAATGCAATAACAACTGATTTAGTCCAATTCAGAGCTCCGAGTTAAGCAAATAAATATTTGGTAAATCTCCATAAGCGGTAGTACCCTTTGAATAAACGGTGATTCCTAGACCGAACTGAAAAGGGATAAATAATTTAGTGTGATCATATATGTCTAGAATAAATGCAATAGCAATCGATTTCATCCAATTCAGGGATTCAAGAGTACTACGCTATTAATAAACGTTGATTCAGAGACAAAAATAAAAAGGGATAAAGAATTTACTATGATCACGTACGTCATGAATCAATGCAATAGCAACTGATTTCGTCCAATTCAGAGCTTCGAGTGAAGATATATAGATAAATAAAAAATTTGGTAAATCCCCATAGACGGTAGTACCTTTGAATAAACGGTGAATACGAGACCGAACTAAAAAGGGATAAATACTTTATTATGATCATATATGTCTAGAATAAATGCGATAGCAACTGATTTCATCCAATTCAAAGATCCAAGAGTGTTACCCTATGAATAAACGCTGATTCTGAGACAGAAATAAAAATGGATAAAGACTTTAGTATGATCACGTACATCTTGAATCAATGCAATAGCAACTGATTTAGTCCAATTCAGATCCGTGTGAAGATATATATATATATATATAAATAAAACTTGGTAAATCCCCATAGGAAGTAGTACCCTTTGAATAAGCGGTGATTCCGACACCGAACTAAAGAGGGAAAATACTTTAGTATGATCATATATATCTAGAATAATGTGACAGCAACTGATTTCATCCAATTTAGAGATTTAAGAGTGTTGCCTTGTGAATAAACTTTGATTATGAGACCGAATTAAAAAGGGATAACGACTTTAGTATGATCAATTACGTCTTGAATCAATTCAAAATCAACTGATTAAGTCCAATTCGGAGCAACGAGTGAAGATATATAGATAAATAAAAATTTGGTAAATCCCCATTAGCGGTAGTACCCTTTGAATGAACGCTGATTCCGAGACCGTAGTGAAAAGGGATAAGTACTTTAGTATGATCATATATGTCTAGAATAAATGCGATAGCAACTGATTTCACCCAATACAGATATCCAAGAGTGATACCCTGAATAAACGTTGATTGTGAGACATAAATAAAAAGCAATAAAGACTTTAGTACGATCAAGTACGTCTTTAATCAATGCAATAGCAACTGATTTAGTCCAATTTAGAGCTCCGAGTTAAGCTGTATAGATAAATAAATATTTGGTAAATCTCCATAAGCGGTAGTACCCTTTGAATAAACGGTGATTCCTAGACCGAACTAAAAAGGGATAAATAATTTAGTGTGATCATATATGTCTAGAATAAATTCAATAGCAATCGATTTCATCCAATTCAGAGATCCATGAGTATTACCCTATTAATAAACATTGATTCACAGACAAAAATAAAAAGGGATAAAGAATTTACTATGATCACGTACGTCTTGAATCAATGCAATAGCAACTGATTTTGTCCAATTCAAAGCTCCGAGTGAAGATATATAGATAAATAAAAAAATTGGTAAATCCCCATAGACGGTAGTACCTTTGAATAAACGGTGAATACGAGACCGAACTAAAAAGGGATAAATACTTTATTATGATCATATATGTTTAGAATAAATGCGATAGCAACTGATTTCATCCAATTCAAAGATCCAAAAGTGTTACCCTATGAATAAACGTTGATTCTGAGACAGAAATAAAAATGGATAAAGACTTTAGTATGATCACGTACGTCTTGAATCAATGCAATAGCAACTGATTTAGTCCAATTCAAGTTCCGTGTGAAGATATATATATAAATAAAAATTTAGTAAATCCCCATAGGCAGTAGTACCCTTTGAATAAGCGGTGATTCCGAGATCGAACTAAAAAGGGAAAATACTTTAGTATGATCATATATATCTAGAATAATGTGAGAGCAACTGGTTTCATCTAATTCAGAGATTTAAGAGTGCTACCTTGTGAATAAACGTTGATTATGAGATCGAATTAAAAAGGGATAACGACTTTAGTATGATCAAGTACGTCTTGAATCAATTCAAAATCAACTGATTAAGTCCAATTCGGAGCAACGAGTGAAGATATACAGATACATAAAAATTTGGTAAATCCCCATAAGCGTTAGTACCCTTTGAATGAACGTTGATTCCGAGACCGAAGTGAAAAGGGATAAGTAATTTAGTATGATCATATATGTCTAGAATAAATGCGATAGCAACTGATTTCACCCAATACAGAGATCCAAGAGTGATACCCTGAATAAATGTTGATTGTGAGACAGAAATAAAAAGGAATAAAGACTTTAGTACGATCAAGTACGTCTTGAATCAATGCAATAACAACTGATTTAGTCCAATTCAGAGCTCCGAGTTAAGCAAATAAATATTTGGTAAATCTCCATAAGCGGTAGTACCCTTTGAATAAACGGTGATTCCTAGACCGAACTAAAAAGGGATAAATAATTTAGTGTGATCATATATGTCTAGAATAAATGCAATAGCAATCGATTTCATCCAATTCAGGGATTCAAGAGTATTACGCTATTAATAAACGTTGATTTAGAGACAAAAATAAAAAGGGATAAAGAATTTACTATGATCACGTACGTCATGAATCAATGCAATAGCAACTGATTTCGTCCAATTCAGAGCTCCGAGTGAAGATATATAGATAAATAAAAAATTTGGTAAATCCCCATAGACGGTAGTACCTTTGAATAAACGGTGAATACGAGACCGAACTAAAAAGGGATAAATACTTTATTATGATCATATATGTCTAGAATAAATGCGATAGCAACTGATTTCATCCAATTCAAAGATCCAAGAGTGTTACCCTATGAATAAACGCTGATTCTGAGACAGAAATAAAAATGGATAAAGACTTTAGTATGATCACGTGCGTCTTGAATCAATGCAATAGCAACTGATTTAGTCCAATTCAGATCCGTGTGAAGATATATATATATATATAAATAAAAACTTGGTAAATCCCCATAGGAAGTAGTACCCTTTGAATAAGCGGTGATTCCGACACCGAACTAAAGAGGGAAAATACTTTAGTATGATCATATATATATAGAATAATGTGACAGCAACTGATTTCATCCAATTTAGAGATTTAAGAGTGTTGCCTTGTGAATAAACGTTGATTATGAGACCGAATTAAAAAGGGATAACGACTTTAGTATGATCAATTACGTCTTGAATCAATTCAAAATCAACTGATTTAGTCCAATTCGGAGCAACGAGTGAAGATATATAGATAAATAAAAATTTGGTAAATCCCCATTAGCGGTAGTACCCTTTGAATGAACGCTGATTCCGAGACCGTAGTGAAAAGGGATAAGTACTTTAGTATGATCATATATGTCTAGAATAAATGCGATAGCAACTGATTTCACCCAATACAGAGATCCAAGAGTGATACCCTGAATAAACGTTGATTGTGAGACATAAATAAAAAGGAATAAAGACTTTAGTACGATCAAGTACGTCTTGAATCAATGCAATAGCAACTGATTTAGTCCAATTTAGAGCTCCGAGTTAAGCTGTATAGATAAATAAATATTTGGTAAATCTCCATAAGCGGTAGTACCCTTTGAATAAACGGTGATTCCTCGACCGAACTAAAAAGGGATAAATAATTTAGTGTGATCATATATGTCTAGAATAAATGCAATAGCAATCGATTTCATCCAATTCAGAGATCCATGAGTATTACCCTATTAATAAACGTTGATTCACAGACAAAAATAAAAAGGGATAAAGAATTTACTATGATCACGTACGTCTTGAATCAATGCAATAGCAACGGATTTTGTCCAATTCAAAGCTCCGAGTGAAGATATATAGATAAATAAAAAAATTGGTAAATCCCCATAGACGGTAGTACCTTTGAATAAATGGTGAATACGAGACCGAACTAAAAAGGGATAAATACTTTATTATGATCATATATGTTTAGAATAAATGCGATAGCAACTGATTTCATCCAATTCAAAGATCCAAAAGTGTTACCCTATGAATAAACGTTGATTCTGAGACAGAAATAAAAATGGATAAAGACTTTAGTATGATCATGTACGTCTTGAATCAATGGAATAGCAACTGATTTAGTCCAATTCAAGATCCGTGTGAAGATATATATATAAATAAAAATTTGGTAAATCCCCATAGGCAGTAGTATCCTTTAAATAAGCAGTGATTCCGAGACCGAACTAAAAAGGGAAAATACTTTAGTATGATCATATATATCTAGAATAATGTGAAAGCAACTGATTTCATCCAATTCAGAGATTTAAGAGTGTTACCTTGTGAATAAACGTTGATTATGAGACCGAATTAAAAAGGGATAACGACTTTAGTATGATCAAGTACGTCTTGAATCAATTCAAAATCAACTGATTTAGTCCAATTCGGAGCAACGAGTGAAGATATATAGATAAATAAAAATTTGGTAAATCCCCATAAGCGGTAGTACCCTTTGAATGAACGCTGATTCCGAGACCGAAGTGAAAAGGGATAATTACTTTAGTATGATCATATATGTCTAGAATAAATGCGATAGCAACTGATTTCACCCAATACAGAGATCCAAGAGTGATACCCTGAATAAACGTTGATTGTGAGACAGAAATAAAAAGGAATAAAGACTTTAGTACGATCAAGTACGTATTGAATCAATGCAATAGCAACTGATTTAGTCCAATTCAGAGCTCCGAGTTAAGCTATATAGATAAATAAATATTTGGTAAATCTCCATAAGCGGTAGTACCCTTTGAATAAACGGTGATTCCTAGACCGAACTAAAAAGGGATAAATAATTTAGTGTGATCATATATGTCTAGAATAAATGCAATAGCAATCGATTTAATCCAATTCAGAGATTCAAGAGTATTACCCTATTAATAAACGTTGATTCAGAGACAAAAATAAAAAGGGATAAAGAATTTACTATGATCACGTACGTCATGAATCAATGCAATAGCAACTGATTTTGTCCAATTCAGAGCTCCGAGTGAAGATATATAGATAAATAAAAAATTTGGTAAATCCCCATAGACGGTAGTACCTTTGAATAAACGGTGAATACGAGACCGAACTAAAAAGGGATAAATACTTTATTATGATCATATATGTCTAGAATAAATGCGATAGCAACTGATTTCATCCAATTCAAAGATCCAAGAGTGTTACCCTATGAATAAACGCTGATTCTGAGACAGAAATAAAAATGGATAAAGACTTTAGTATGATCACGTACGTCTTGAATCAATGCAATAGCAACTGATTTAGTCCAATTCAAGATCTTTGTGAAGATATATATATAAATAAAAATTTGGTAAATCCCCATAGGAAGTAGTACCCTTTGAATAAGCGGTGATTCCGAGACCGAACTAAAAAGGGAAAATACTTTAGTATGATCATATATATCTAGAATAATGTGACAGCAACTGATTTCATCCAATTCAGAGATTTAAGAGTGTTACCTTGTGAATAAACGTTGATTATAAGACCGAATTAAAAAGGAATAACGACTTTAGTATGATCAAGTACGTCTTGAATCAATTTAAAATCAACTGCCAATTCGGAGCTACGTTTGAAGATATATAGATAAATAAAAATTTGGTAAATCCCCATTAGCGGTAGTACCCTTTGAATGAACGGTGATTCCGAGACCGAACTGAAAAGGGATAAATACTTTAATATGATCATATATGTCTAGAATAAATGTGATGGCAACCGATTTCATCCAATACAGAGATCCAAGAGTGATACCCTATGAATAAACGTTGATTTTGAGACAGAAAAAAAAAAAGGGGGATAAAGACTTTAGTACAATTTCGTACGTCTTGAATCAATGCAATAGCAATTGATTTAGTCCAATTCAAAGCTCCGAGTTAAGCTGTATAGATAAATAAATATTTGGTAAATCCCCATATGAGGTAGTACCCTTTGAATAAACGATGATTCCGAGACCGAACTAAAAAGGAATAAATACTTTAGTGTGATCATATATGTCTAGAATAAATGCGATAGCAATTGATTTCATACAATTCAGTGATCCAAGAGTTTTACCATATGAATAAACGTTAATTTGAGACTGAACTAAAAAGGGATAAATACTTTAGTATGATCACGTATGTTGCGTCCTGGATGAACTGGGTCGTGGGGACGCGTCTGTTTGTATGGTTGAGCGGGTTTTCAGGCTGTAACCTTTCGTTTGGAAGAGGTTTGGGCCACTGACGAGTGTTCGGTTGAGTCCCGGAAAGGTCTGTGTCTCGAAAAAGCGGTTGTGTCTCAGGTGGCGTCTGAGTTTCAAAAGGCGGTGATCTGTGCACAAGTCCAGCCTTCTGGGGCGTCGATTCTGCACAAAGGGACGGTGCTAGCACGGAGAGGGGGGGGGGGGGTGGTGCTAGCGGAGCCCTCTCCGAAGCTTAAGTCACTATAGGGCTAAAAGGGTAATTCTACAGAGAGAAAATATTTCTAGAGAGAAGTCAGAGCTCAAAATACCAAAGTTGGGCAAATGAGAGGATGTGTGATAATGGGTGGCCAAGGCCTCCTATTTATAGGCTTCCTTGGGACCGAACCGGGTTTTAAAGCGGTTTGATGACGGTTCAAAAGCAAGCGGTAACCGTCATCCATATTGGCAATGCACGAACTCGACTTCTCTACACGTAACGGTAATCGCGAAAACGGTAATCGCACAATACCCGTAATGCTATCCGGACCTCGTCGAATTTGGGCAATTCGGCGAGGTCCTGTCCGGACGCGCGTAACGCGCTTCCGGACCGTTTTGACCCTTTGGGAGACGTTTTTCAAGTCGAGATGTAATTTTGGCGTGTTTACGAGGCCCGAAATATAAATACTAACTCGAATTGGGCATATATCCATCACTTGCCCCCGAGTCAAGTAACGGTTTAAAACCTTTCTTGACTCTATTTTAAGTTAGGATACGTGTCCAATTTGAGTTTGACGCTAACCTTCCGGTTTTGATTGTTGGTTGGACGTAGGAGTCTTGAATTCGTCCATCCTTTGATTTTCCGACCGAGTGACTTTATTTCCTGTCATCACGGTTAGTGCAATAGAGAATGCGCATATATAACGTGCAAACATGATTACCATTAGGGACGTAAGCTATTAGTAATGCGTCATGTGGACATGTTTTTATCAATGTGCATGCAAAAGTAATGATCATGGCAAGAACGTAACTACGCGATGTTATAAATATAGTCCGTATACTCCTCAAACGACTTAGCAATTATTAAATCATGAATCGTGCGATATGTAAACATGCATGTAAAATGACGAGTTTGATACGCGTAATACCAAAACAATCATGTATGTAGAGATAAATACTTAGAAGAGGGCGGAGTATACCATAAGTACTTAGGTGTGAGTGTAGGTGCATTACTCCTTTGATCCTTATCATCAAGGAATCTCTTGGAAGTAGTCGTTTGTTGCTTTGATGCCTTAGAGAAATATTGTCGTGTTTGCTCTTCGCGGTTCGTCACATTAGTCGCACCGCTTGCATGATAGCTTCTTGGGATGTTGACCACTTTTGTTGCACATATCAATTTTGCTATGCGCGTTGACTTTGCTATGCGCGTTGACTTTACTATGCGCGTTGACTTTGCTATGCGCGTTGACTTTGCTATGCGCGTTGACTTTGCTATGCGAGTTGACTTTGCTATGCGTGTTGACTTTGCTACGCGCGTTGGCGCATAGATGTCGTCGTATGAGCTTTGTCGATGAGCGTCGTAGGTGTGATTAGGAGGCATAGCTACTTGTTGTATGCAATCCATCTTTGTCGACATGTACGTACGTACATGGAAACACTTAGAAAATATTTTCTCCTTGTCGATATGCATCCTTGTCGACATGTATGTACGTACATGAAAACACTTAGAAAACATTTTCTCCTTGTCGACATGCATCCTTGTCGACATGTATGTACGTACATGGAAACACTAATATTTTCTCCTTGTCGACATGCATCCTTGTCGACATGTATGTACGTACATGGAAACACTTAGAAAATATTTTTTCTCCTTGTCGACATGCATCCTTGTCGACAGGTATGTACGTACATGGAAACACTTAGAAAATATTTTCTCCTTGTCGACATGCATCCTTGTCAACATGTATGTACGTACATGGAAACACTTAGAAAATATTTTTCTCCTTGTCGACATGCATCCTTGTCGACATGAATGTACGTACATGGAAACACTTAGAAAATATTTTCTCCTTGTCGACATGCATCCTTGTCGACATGTATGTACGTACATGGAAACGCTTAGGAAATATTTTTCTCTTTGTCGACATGCATCCTTGTCGACATGTATGTACGTACATGGAAAAACTTAGAAAATATTTTTCTCCTTGTCGACATGTATGTATGTACATGGAAACACTCAGAAAATATTTTTTCTCCTTGTCGACATGCATCCTTGTCGACATGTATGTACGTACATGGAAACACTTAGAAAATATTTTCTCCTTGTCGACATGCATCCTTGTCGACATGTATGTACGTACATGGAAACACTTGGAAAATATTTTTTCTCCTTCTCGACATGCATCCTTGTCGACATGTATGTACGTACATGGAAACACTCAGATAATATTTTCTCCTTGTCGACATGCATCCTTGTCGACATGTATGTACGTACATGGAAACACTTAGAAAATATTTTCTCCTTGTCGACATGTATTTACGTACATGGAAACACTTAGAAAATATTTTCTCCTTGTCGACATGCATCCTTGTCGACATGTATGTACGTACATGGAAACGCTTAGGAAATATTTTTCTCCTTGTCGACATGCATCCTTGTCGACATGTATGTACGTACATGGAAACACTTAGAAAATATTTTTCTCCTTTTCGACATGCATCCTTGTCGACATGTATGTACGTACATGGAAACACTTAGAAAATATTTTCTCCTTGTCGACATGTATGTACGTACATGGAAACACTTAGAAAATATTTTCTTCTCGTCGACATGTATCCTTGTCGACATGTATGTACTTACACTGTGTGTGCGTATTTACCCCCGCACTTAGAATCTTTTCACCATCTCTGGCTATGTATGCTGTATCCGTATGCTTGATGCGAACACAGGTTATATGCCAACTCCTGATAATATGCTGACACGTGGTTGTATAAAGACAGCTTGCAATATGCTGACTGTCATCCTGAGCCAAGTACTTAGAAAATATTCCACCATTGTAATCTTGTACGCTGCGAGTATGAGCTCGGTGTTGTCATGCAAGGTTAATGTGTTGAAGAGGTTGCCCCCCTTGCGTGATGCTTGTTACTTCTTGCATGAAGACTAACAAGTCTTGTACGTACATGGTTGTTTCACATGTAGCTTCTGTTGCATAAATGCTTGCATAAGTGTTGGTGCGTGTTTACGCACTGACTGGATTGTTGGTAGCATCTTCTAGGATATCAGATCTTGTTGTCCTCTTTATCAGAATTAGTCTTTCCACGGCTGTTACCGTGAGTAAGTTCATTATCTCCATCTTGATGGGAAAAAGCTTGTCTTTGCGGATAGCTGATGTGTACAGAAATCCATTTGTTGAGAGGAATGTCCATACAAGTGTCCCCGCTATTCTGGAGTCTTTGGACACGGTGGCGGTAAAGGGCTTGTGAGTAAGACGTCTCATTGTATTTTCTTTGAACTTGTTAATTTTTCAAGTTATCGCTGGCTGCAGTTTCTGTTTTTGGCATAATTCTCGAAAGATCCGACGCAGGGGCGCGTTTCTCTAGCGATTCTTAGTTCTTTATGCCGAGCATGGCCGTGCTAATTCCTTCTTGTGATAAAGGAAATAGAGTTGAGGGTTGTGCAGTGGTGTCTTCTGCCCCCCGGTCGAGGGACCGGCCCAAGGAGGAGCGTTACTCCTATTGAGGTAAGTATTTGTTGATTGCTGATTGTCGCCCTTATGTTGAAGAGCTATGTTGTGTTGAAAGTTGAAAAAATCATCCTTGTCGTGACCTTTGTGTGGATGACGACATTGCATTTCATGTTGACATTATGAACTTTTTGCCATAGGACTTTAGAGATGATGTTCACTCTTGGTTAGTGTAGGGCTGTTTGCTTCCAACATGTTGAACCCTTTGTGAATGGGTTGATGTTGTGTTGTCTTTGATCATGCCTTTGCTTGCATGATATTTTGTCACCTGGACCTGTTTTCAATAATAATCATGTGATAACTTGTTAGTAATATTTCATACCTTGAGTTATCTATGCTGTCTATATGCTTTGGACTTGGAAGATAGGATATATATCCTTAGATGATGAGCATGATGTCTGAAGTTGCGACTGTATGTCGCTCATTGTTAAGTGTTATGATCGCCCCTCTTGGTTAGATTCCAAGGCATGGCGAGATGGGTAGAGCATAGGATGTTGCGACTTGCACATTGTAGGTTTTGTTTGGAGAAGACGGTGGCGACACTAATGTGCAACTTCTGCCTGTTCCGCCGAGTCCTGTCAGAGATGATGGCATTCTTTAATCTGTGCCATCTTTTGGATATGTTGAACTCGTTTCTGAGTCTGTTTGCCCCCCGGCTTCTATGTTTGGAAACTTGTTGTAGTTGTTCCTTAGCTGTTGCTTACGACTTGTTTGATTTGAACTACGTCGTTTGAACCTGCTTTATACATAGTAGTTTGTATGATAACTTGTTAGTAATATTTCATACCGTTATCACTTACTGTGTTTATTGAATGTGGATGACTAGTAACGTAGACATAGTCCCCGCAGTCGTGACCGATAGCCACTTGTTGATTGATGAGTTGAGATGCTCTCCTGATTGCTTGCATGATGCATTATGCATATTGCCCTTCTTTCCTGAATAGCTTGCCGCTATATATGTTGTAACCTGTCAAGTATTTTGCGTATAGCAATATTTCTTAACAAGTAGTGTATTTGAAATATGTTTATCTTGGCTAAGCAAGATACTAGTTTATACCGTCTCTTAGTTCGACTATAAGGCGACGTTGTACAAGACTCGACTTGTAAATTTTATGAGTTTTAAATAGGGTGCGCACCTGCCAGCGTGTATCAACCCGCGCTGGGGAAGCATACGTAAAAACATTTTAGTATTTGAAAGGTGTTATCTTGGCTAAGCAAGATACTAGTTTATACCGTCTCTTAGTTCCACTCTAAGGCGACGTTGTACAAGACTCGACTTGTAAATTTTATGAGTTTTAAACAGGGTGCGCACCTGCCAGCGTGTATCAACCCGCGTTGGGGAAGCATACGTAAAAACATTTTAGTTTTGAAAGGGTATTTTGTGAACCCTAAAAAGCTTGTTGATAAAATATTTGAAAAAATATTTTGGCATTGAATGTGATACACCCAAAAAACCGTGTTGATAAAATATTTGGAAAGGTGTTTGATACATAAAATATTTGATAAAATATTTGACAAAATATTTGGTAAAATATTTGAAAAAAAAAAATATTTGTGATACATGATTCCTGCGTCCAGGGACCATGTAACACTTTTTGAAAATATGAATTGTGATGCATGCTTTCTGCGTCCACGAACCATGCAACACGGTTTGAAAATCTGTAGTACGGAATTGTCATCTAACAAGAGGACTTTTGCCGTAAAGAGTGAACCCTTTAAACAGGAATTTATAATATGGGATTGTCGTCTAACAAGAGGACATTCGCCATAAAGAGTGAACCCTTTAAACAGGAATTCACACTTGTTATAGCGTGGGTTTGTTTTCTAACAAGAGAACTTCCGCCACTTATGGGGTGATCAGTCCCGTATTGTATTTGCCCATCCTGTTCTGAATCCAGGGAATGGCTATGAACATAAGGATTTGCCTCTAACAAGAGATGTCACAGCATGTCATTTTTTAGAAGTAAACATGGGGTTTGTCTTTAAAAAGAGGATACCTCAACATGCTATTTTTGATAGTAGGCCTTGGTGTTAATCCAAGATATTGGTTGTAGTTGACGCCTCTTGAATAGTCGTCGTTTTGATAGATAATCCGCAGGTTGTCATTGCGGCATATAAGTTGATTGTGCACATAGCTTGATGGCTTTGTGTTGCCGGCATCTTCTTGAGATAGACGCCTATGTTATGAATGGAGAAATAAACTCCCTGTTGGTGTAGATAATAGATATGTTGGTGTTGTATACCATAAATCCCTCCTTGAACACAATGCTTAGTTTGTATTGTTGAAGTAGATTTTTGTGCATAGGTTACTACTTGGCGTAATTCCTGTGTAGTAATCGTAGTGTAGCATGTACCTACGAGCAGAGTTACTTTTGTCAGATAATCGCAATTTTTATAAGTTTGTAAAAGTATGAAGTCATGAAATTTTCTTTTTAGTCATGCATATAATAAATAAAGTAAAGGAATCTGATACAAGGATCCCTTGTTTGTGAAGGAAACTTCCCTGAGTGCGGACGCGATAGGTGCAGATCATGATAGGTATGTCTATATGTTAGGTAGAATGCTGAGCACTTGTTAGCCTTGGTGCCCCCCAAGTCACTTGGCAGTTGTATCGCTGTTTCCTAATTGTTTATATTGTTTCATCTTCTAATAGTGCATGATCTGTTCTTGTGTAATGCCCCCGCCTTGTTTAATATTGCGACACGATCTTTAGTCTTGCGTGTATAAAATGCTTGAGGCTTTGTGTTGTTGACGCGAGTAACATGTGCGTAGTTGTTACTTGGCGTTATCCAGGGTAATATGCGTCATAATAATGTACCTACGAGAGTAGATTTAACCTTTATTAGATATTTAGAGTTCGCGCAACGGATTACAAGAAAGCGTCTACTGATCACTTCTTTTGACAAGTACTGAGGCTAATAAGCATGAGTTGTACTTAATTTTAAAAAGATTTAAAATAGATATGCGAAAAAGGAGATAAGGAAGATAAAGGGATTGCTGATGTGTTTGACGTCCCCATAGGTGATTTGTTGGCTAGTTGACTCTGCCACGTGCCACATAGTTTCTCAATGCATCTAGTGTTTTGAGCTCTTCAATCTCCACCTTTGGGGATGAACAAAAGTTGATGTCATGCCCCCAAGTTTTACCTTGTTTGTGTTGTTCTTCAACATCTTTGCCAAGGAAGGCAGTCGTTGGCTCAAGTGGGCGGTGAAGTTTGTTTTCCGGGAGTTTGAGATTTGCTTCTTCCTCCTTCATACTCCAAAGATTGTACAAGTCGTCACAATTGGTTCCATAAGTGACGTTGTTTTTCTGGCGTTTGGCGGTAGGTGGATTATCACCCGGCTTTTATTCTCCCTTGCCTTTTTCTGAAGACTTCACACGAGGCTTCCTTTGATGCTTATTGCCATGGTCGATATACTTCTTCATTTTTCCTTTTAAGATCAAGCTGTTTATGTGAAACCTTAGTCCAACACAGCTTTCGGTTTCGTGGCCGTATACTTCATGATTTTCACACCATTTGCTTTCATCTTTTCCCAATGGTCCCTTGTGGAATTTTGAGGGCTTTTTCCACAGCTTGGTTTCTTTCATTTCTTTCAAGATGACAGATAACGGTGTGTTCAATGGAACACATTTGGCGAGGTTGGACTCTTTGATCCTTTGGGCATTTGACTGGAATGGCCTCTTTTGTTGTGGTTGTCTCTTTTCCCAGGAAACGTGTATCTCTTTTCCAATTATTGCCTTCAAGGTTCTTGTTGTCAATCCCGTGATAGGGACGTCGTCGTCACTAGCAGGTTTTTTCCGTCCCTCCTTGTGACAGGTGTCAGCATCGTCTTGGCTTGTCCTTGTGGAAGGACCTTCTTTGTGTATTTTGGATGACTCTGCTTGAGTCTTCTTTGGAGGGCTGTCGCCTTGATCGGTGAATTGCTTTAATTTGCCTTTGAGGAAGAAGCTGTTAATGCGTACACGTAGGCTGGCACAGCTGTCCGTCTTGTGGCCGAAGACCTCGTGGTATTCACACCACTTGTCTTTGTCTTTCCCCAACGGACCTTTTCTGAAATTGCTCGGCACTTTCCACATTTTCGCATCCTTCATCTCTCTCAATATTACGGACGGCGGGGCTTTCAAAGGAATGCAGTCAGTGAGGTTTACTCCTTTTGGCTTCTGGAAATCTCCTTGAAGAGGTCTTTTTGGCTGAGGCTGCCAATTTCTTCCTTGCTGACCGCTTGAGGGCGGTTTTGCTTGATTCTGCTTTGGGGGTTGTTTCCATGCCTCTTTTTGGTGTTGTGTTATCACGTACAGGTTGCATGAGCATGCAGCTTCGTGCCTTGGCTGTTGGTACTGGAAGGTATCTTCCGTGCATTGCCCCTCTATTCTTTGGTGCAGTGTGTCTTGATGACTTGTGACTCGAGACTTTTTACCTATCGTCTCAACTTGTCCGTTGATTGAAGGCAGAGGAGGTGACGGGTTGACACCTTTGTATTGGAAGGCTCCTTGGTCGCATTGTTCGGAGGATGCATTTCTTGTTGGAGTGAAGAAAGCATTGGATGTGGCAACAGGGATGTGGAAGGATCCAAGTTGTCTTCTTATCGGCTTCTGCGAGGTTATGGGCAAGGCGTTGTGGTATGCAACGTGCTCCTTGTCTTTTGATGAGAAATCAATGACATCTTCAAAGGCGGCATCCTTTATGCCAACATACTCCAAGTTGGTGTCATGGGTGTCGTGCATTGTCTTTGCGGTATGGTAGCTTCTTGTTCGAATCACGTAGACGGCGCCAATGTTGCGTCCTGGATGAACTGGGTCGTGAGGACGCGTCTGTTTGTATGGTTGAGCGGGTTTTTCGGGTTGTAACCCTTCGTTTGGAAGAGGTTTGGGCCACTGACGAGTGTTCGGTTGAGTCCCGGAAAGGTCTGTGTCTCGAAAAAGCGGTTGTGTCTCAGGTGGCGTCTGAGTCTCAAAAGGCGGTGATCTGTGCACAAGTCCGGCCTTCTGGGGCGTCGATTCCAGCACAAAGGGCCGGTGCTAGCACAGAGAGGGGGGGGGGGTGGTGCTAGCGGAGCCCTCTCCAAAGCTTAAGTCACTATAGGGCTAAAAGGGTAATTCTAGAGAGAGAAAATATTTCTAGAGAGAAGTCAGAGCTCAAAATACCAAAGTTGGGCAAATGAGAGGATGTGTGATAACGGGTGGCCAAGGCCTCCTATTTATAGGCTTCCTTGGGACCGGACCCGGTTTTAAAGCGGTTTGATGACGGTTCAAAAGCAAGCGGTAACCGTCATCCATATTGGCAATGCGCGAACTCGACTTCTCTACACGTAACGCTAATCGCGAAAACGGTAATCGCACAATACCCGTAATGCAATCCGGACCTCGTCGAATTCGTTGACCCTTTGGGAGACGTTTTTCAAGTCGAGATGTAATTTTGGGGTGTTTACGAGGCCCGAAATATAAATACGAAGTCAAATTGGGCATATATACATCAACGTACGTCTTGTTCAATGCAATATCAACTGATTTAGTACAATTCAGAGCTCCGAGTTAAAATATATAGATAATTAAAAATTTGGTAAATCCCCATAGGTGGTAATACACTTTGAATAAACGTTGATTCTGAGACCGAACTAAAAAGGGATAAGTACTTTAGTATGATTGTATATTTCTAGAATAAATGCGATAGCAATTGATTTCATCTAATTAAGAGATCCAAGAGTATTACCCTATTAATAAACGTTGATTTAGAGACATAAAGAAAAATGGATAAAGACTTTACTATGATCACGTACGTCTTGAATCAATGCAATAGCAACTGATTTTGTCCAATTCAGAGCTCCGAATTAAGATATATAAATAAATAAAAATTGGTAAATCCCCATAGGCGGTAATACACTTTGAATAAACGGTGATTCTGAGACCGAACTAAAAAGGGATAAATACTTTATTATGATCATATATTTCTAGAATAAATGCGATAACAACTGATTTCATCCAATTCAGAGATCCAAGAGTATTACCCTATTAATAAACGTTGATTCAGAGACTGAAATAAAAAGGGATAAAGACTTTACAATGATCACGTACGACTTGAATCAATACAATAGCAACTGATTTTGTCCAATTCAGACCTCCGAGTGAAGATATATAGATAAATAAAAATTTGGTAAATCCCCATAGGCGGTAATACACTTTGAATAAACGGTGATTCTGAGACCGAACTAAAAAGGGATAAATACTTTTGTATGATCATATATTTCTAGAATAAATGCGATAGCAACTGATTTCATCCAATTCAGAGATCCAAGAGTATTACCATAATAATAAACGTTGATTCAGAGACCGAAATAAAAAGGGATAAACACTTTATAATGATCATATACGACTTGAATCATTGCAATAGCAACATATTTTGTCCAATTCAGACCTCCAAGTGAAGATATGTAGATAAATAAAAATTTCGTAAATCCCAATAGATGGTAGTACCTTTGAATAAACGGTGATTACGAGACCGGACTAAAAAGGGATAAATTCTTTAGTATGATCATATATGTCTATAATAAATGCGATAGCAATTGATTTCATACAATTCAGAGATCCAACAGTTTTAACATATGAACAAACGTTGATTTGAGACTGAACTAAAAAGGGATAAAGACTTTAGTATGATCATGTACGTCTTGTTCAATGAAATATCAAGTGATTTAGTACAATTCAGAGCTCCGAGTGAAAATATATAGATAAATAAAAATTTGGTAAATCCCCATAGGCGGTAATATACTTTGAATAAACGGTGATTTTGAGACCGAACTAAAAATGGATAAATACTTTAGTATGATCGTATATTTCTAGAATAAATGCGATAGCAACTGATTTCATCCAATTCAGAGATCCAAGAGTATTACCCTATTAATAAATGTTGATTTAGAGACAGAAGTAAAAATGGATAAAGAATTTACTATGATCACGTACGTCTTGAATCAATGCAATAGCAGCTGATTTTGTCCAATTAAGAGCTCCGAGTGAAGATATAAAGGGATAAATACTTTAGTATGATCATATATGTCTAGAATAAATGCGATATCAATTGATTTCATACAATTCAGAGATCCAAGAGTTTTAACATATGAATAAACGTTGATTTGAGACTGAACTAAAAAGGGATAAAGACTTTAGTATGATCACGTACGTCTTGTTCAATGCAATATCAACTGATTTAGTACAATTCAGAGCTCCGAGTGAAAATCTATAGACAAATAAAAATTTGGTAAATCCCCATAGGCGGTAATACACTTTGAATAAACGGTGATTCTGAGACCGAACTAAAAAGGGATAAGTACTTTAGTATGATCGTATATTTTTCGAATAAATGCGATAGCAATTGATTTCATCTAATTCAGAGATCCAAGAGTATTACGCTATTAATAAACGTTGATTTAGAGACATAAAGAAAAAGGGATAAATACTTTACTATGATCACGTACGTCTTGAATCAATGCAATAGCAACTGATTTTGTCCAATTCAGAGCTCCGAGTGAAGATATATAAATAAATAAAAATTTGGTAAATCCCCATAGGCGGTAATACACTTTGAATAAACGGTGATTCTGAGACCGAACTAAAAAGGGATAAATACTTTATTATGGTCATATATTTCTAGAATAAATAAGATAGCAGCTGATTTCATCCAATTCAGAGATCCAAGAGTATTACCCTATTAATAAACGTTGATTTAGAGACTGAAATAAAAAGGGATAAAGACTTTACTATGATCATGTACGTCTTGAATCAATGCAATAGCAACTGATTTTGTCCAATTCAGAGCTCCGAGTGAAGATATTTAGATAAATAAAAATTATGTAAATCCCCATAGGCGGTAATACACTTTGAATAAATGGTAATTCTGAGACCGAACTAAAAAGGGATAAATACTTTATTATGATCATATATTTCTAGAATAAATGCGATAGCAACTGATTTCATCCAATTCAGAGATCCAAGAGTATTACCCTATTAATACACGTTGATTCAGAGACTGAAATAAAAAGCGATATAGACTTTACAATGATCACGTATGACTTGAATCAATATAATAGCAACTGATTTTGTCCAATTCAGAGCTCCGAGTGAAGATATATAGATGAATAAAATTTGGTAAATCTCCATAGACGGTAGTTCCTTTGAATATACGGTGATTATGAGACCGAACTAAAAAGGGATACATACTTTAGTATGATCATATATGTCTAGAATAAATGCGATAGCAATTGATTTCATACAATTCAGAGATCCAAGAGTTTTAACATATGGATAAACGTTGATTTGAGACTGAACTAAAAAGGGATAAAGACTTTAGTATGGTCACGTACGTCTTGTTCAATGTAATATCAACTGGTTTAGTACAATTCAGAGCTCCGAGTGAAAATATATAGATAAATAAAAATTTAGTAAATCCCCATAGGCGGTAATACACTTTGAATAAACGGTGATTCTGAGACCGAACTAAAAAGGGATAAGTACTTTAGTATGATCGTATATTTCTAGAATAAATGCGATACCAACTGATTTCATCCAATTCAGAGATCCAAGAGTATTACCCTATTAATAAACGTTGATTTAGAGACAGAAATAAAAAGGGATAAAGACTTTACTATGATCACGTACGTCTTGAATCAATGCAATAGCAACTGATTTTGTCCAATTATGAGCTCCGAGTGAAGATATATAGATAAATAAAAATTATGTAAATCCCCATAGGCGGTAATACACTTTGAATAAACGGTGATTCTGAGACCAAACTAAAAAGGGATAAATACTTTATTATGGTCATATATTTCTAGAATAAATAAGATAGCAGCTGATTTCATCCAATTCAGAGATCCAAGAGTATTACCCTATTAATAAACGTTGATTCAGAGACTGAAATAAAAAGGGATAAACACTTTACAATGATCACGTACGACCTGAATCAATACAATAGCAACTGATTTTTTCCAATTCAGACCTCCGAGTGTAGATATGTAGATAAATAAAAATTTGGTTAATCTCCATAGACGGTAGTACCTTTGAATATACGGTGATTACGAGACCGAACTAAAAAGGGATAAATACTTTAGTATGATCATATATGTCTAGAATAAATGCGATATCAATTGATTTCATAGAATTCAGAGATCCAAGAGTTTTAACATATAAATAAACGTTGATTTGAGACTGAACTAAAAAGGGATAAAGACTTTAGTATGATCACGTACGTCTTGTTCAATGCAATATCAACTGATTTAGTACAATTCAGAGCTCCGAGTGAAAATCTATAGACAAATAAAAATTTGGTAAATCCCCATAGGCGGTAATACACTTTGAATAAACGGTGATTCTGAGACCGAACTAAAAAGGGATAAGTACTTTAGTATGATCGTATATTTCTAGAATAAATGCGATAGCAATTGATTTCATCTAGTTCAGAGATCCAAGAGTATTACCCTATTAATAAACGTTGATTTAGAGACATAAAGAAAAAGGGATAAAGACTTTACTATGATCACGTACGTCTTGAATCAATGCAATAGCAATTGATTTTGTCCAATTCAGAGCTCCGAGTGAAGATATATAAATAAATAAAAATTTGGTAAATCCCCATAAGCGGTAATACACTTTGAATAAACGGTGATTCTGAGACCGAACTAAAAAGGGATAAATACTTTCTTATGATCATATATTTCTAGAATAAATGCGATACCAACTGATTTCATCCAATTCAGAGATCCAAGAGTATTACCCTGTTAATAAACGTTGATTCAGAGACTGAAATAAAAAGGGATAAAGACTTTACAATGATCACGTACGACTTGAATCAATACAATAGCAACTGATTTTGTCCAATTCAGAGCTCCGAGTGAAGATATATAGATGAATAAAAATTTGGTAAATCTCCATAGACGGTAGTTCCTTTGAATATACGGTGATTATGAGACCGAACTAAAAAGGGATAAATACTTTAGTATGATCATATATGTCTAGAATAAATGCGATAGCAATTGATTTCATACAATTCAGAGATCCAAGAGTTTTAACATATGGATAAACGTTGATTTGAGACTGAACTAAAAAGGGATAAAGACTTTAGTATGATCACGTACGTCTTGTTCAATGTAATATCAACTGGTTTAGTACAATTCAGAGCTCCGAGTGAAAATATATAGATAAATAAAAATTTAGTAAATCCCCATAGGCGGTAATACACTTTGAATAAACGGTGATTCTGAGACCGAACTAAAAAGGGATAAGTACTTTAGTATGATCGTATATTTCTAGAATAAATGCGATACCAACTGATTTCATCCAATTCAGAGATCCAAGAGTATTACCCTATTAATAAACGTTGATTTGGAGACAGAAATAAAAAGGGATAAAGACTTTACTATGATCACGTACGTCTTGAATCAATGCAATAGCAACTGATTTTGTCCAATTATGAGCTCCGAGTGAAGATATATAGATAAATAAAAATTATGTAAATCCCCATAGGCGGTAATACACTTTGAATAAACGGTGATTCTGAGACCAAACTAAAAAGGGATAAATACTTTATTATGGTCATATATTTCTAGAATAAATAAGATAGCAGCTGATTTCATCCAATTCAGAGATCCAAGA
The DNA here is from genome assembly GCA_036873135.1 of Clarkia xantiana subsp. parviflora. Taxonomy (NCBI): domain Eukaryota; kingdom Viridiplantae; phylum Streptophyta; class Magnoliopsida; order Myrtales; family Onagraceae; genus Clarkia; species Clarkia xantiana. Next base: position 302,749 of record JAPTYO010000001.1, read on the forward strand.
GTATTACCCTATTAATAAACGTTGATTCAGAGACTGAAATAAAAAGGGATAAACACTTTACAATGATCACGTACGACTTGAATCAATACAATAGCAACTGATTTTTTCCAATTCAGACCTCCGAGTGTAGATATGTAGATAAATAAAAATTTGGTTAATCTCCATAGACGGTAGTACCTTTGAATATACGGTGATTACGAGACCGAACTAAAAAGGGATAAATACTTTAGTATGATCATATATGTCTAGAATAAATGCAATATCAATTGATTTCATAGAATTCAGAGATCCAAGAGTTTTAACATATAAATAAACGTTGATTTGAGACTGAACTAAAAAGGGATAAAGACTTTAGTATGATCACGTACGTCTTGTTCAATGCAATATCAACTGATTTAGTACAATTCAGAGCTCCGAGTGAAAATCTATAGACAAATAAAAATTTGGTAAATCCCCATAGGCGGTAATACACTTTGAATAAACGGTGATTCTGAGACCGAACTAAAAAGGGATAAGTACTTTAGTATGATCGTATATTTCTAGAATAAATGCGATAGCAATTGATTTCATCTAGTTCAGAGATCCAAGAGTATTACCCTATTAATAATCGTTGATTTAGAGACATAAAGAAAAAGGGATAAAGACTTTACTATGATCACGTACGTCTTGAATCAATGCAATAGCAATTGATTTTGTCCAATTCAGAGCTCCGAGTGAAGATATATAAATAAATAAAAATTTGGTAAATCCCCATAAGCGGTAATACACTTTGAATAAACGGTGATTCTGAGACCGAACTAAAAAGGGATAAATACTTTCTTATGATCATATATTTCTAGAATAAATGCGATACCAACTGATTTCATCCAATTCAGAGATCCAAGAGTATTACCCTGTTAATAAACGTTGATTCAGAGACTGAAATAAAAAGGGATAAAGACTTTACAATGATCACGTACGACTTGAATCAATACAATAGCAACTGATTTTGTCCAATTCAGAGCTCCGAGTGAAGATATATAGATGAATAAAAATTTGGTAAATCTCCATAGACGGTAGTTCCTTTGAATATACGGTGATTATGAGACCGAACTAAAAAGGGATAAATACTTTAGTATGATCATATATGTCTAGAATAAATGCGATAGCAATTGATTTCATACAATTCAGAGATCCAAGAGTTTTAACATATGGATAAACGTTGATTTGAGACTGAACTAAAAAGGGATAAAGACTTTAGTATGATCACGTACGTCTTGTTCAATGTAATATCAACTGGTTTAGTACAATTCAGAGCTCCGAGTGAAAATATATAGATAAATAAAAATTTAGTAAATCCCCATAGGCGGTAATACACTTTGAATAAACGGTGATTCTGAGACCGAACTAAAAAGGGATAAGTACTTTAGTATGATCGTATATTTCTAGAATAAATGCGATACCAACTGATTTCATCCAATTCAGAGATCCAAGAGTATTACCCTATTAATAAACGTTGATTTGGAGACAGAAATAAAAAGGGATAAAGACTTTACTATGATCACGTACGTCTTGAATCAATGCAATAGCAACTGATTTTGTCCAATTATGAGCTCCGAGTGAAGATATATAGATAAATAAAAATTATGTAAATCCCCATAGGCGGTAATACACTTTGAATAAACGGTGATTCTGAGACCAAACTAAAAAGGGATAAATACTTTATTATGGTCATATATTTCTAGAATAAATAAGATAGCAGATTTCATCCAATTCAGAGATCCAAGAGTATTACCCTATTAATAAACGTTGATTCAGAGACTGAAATAAAAAGGGATAAACACTTTACAATGATCACGTACGACTTGAATCAATACAATAGCAACTGATTTTTTCCAATTCAGACCTCCGAGTGTAGATATGTAGATAAATAAAAATTTGGTTAATCTCCATAGACGGTAGTACCTTTGAATATACGGTGATTACGAGACCGAACTAAAAAGGGATAAATACTTTAGTATGATCATATATGTCTAGAATAAATGCGATATCAATTGATTTCATAGAATTCAGAGATCCAAGAGTTTTAACATATAAATAAACGTTGATTTGAGACTGAACTAAAAAGGGATAAAGACTTTAGTATGATCACGTACGTCTTGTTCAATGCAATATCAACTGATTTAGTACAATTCAGAGCTCCGAGTGAAAATCTATAGACAAATAAAAATTTGGTAAATCCCCATAGGCGGTAATACACTTTGAATAAACGGTGATTCTGAGACCGAACTAAAAAGGGATAAGTACTTTAGTATGATCGTATATTTCTAGAATAAATGCGATAGCAATTGATTTCATCCAATTCAGAGATCCAAGAGTATTACCCTGTTAATAAACGTTGATTCAGAGACTGAAATAAAAAGGGATAAAGACTTTACAATGATCACGTACGACTTGAATCAATACAATAGCAACTGATTTTGTCCAATTCAGAGCTCCGAGTGAAGATATATAGATGAATAAAAATTTGGTAAATCTCCATAGACGGTAGTTCCTTTGAATATACGGTGATTATGAGACCGAACTAAAAAGGGATAAATACTTTAGTATGATCATATATGTCTAGAATAAATGCGATAGCAATTGATTTCATACAATTCAGAGATCCAAGAGTTTTAACATATGGATAAACGTTGATTTGAGACTGAACTAAAAAGGGATAAAGACTTTAGTATGATCACGTACGTCTTGTTCAATGTAATATCAACTGGTTTAGTACAATTCAGAGCTCCGAGTGAAAATATATAGATAAATAAAAATTTAGTAAATCCCCATAGGCGGTAATACACTTTGAATAAACGGTGATTCTGAGACCGAACTAAAAAGGGATAAGTACTTTAGTATGATCGTATATTTCTAGAATAAATGCGATACCAACTGATTTCATCCAATTCAGAGATCCAAGAGTATTACCCTATTAATAAACGTTGATTTGGAGACAGAAATAAAAAGGGATAAAGACTTTACTATGATCACGTACGTCTTGAATCAATGCAATAGCAACTGATTTTGTCCAATTATGAGCTCCGAGTGAAGATATATAGATAAATAAAAATTATGTAAATCCCCATAGGCGGTAATACACTTTGAATAAACGGTGATTCTGAGACCAAACTAAAAAGGGATAAATACTTTATTATGGTCATATATTTCTAGAATAAATAAGATAGCAGCTGATTTCATCCAATTCAGAGATCCAAGAGTATTACCCTATTAATAAACGTTGATTCAGAGACTGAAATAAAAAGGGATAAACACTTTACAATGATCACGTACGACTTGAATCAATACAATAGCAACTGATTTTTTCCAATTCAGACCTCCGAGTGTAGATATGTAGATAAATAAAAATTTGGTTAATCTCCATAGACGGTAGTACCTTTGAATATACGGTGATTACGAGACCGAACTAAAAAGGGATAAATACTTTAGTATGATCATATATGTCTAGAATAAATGCGATATCAATTGATTTCATAGAATTCAGAGATCCAAGAGTTTTAACATATAAATAAACGTTGATTTGAGACTGAACTAAAAAGGGATAAAGACTTTAGTATGATCACGTACGTCTTGTTCAATGCAATATCAACTGATTTAGTACAATTCAGAGCTCCGAGTGAAAATCTATAGACAAATAAAAATTTGGTAAATCCCCATAGGCGGTAATACACTTTGAATAAACGGTGATTCTGAGACCGAACTAAAAAGGGATAAGTACTTTAGTATGATCGTATATTTCTAGAATAAATGCGATAGCAATTGATTTCATCTAGTTCAGAGATCCAAGAGTATTACCCTATTAATAAACGTTGATTTAGAGACATAAAGAAAAAGGGATAAAGACTTTACTATGATCACGTACGTCTTGAATCAATGCAATAGCAATTGATTTTGTCCAATTCAGAGCTCCGAGTGAAGATATATAAATAAATAAAAATTTGGTAAATCCCCATAAGCGGTAATACACTTTGAATAAACGGTGATTCTGAGACCGAACTAAAAAGGGATAAATACTTTCTTATGATCATATATTTCTAGAATAAATGCGATACCAACTGATTTCATCCAATTCAGAGATCCAAGAGTATTACCCTGTTAATAAACGTTGATTCAGAGACTGAAATAAAAAGGGATAAAGACTTTACAATGATCACGTACGACTTGAATCAATACAATAGCAACTGATTTTGTCCAATTCAGAGCTCCGAGTGAAGATATATAGATGAATAAAAATTTGGTAAATCTCCATAGACGGTAGTTCCTTTGAATATACGGTGATTATGAGACCGAACTAAAAAGGGATAAATACTTTAGTATGATCATATATGTCTAGAATAAATGCGATAGCAATTGATTTCATACAATTCAGAGATCCAAGAGTTTTAACATATGGATAAACGTTGATTTGAGACTGAACTAAAAAGGGATAAAGACTTTAGTATGATCACGTACGTCTTGTTCAATGTAATATCAACTGATTTAGTACAATTCAGAGCTCCGAGTGAAAATATATAGATAAATAAAAATTTAGTAAATCCCCATAGGCGGTAATACACTTTGAATAAACGGTGATTCTGAGACCGAACTAAAAAGGGATAAGTACTTTAGTATGATCGTATATTTCTAGAATAAATGCGATACCAACTGATTTCATCCAATTCAGAGATCCAAGAGTATTACCCTATTAATAAACGTTGATTTGGAGACAGAAATAAAAAGGGATAAAGACTTTACTATGATCACGTACGTCTTGAATCAATGCAATAGCAACTGATTTTGTCCAATTATGAGCTCCGAGTGAAGATATATAGATAAATAAAAATTATGTAAATCCCCATAGGCGGTAATACACTTTGAATAAACGGTGATTCTGAGACCAAACTAAAAAGGGATAAATACTTTATTATGGTCATATATTTCTAGAATAAATGCGATAGCAGCTGATTTCATCCAATTCAGAGATCCAAGAGTATTACCCTATTAATAAACGTTGATTCAGAGACTGAAATAAAAAGGGATAAACACTTTACAATGATCACGTACGACTTGAATCAATACAATAGCAACTGATTTTTTCCAATTCAGACCTCCGAGTGTAGATATGTAGATAAATAAAAATTTGGTTAATCTCCATAGACGGTAGTACCTTTGAATATACGGTGATTACGAGACCGAACTAAAAAGGGATAAATACTTTAGTATGATCATATATGTCTAGAATAAATGCGATATCAATTGATTTCATAGAATTCAGAGATCCAAGAGTTTTAACATATAAATAAACGTTGATTTGAGACTGAACTAAAAAGGGATAAAGACTTTAGTATGATCACGTACGTCTTGTTCAATGCAATATCAACTGATTTAGTACAATTCAGAGCTCCGAGTGAAAATCTATAGACAAATAAAAATTTGGTAAATCCCCATAGGCGGTAATACACTTTGAATAAACGGTGATTCTGAGACCGAACTAAAAAGGGATAAGTACTTTAGTATGATCGTATATTTCTAGAATAAATGCGATAGCAATTGATTTCATCTAGTTCAGAGATCCAAGAGTATTACCCTATTAATAATCGTTGATTTAGAGACATAAAGAAAAAGGGATAAAGACTTTACTATGATCACGTACGTCTTGAATCAATGCAATAGCAACTGATTTTGTCCAATTCAGAGCTCCGAGTGAAGATATATAAATAAATAAAAATTTGGTAAATCCCCATAAGCGGTAATACACTTTGAATAAACGGTGATTCTGAGACCGAACTAAAAAGGGATAAATACTTTCTTATGATCATATATTTCTAGAATAAATGCGATACCAACTGATTTCATCCAATTCAGAGATCCAAGAGTATTACCCTATTAATAAACGTTGATTCAGAGACTGAAATAAAAAGGGATAAAGACTTTACAATGATCACGTACGACTTGAATCAATACAATAGCAACTGATTTTGTCCAATTCAGAGCTCCGAGTGAAGATATATAGATGAATAAAAATTTGGTAAATCTCCATAGACGGTAGTTCCTTTGAATATACGGTGATTATGAGACCGAACTAAAAAGGGATAAATACTTTAGTATGATCATATATGTCTAGAATAAATGCGATAGCAATTGATTTCATACAATTCAGAGATCCAAGAGTTTTAACATATGGATAAACGTTGATTTGAGACTGAACTAAAAAGGGATAAAGACTTTAGTATGATCACGTACGTCTTGTTCAATGTAATATCAACTGATTTAGTACAATTCAGAGCTCCGAGTGAAAATATATAGATAAATAAAAATTTAGTAAATCCCCATAGGCGGTAATACACTTTGAATAAACGGTGATTCTGAGACCGAACTAAAAAGGGATAAGTACTTTAGTATGATCGTATATTTCTAGAATAAATGCGATACCAACTGATTTCATCCAATTCAGAGATCCAAGAGTATTACCCTATTAATAAACGTTGATTTGGAGACAGAAATAAAAAGGGATAAAGACTTTACTATGATCACGTACGTCTTGAATCAATGCAATAGCAACTGATTTTGTCCAATTAGAGCTCCGAGTGAAGATATATAGATAAATAAAAATTATGTAAATCCCCATAGGCGGTAATACACTTTGAATAAACGGTGATTCTGAGACCAAACTAAAAAGGGATAAATACTTTATTATGATCATATATTTCTAGAATAAATAAGATAGCAGCTGATTTCATCCAATTCAGAGATCCAAGAGTATTACCCTATTAATAAACGTTGATTCAGAGACTGAAATAAAAAGGGATAAACACTTTACAATGATCACGTACGACTTGAATCAATACAATAGCAACTGATTTTTCCAATTCAGACCTCCGAGTGTAGATATGTAGATAAATAAAAATTTGGTTAATCTCCATAGACGGTAATACACTTTGAATAAACGGTGATTCTGAGACCGAACTAAAAAGGGATAAAAACTTTATTATGATCATATATTTCTAGAATAAATGCGATAGCAACTGATTTCATCCAATTCAGAGATCCAAGAGTATTACCCTATTAATAAACGTTGATTCAGAGACTAAAATAAAAAGGGATAAAGACTTTACAATGATCACGTACGACTTGAATCAATATAATAGCAACTGATTTTGTCCAATTCAGAGCTCCGAGTGAAGATATATAGATGAATAAAATTTGGTAAATCTCCATAGACGGTAGTACCTTTGAATATACGGTGATTATGAGACCGAACTAAAAAGGGATAAATACTTTAGTATGATCATATATGTCTAGAATAAATGCGATAGCAATTGATTTCATACAATTCAGAGATCCAAGAGTTTTAACATATGAATAAACGTTGATTTGAGACTGAACTAAAAAGGGATAAAGACTTTAGTATGATCACGTACGTCTTGTTCAATGTAATATCAACTGATTTAGTACAATTCAGAGCTCCGAGTGAAAATATATAGATAAATAAAAATTTGGTAAATCCCCATAGGCGGTAATACACTTTGAATAAACGGTGATTCTGAGACCGAACTAAAAAGGGATAAGTACTTTAGTATGATCGTATATTTCTAGAATAAATGCGATACCAACTGATTTCATCCAATTCAGAGATCCAAGAGTATTACCCTATTAATAAACGTTGATTTGGAGACAGAAATAAAAAGGGATAAAGACTTTACTATGATCACGTACGTCTTGAATCAATGCAATAGCAACTGATTTTGTCCAATTCAGAGCTCCGAGTGAAGATATATAGATAAATAAAAATTATGTAAATCCCCATAGGCGGTAATACACTTTGAATAAACGGTGATTCTGAGACCGAACTAAAAAGGGATAAATACTTTATTATGATCATATATTTCTAGAATAAATGCGATAGCAACTGATTTCATCCAATTCAGAGATCCAAGAGTATTACCCTATTAATAAACGTTGATTCAGAGACTGAAATAAAAAGGGATAAAGACTTTACAATGATCACGTACGACTTGAATCAATACAATAGCAACTGATTTTTTCCAATTCAGACCTCCGAGTGAAGATATGTAGATAAATAAAAATTTGGTAAATCTCCATAGACGGTAATACACTTTGAATAAACGGTGATTCTGAGACCGAACTAAAAAGGGATAAAAACTTTATTATGATCATATATTTCTAGAATAAATGCGATAGCAACTGATTTCATCCAATTCAGAGATCCAAGAGTATTACCCTATTAATAAACGTTGATTCAGAGACTAAAATAAAAAGGGATAAAGACTTTACAATGATCACGTACGACTTGAATCAATATAATAGCAACTGATTTTGTCCAATTCAGAGCTCCGAGTGAAGATATATAGATGAATAAAATTTGGTAAATCTCCATAGACGGTAATTCCTTTGAATATACGGTGATTATGAGACCGAACTAAAAAGGGATAATACTTTAGTATGATCATATATGTCTAGAATAAATGCGATAGCAATTGATTTCATACAATTCAGAGATCCAAGAGTTTTAACATGGATAAACGTTGATTTGAGACTGAACTAAAAAGGGATAAAGACTTTAGTATGATCACGTACGTCTTGTTCAATGTAATATCAACTGATTTAGTACAATTCAGAGCTCCGAGTGAAAATATATAGATAAATAAAAATTTGGTAAATCCCCATAGGCGGTAATACACTTTGAATAAACGGTGATTCTGAGACCGAACTAAAAAGGGATAAGTACTTTAGTATGATCGTATATTTCTAGAATAAATGCGATAGCAAGTGATTTCATCCAATTCAGAGATCCAAGAGTATTACCCTATTAATAAACGTTGATATAGAGACAGAAATAAAAAGGGATAAAGACTTTACTATGATCACGTACGTCTTGAATCAATGCAATAGCAACTGATTTTGTCCAATTCAGAGCTCCGAGTGAAGATATATAGATAAATAAAAATTATGTAAATCCCCATAGACGGTAATACACTTTGAATAAACGGTGATTCTGAGACCGAACTAAAAAGGGATAAATACTTTATTATGATCATATATTTCTAGAATAAATGCGATAGCAACTGATTTCATCCAATTCAGAGATCCAAGAGTATTACCCTATTAATAAACGTTGATTCAGAGACTGAAATAAAAAGGGATAAAGACTTTACAATGATCACGTACGACTTGAATCAATACAATAGCAACTGATTTTTTCCAATTCAGACCTCCGAGTGAAGATATGTAGATAAATAAAAATTTGGTAAATCTCCATAGACGGTAGAACCTTTGAATATACGGTGATTACGAGACCGAACTAAAAAGGGATAAATACTTTAGTATGATCATATATGTCTAGAATAAATGCGATATCAATTGATTTCATAGAATTCAGAGATCCAAGAGTTTTAACATATAAATAAACGTTGATTTGAGACTGAACTAAAAAGGGATAAAGACTTTAGTATGATCACGTACGTCTTGTTCAATGCAATATCAACTGATTTAGTACAATTCAGAGCTCCGAGTGAAAATATATAGACAAATAAAAATTTGGTAAATCCCCATAGGCGGTAATACACTTTGAATAAACGGTGATTCTGAGACCGAACTAAAAAGGGATAAGTACTTTAGTATGATCGTATATTTCTAGAATAAATGCGATAGCAATTGATTTCATCTAGTTCAGAGATCCAAGAGTATTACCCTATTAATAAACGTTGATTTAGAGACATAAGAAAAAGGGATAAAGACTTTACTATGATCACGTACGTCTTGAATCAATGCAATAGCAACTGATTTTGTCCAATTCAGAGCTCCGAGTGAAGATATATAAATAAATAAAAATTTGGTAAATCCCCATAAGCGGTAATACACTTTGAATAAACGGTGATTCTGAGACCGAACTAAAAAGGGATAAATACTTTCTTATGATCATATATTTCTAGAATAAATGCGATAGCAACTGATTTCATCCAATTCAGAGATCCAAGAGTATTACCCTATTAATAAACGTTGATTCAGAGACTGAAATAAAAAGGGATAAAGACTTTACAATGATCACGTACGACTTGAATCAATACAATAGCAACTGATTTTGTCCAATTCAGAGCTCCGAGTGAAGATATATAGATGAATAAAAATTTGGAAATCTCCATAGACGGTAGTTCCTTTGAATATACGGTGATTATGAGACCGAACTAAAAAGAGATAAATACTTTAGTATGATCATATATGTCTAGAATAAATGCGATAGCAATTGATTTCATACAATTCAGAGATCCAAGAGTTTTAACATATGGATAAACGTTGATTTGAGACTGAACTAAAAAGGGATAAAGACTTTAGTATGATCACGTACGTCTTGTCAATGTAATATCAACTGATTTAGTACAATTAGGAGCTCCGAGTGAAAATATATAGATAAATAAAAATTTGGTAAATCCCCATAGGCGGTAATACACTTTGAATAAACGGTGATTCTGAGACCGAACTAAAAAGGGATAAGTACTTTAGTATGATCGTATATTTCTAGAATAAATGCGATACCAACTGATTTCATCCAATTCAGAGATCCAAGAGTATTACCCTATTAATAAACGTTGATTTAGAGACAGAAATAAAAAGGGATAAAGACTTTACTATGATCACGTACGTCTTGAATCAATGCAATAGCAACTGATTTTGTCCAATTCAGAGCTCCGAGTGAAAATATATAGATAAATAAAAATTTGGTAAATCCCCATAGGCGGTAATACACTTTGAATAAACGGTGATTCTGAGACCGAACTAAAAAGGGATAAGTACTTTAGTATGATCGTATATTTCTAGAATAAATGCGATAGCAATTGATTTCATCCAATTCAGAGATCCAAGAGTATTACCCTATTAATAAACGTTGATTTAGAGACATAAATAAAAAGGGATAAAGACTTTACTATGATCACGTACGTCTTGAATCAATGCAATAGCAACTGATTTTGTCCAATTCAGACCTCCGAGTGAAGATATATAGATAAATAAAAATTTGGTAAATCCCCATAAGCGGTAATACACTTTGAATAAACGGTGATTCTGAGACCGAACTAAAAAGGGATAATTACTTTAGTATGATCATATATTTCTAGAATAAATGCGATAACAACTGATTTCATCCAATTCAGAGATCCAAGAGTATTACCCTATTAATAAACGTTGATTCAGAGACTGAAATAAAAAGGGATAAAGACTTTACAATGATCACGTACGACTTGAATCAATACAATAGCAACTGATTTTGTCCAATTCAGAGCTCCGAGTGAAGATATATAGATGAATAAAAATTTGGTAAATCTCCATAGACGGTAGTTCCTTTGAATATACGGTGATTATGAGACCGAACTAAAAAGGGATAAATACTTTAGTATGATCATATATGTCTAGAATAAATGCGATAGCAATTGATTTCATACAATTCAGAGATCCAAGAGTTTTAACATATGGATAAACGTTGATTTGAGACTGAACTAAAAAGGGATAAAGACTTTAGTATGATCACGTACGTCTTGTTCAATGTAATATCAACTGATTTAGTACAATTCAGATCTCCGAGTGAAAATATATAGATAAATAAAAATTTGGTAAATCCCCATAGGCGGTAATACACTTTGAATAAACGGTGATTCTGAGACCGAACTAAAAAGGGATAAGTACTTTAGTATGATCGTATATTTTTAGAATAAATGCGATACCAACTGATTTCATCCAATTCAGAGATCCAAGAGTATTACCCTATTAATAAACGTTGATTTAGAGACAGAAATAAAAAGGGATAAAGACTTTACAATGATCACGTACGACTTGAATCAATGCAATAGCAACTGATTTTGTCCAATTCAGAGCTCCGAGTGAAGATATATAGATAAATAAAAATTTGTAAATCCCCATAGGCGGTAATACACTTTGAATAAACGGTGATTCTGAGACCGAACTAAAAAGGGATAAATACTTTATTATGATCATATATTTCTAGAATAAATGCGATAGCAACTGATTTCATCCAATTCAGAGATCCAAGAGTATTACCCTATTAATAAACGTTGATTCAGAGACTGAAATAAAAAGGGATAAAGACTTTACAATGATCACGTACGACTTGAATCAATACAATAGCAACTGATTTTTTCCAATTCAGACCTCCGAGTGAAGATATGTAGATAAATAAAAATTTGGTAATCTCCATAGACGGTAGTACCTTTGAATATACGGTGATTACGAGACCGAACTAAAAAGGGATAAATACTTTAGTATGATCATATATGTCTAGAATAAATGCGATAGCAATTGATTTCATACAATTCAGAGATCCAAGAGTTTTAACATATAAATAAACGTTGATTTGAGACTGAACTAAAAAGGGATAAAGACTTTAGTATGATCACGTACGTCTTGTTCAATGCAATATCAACTGATTTAGTACAATTCAGAGCTCCGAGTGAAAATATATAGATAAATAAAAATTTGGTAAATCCCCATAGGCGGTAATACACTTTGAATAAACGGTGATTCTGAGACCGAACTAAAAAGGGATAAGTACTTTAGTATGATCGTATATTTCTAGAATAAATGCGATAGCAATTGATTTCATCCAATTCAGAGATCCAAGAGTATTACCCTATTAATAAACGTTGATTTAGAGACTGAAATAAAAAGGGATAAAGACTTTACTATGATCACGTACGACTTGAATCAATACAATAGCAACTGATTTTGTCCAATTCAGACCTCTGAGTGAAGATATATAGATAAATAAAAATTTGGTAAATCCCCATAGGCGGTAATACACTTTGAATAAACGGTGATTCTGAGACCGAACTAAAAGGGATAAATACTTTATTATGATCATATATTTCTAGAATAAATGCGATAGCAACTGATTTCATCAAATTCAGAGATCCAAGAGTATTACCCTATTAATAAACGTTGATTCAGAGACTGAAATAAAAAGGGATAAAGACTTTACAATGATCACGTACGACTTGAATCAATACAATAGCAACTGATTTTGTCCAATTCAGAGCTCCGAGTGAAGATATATAGATGAATAAAAATTTGGTAAATCTCCATAGACGGTAGTACCTTTGAATATACGGTGATTATGAGACCGAACTAAAAAGGGATAAATACTTTAGTATGATCATATATGTCTAGAATAAATGCGATAGCAATTGATTTCATACAATTCAGAGATCCAAGAGTTTTAAAATATGGAATAAACGTTGATTTGAGACTGAACTAAAAAGGGATAAAGACTTTAGTATGATCACGTACGTCTTGTTCAATGTAATATCAACTGATTTAGTACAATTCAGAGCTCCGAGTGAAAATATATAGATAAATAAAAATTTGGTAAATCCCCATAGGCGGTAATACACTTTGAATAAACGGTGATTCTGAGACCGAACTAAAAAGGGATAAATACTTTATTATGATCATATATTTCTAGAATAAATGCGATAACAACTGATTTCATCCAATTCAGAGATCCAAGAGTATTACCCTATTAATAAACGTTGATTCAGAGACTGAAATAAAAAGGGATAAAGACTTTACAATGATCACGTACGACTTGAATCAATACAATAGCAACTGATTTTGTCCAATTCAGAGCTCCGAGTGAAGATATATAGATAAATAAAAATTTGGTAAATCCCCATAGGCGGTAATACACTTTGAATAAACGGTGATTCTGAGACCGAACTAAAAAGGGATAAATACTTTATTATGATCATATATTTCTAGAATAAATGCGATAGCAACTGATTTCATCCAATTCAGAGATCCAAGAGTATTACCCTATTAATAAACGTTGATTCAGAGACTGAAATAAAAAGGGATAAAGACTTTACAATGATCACGTACGACTTGAATCAATACAATAGCAACTGATTTTGTCCAATTCAGACCTCCGAGTGAAGATATATAGATAAATAAAAATTTGGTAAATCCCCATAGGCGGTAATACACTTTGAATAAACGGTGATTCAGAGACCGAACTAAAAAGGGATAAATACTTTATTATGATCGTATATCTAGAATAAATGCGATAACAACTGATTTCATCCAATTCAGAGATCCAAGAGTATTACCCTATTAATAAACGTTGATTCAGAGACTGAAATAAAAAGGGATAAAGACTATACAATGATCACGTACGACTTGAATCAATACAATAGCAACTGATTTTGTCCAATTCAGACCTCCGAGTGAAGATATATAGATAAATAAAAATTTGGTAAATCCCCATAGGCGGTAATACACTTTGAATAAACGGTGATTCTGAGACCGAACTAAAAAGGGATAAATACTTTATTATGATCATATATTTCTAGAATAAATGCGATAGCAACTGATTTCATCCAATTCAGAGATCCAAGAGTATTACCCTATTAATAAACGTTGATTCAGAGACTGAAATAAAAAGGGATAAAGACTTTACAATGATCACGTACGTCTTGAATCAATACAATAGCAACTGATTTTGTCCAATTCAGAGCTCCGAGTGAAGATATATAAATAAATAAAAATTTGGTAAATCCCCATAGGCGGTAATACACTTTGAATAAACGGTGATTCTGAGACCGAACTAAAAAGGGATAAATACTTTAGTATGATCATATATTTCTAGAATAAATGCGATAGCAACTGATTTCATCCAATTCAGAGATCCAAGAGTATTACCCTATTAATAAACGTTGATTCAGAGACAGAAATAAAAAGGGATAAAGACTTTACTATGATCACGTACGTCTTGAATCAATGCAATAGCAACTGATTTTGTCCAATTCAGAGCTCCGAGTGAAGATATATAGATAAATAAAAATTTGTAAATCCCCATAGGCGGTAATACACTTTGAATAAACGGTGATTCTGAGACCGAACTAAAAAGGGATAAAACTTTATTATGATCATATATTTCTAGAATAAATGCGATAGCAACTGATTTCATCCAATTCAGAGATCCAAGAGTATTACCCTATTAATAAACGTTGATTCAGAGACTAAATAAAAAGGGATAAAGACTTTACAATGATCACGTACGACTTGAATCAATAAATAGCAACTGATTTTGTCCAATTCAGAGCTCCGAGTGAAGATATATAGATGAATAAAATTTGGTAAATCTCCATAGACGGTAATTCCTTTGAATATACGGTGATTATGAGACCGAACTAAAAAGGGATAAATACTTTAGTATGATCATATATGTCTAGAATAAATGCGATAGCAATTGATTTCATACAATTCAGAGATCCAAGAGTTTTAACATGGATAAACGTTGATTTGAGACTGAACTAAAAAGGGATAAAGACTTTAGTATGATCACGTACGTCTTGTTCAATGTAATATCAACTGTTTAGTACAATTCAGAGCTCCGAGTGAAAATATATAGATAAATAAAAATTAGGTAAATCCCCATAGGCGGTAATACACTTTGAATAAACGGTGATTCTGAGACCGAACTAAAAAGGGATAAGTACTTTAGTATGATCGTATATTTCTAGAATAAATGCGATACCAACTGATTTCATCCAATTCAGAGATCCAAGAGTATTACCCTATTAATAAACGTTGATTTAGAGACAGAAATAAAAAGGGATAAAGACTTTACTATGATCACGTACGTCTTGAATCAATGCAATAGCAACTGATTTTGTCCAATTCAGAGCTCCGAGTGAAGATATATAGATAAATAAAAATTATGTAAATCCCCATAGGCGGTAATACACTTTGAATAAACGGTGATTCTGAGACCGAACTAAAAAGGGATAAATACTTTATTATGATCATATATTTCTAGAATAAATGCGATAGCAACTGATTTCATCCAATTCAGAGATCCAAGAGTATTACCCTATTAATAAACGTTGATTCAGAGACTGAAATAAAAAGGGATAAAGACTTTACAATGATCACGTACGACTTGAATCAATACAATAGCAACTGATTTTTTCCAATTCAGACCTCCGAGTGTAGATATGTAGATAAATAAAAATTTGGTTAATCTCCATAGACGGTAGTACCTTTGAATATACGGTGATTACGAGACCGAACTAAAAAGGGATAAATACTTTAGTATGATCATATATGTCTAGAATAAATGCGATATCAATTGATTTCATAGAATTCAGAGATCCAAGAGTTTTAACATATAAATAAACGTTGATTTGAGACTGAACTAAAAAGGGATAAAGACTTTAGTATGATCACGTACGTCTTGTTCAATGCAATATCAACTGATTTAGTACAATTCAGAGCTCCGAGTGAAAATCTATAGACAAATAAAAATTTGGTAAATCCCCATAGGCGGTAATACACTTTGAATAAACGGTGATTCTGAGACCGAACTAAAAAGGGATAAGTACTTTAGTATGATCGTATATTTCTAGAATAAATGCGATAGCAATTGATTTCATCTAGTTCAGAGATCCAAGAGTATTACCCTATTAATAAACGTTGATTTAGAGACATAAAGAAAAAGGGATAAAGACTTTACTATGATCACGTACGTCTTGAATCAATGCAATAGCAACTGATTTTGTCCAATTCAGAGCTCCGAGTGAAGATATATAAATAAATAAAAATTTGGTAAATCCCCATAAGCGGTAATACACTTTGAATAAACGGTGATTCTGAGACCGAACTAAAAAGGGATAAATACTTTCTTATGATCATATATTTCTAGAATAAATGCGATACCAACTGATTTCATCCAATTCAGAGATCCAAGAGTATTACCCTGTTAATAAACGTTGATTCAGAGACTGAAATAAAAAGGGATAAAGACTTTACAATGATCACGTACGACTTGAATCAATACAATAGCAACTGATTTTGTCCAATTCAGAGCTCCGAGTGAAGATATATAGATGAATAAAAATTTGGAAATCTCCATAGACGGTAGTTCCTTTGAATATACGGTGATTATGAGACCGAACTAAAAAGGATAAATACTTTAGTATGATCATATATGTCTAGAATAAATGCGATAGCAATTGATTTCATACAATTCAGAGATCCAAGAGTTTTAACATATGGATAAACGTTGATTTGAGACTGAACTAAAAAGGGATAAAGACTTTAGTATGATCACGTACGTCTTGTCCAATGTAATATCAACTGATTTAGTACAATTAGAGCTCCGAGTGAAAATATATAGATAAATAAAAATTTGGTAAATCCCCATAGGCGGTAATACACTTTGAATAAACGGTGATTCTGAGACCGAACTAAAAAGGGATAAGTACTTTAGTATGATCGTATATTTCTAGAATAAATGCGATACCAACTGATTTCATCCAATTCAGAGATCCAAGAGTATTACCCTATTAATAAACGTTGATTTAGAGACAGAAATAAAAAGGGATAAAGACCTTACTATGATCACGTACGTCTTGAATCAATGCAATAGCAACTGATTTTGTCCAATTCAGAGCTCCGAGTGAAGATATATAGATAAATAAAAATTATGTAAATTCCCATAGGCGGTAATACACTTTGAATAAACGGTGATTCGAAGACCGAACTAAAAAGGGATAAATACTTTATTATGATCATATATTTCTAGAATAAATGCGATAGCAACTGATTTCATCCAATTCAGAGATCCAAGAGTATTACCCTATTAATAAACGTTGATTCAGAGACTGAAATAAAAAGGGATAAAGACTTTACAATGATCACGTACGACTTGAATCAATACAATAGCAACTGATTTTTTCCAATTCAGACCTCCGTGTGTAGATATGTAGATAAATAAAAATTTGGTTAATCTCCATAGACGGTAGTACCTTTGAATATACGGTGATTATGAGACCGAAC
This sequence comes from Clarkia xantiana subsp. parviflora, assembly GCA_036873135.1. Classification (NCBI taxonomy): domain Eukaryota; kingdom Viridiplantae; phylum Streptophyta; class Magnoliopsida; order Myrtales; family Onagraceae; genus Clarkia; species Clarkia xantiana. The sequence goes on from JAPTYO010000001.1 coordinate 320,635, forward strand.
TAAAAAGGGATAAATACTTTAGTATGATCATATATGTCTAGAATAAATGCTATATCAATTGATTTCATACAATTCAGAGATCCAAGAGTTTTAACATATAAATAAACGTTGATTTGAGACTGAACTAAATAGGGATAAAGACTTTAGTATGATCACGTACGTCTTGTTCAATGCAATATCAACTGATTTAGTACAATTCACAGCTCCGAGTGAAAATCTATAGACAAATAAAAATTTGGTAAATCCCCATAGGCGGTAATACACTTTGAATAAACGGTGATTCTGAGACCGAACTAAAAAGGGATAAGTACTTTAGTATGATCGTATATTTCTAGAATAAATGCGATAGCAATTGATTTCATCTAGTTCAGAGATCCAAGAGTATTACCCTATTAATAAACGTTGATTTAGAGACATAAAGAAAAAGGGATAAAGACTTTACTATGATCACGTACGTCTTGAATCAATGCAATAGCAACTGATTTTGTCCAATTCAGACCTCCGAGTGAAGATATATAAATAAATAAAAATTTGGTAAATCCCCATAAGCGGTAATACACTTTGAATAAACGGTGATTCTGAGACCGAACTAAAAAGAGATAATTACTTTCTTATGATCATATATTTCTAGAATAAATGCGATAACAACTGATTTCATCCAATTCAGAGATCCAAGATATTACCCTATTAATAAACGTTGATTCAGAGACTGAAATAAAAAGGGATAAAGACTTTACAATGATCACGTACGACTTGAATCAATACAATAGCAACTGATTTTGTCCAATTCAGAGCTCCGAGTGAAGATATATAGATGAATAAAAATTTGGTAAATCTCCATAGACGGTAGTTCCTTTGAATATACGGTGATTATGAGACCGAACTAAAAAGGGATAAATACTTTAGTATGATCATATATGTCTAGAATAAATGCGATAGCAATTGATTTCATACAATTCAGATATCCAAGAGTTTTAACATATGGATAAACGTTGATTTAAGACTGAACTAAAAAGGGATAAAGACTTTAGTATGATCACGTACGTCTTGTTCAATGTAATATCAACTGATTTAGTACAATTCAGATCTCCGAGTGAAAATATATAGATAAATAAAAATTTGGTAAATCCCCATAGGTGGTAATACACTTTGAATAAACGGTGATTCTGAGACCGAACTAAAAAGGGATAAGTACTTTAGTATGATCGTATATTTTTAGAATAAATGCGATACCAACTGATTTCATCCAATTCAGAGATCCAAGAGTATTACCCTATTAATAAACGTTGATTTAGAGACAGAAATAAAAAGGGATAAAGACTTTACTATGATCACGTACGTCTTGAATCAATGCAATAACAACTGATTTTGTCCAATTCAGAGCTCCGAGTGAAGATATATAGATAAATAAAAATTATGTAAATCCCCATAGGCGGTAATACACTTTGAATAAACGGTGATTCTGAGACCGAACTAAAAAGGGATAAATACTTTATTATGATCATATATTTCTAGAATAAATGCGATAGCAACTGATTTCATCCAATTCAGAGATCCAAGAGTATTACCCTATTAATAAACGTTGATTCAGAGACTGAAATAAAAAGGGATAAACACTTTACAATGATCACGTACGACTTGAATCAATACAATAGCAACTGATTTTTTCCAATTCAGACCTCCGTGTGTAGATATGTAGATAAATAAAAATTTGGTTAATCTCCATAGACGGTAGTACCTTTGAATATACGGTGATTATGAGACCGAACTAAAAAGGGATAAATACTTTAGTATGATCATATATGTCTAGAATAAATGCTATATCAATTGATTTCATACAATTCAGAGATCCAAGAGTTTTAACATATAAATAAACGTTGATTTGAGACTGAACTAAATAGGGATAAAGACTTTAGTATGATCACGTACGTCTTGTTCAATGCAATATCAACTGATTTAGTACAGTTCACAGCTCCGAGTGAAAATCTATAGACAAATAAAAATTTGGTAAATCCCCATAGGCGGTAATACACTTTGAATAAACGGTGATTTCTGAGACCGAACTAAAAAGGGATAAGTACTTTAGTATGATCGTATATTTCTAGAATAAATGCGATAGCAATTGATTTCATCTAGTTCAGAGATCCAAGAGTATTACCCAATTAATAAACGTTGATTTAGAGACATAAAGAAAAAGGGATAAAGACTTTACTATGATTACGTACGTCTTGAATCAATGCAATAGCAACTGATTTTGTCCAATTCAGACCTCCGAGTGAAGATATATAAATAAATAAAAATTTGGTAAATCCCCATAAGCGGTAATACACTTTGAATAAACAGTGATTCTGAGACCGAACTAAAAAGAGATAATTACTTTCTTATGATCATATATTTCTAGAATAAATGCGATAACAACTGATTTCATCCAATTCAGAGATCCAAGATATTACCCTATTAATAAACGTTGATTCAGAGACTGAAATAAAAAGGGATAAAGACTTTACAATGATCACGTACGACTTGAATCAATACAATAGCAACTGATTTTGTCCAATTCAGAGCTCCGAGTGAAGATATATAGATGAATAAAAATTTGGTAAATCTCCATAGACGGTAGTTCCTTTGAATATACGGTGATTATGAGACCGAACTAAAACGGGATAAATACTTTAGTATGATCATATATGTCTAGAATAAATGCGATAGCAATTGATTTCATACAATTCAGATATCCAAGAGTTTTAACATATGGATAAACGTTGATTTAAGACTGAACTAAAAAGGGATAAAGACTTTAGTATGATCACGTACGTCTTGTTCAATGTAATATCAACTGATTTAGTACAATTCAGATCTCCGAGTGAAAATATATAGATAAATAAAAATTTGGTAAATCCCCATAGGTGGTAATACACTTTGAATAAACGGTGATTCTGAGACCGAACTAAAAAGGGATAAGTACTTTAGTATGATCGTATATTTTTAGAATAAATGCGATACCAACTGATTTCATCCAATTCAGAGATCCAAGAGTATTACCCTATTAATAAACGTTGATTTAGAGACAGAAATAAAAAGGGATAAAGACTTTACTATGATCACGTACGTCTTGAATCAATGCAATAACAACTGATTTTGTCCAATTCAGAGCTCCGAGTGAAGATATATAGATAAATAAAATTATGTAAATCCCCATAGGCGGTAATACACTTTGAATAAACGGTGATTCTGAGACCGAACTAAAAAGGGATAAATACTTTATTATGATCATATATTTCTAGAATAAATGCGATAGCAACTGATTTCATCCAATTCAGAGATCCAAGAGTATTACCCTATTAATAAACGTTGATTCAGAGACTGAAATAAAAAGGGATAAACACTTTACAATGATCACGTACGACTTGAATCAATACAATAGCAACTGATTTTTTCCAATTCAGACCTCCGAGTGTAGATATGTAGATAAATAAAAATTTGGTTAATCTCCATAGACGGTAGAACCTTTGAATATACGGTGATTACGAAACCGAACTAAAAAGGGATAAATACTTTAGTATGATCATATATGTCTAGAATAAATGCGATATCAATTGATTTCATAGAATTCAGAGATCCAAGAGTTTTAACATATAAATAAACGTTGATTTGAGACTGAACTAAAAAGGGATAAAGACTTTAGTATGATCACGTACGTCTTGTTCAATGCAATATCAACTGATTTAGTACAATTCAGAGCTCCGAGTGAAAATCTATAGACAAATAAAAATTTGGTAAATCCCCATAGGCGGTAATACACTTTGAATAAACGGTGATTCTGAGACCGAACTAAAAAGGGATAAGTACTTTAGTATGATCGTATATTTCTAGAATAAATGCGATAGCAATTGATTTCATCTAGTTCAAAGATCCAAGAGTATTACCCTATTAATAAACGTTGATTTAGAGACATAAAGAAAAAGGGATAAAGACTTTACTATGATCACGTACGTCTTGAATCAATGCAATAGCAACTGATTTTGTCCAATTCAGAGCTCCGAGTGAAGATATATAAATAAATAAAAATTTGGTAAATCCCCATAAGCGGTAATACACTTTGAATAAACGGTGATTCTGAGACCGAACTAAAAAGGGATAAATACTTTCTTATGATCATATATTTCTAGAATAAATGCGATACCAACTGATTTCATCCAATTCACAGATCCAAGATTATTACCCTGTTAATAAACGTTGATTCAGAGACTGAAATAAAAAGGGATAAAGACTTTACAATGATCACGTACGACTTGAATCAATACAATAGCAACTGATTTTGTCCAATTCAGAGCTCCGAGTGAAGATATATAGATGAATAAAAATTTGGAAATCTCCATAGACGGTAGTTCCTTTGAATATACGGTGATTATGAGACCGAACTAAAAAGAGATAAATACTTTAGTATGATCATATATGTCTAGAATAAATGCGATAGCAATTGATTTCATACAATTCAGAGATCCAAGAGTTTTAACATATGGATAAACGTTGATTTGAGACTGAACTAAAAAGGGATAAAGACTTTAGTATGATCACGTACGTCTTGTCCAATGTAATATCAACTGATTTAGTACAATTAGGAGCTCCGAGTGAAAATATATAGATAAATAAAAATTTGGTAAATCCCCATAGGCGGTAATACACTTTGAATAAACGGTGATTCTGAGACCGAACTAAAAAGGGATAAGTACTTTAGTATGATCGTATATTTCTAGAATAAATGCGATACCAACTGATTTCATCCAATTCAGAGATCCAAGAGTATTACCCTATTAATAAACGTTGATTTAGAGACAGAAATAAAAAGGGATAAAGACCTTACTATGATCACGTACGTCTTGAATCAATGCAATAGCAACTGATTTTGTCCAATTCAGAGCTCCGAGTGAAGATATATAGATAAATAAAAATTATGTAAATTCCCATAGGCGGTAATACACTTTGAATAAACGATAATTCGAAGACCGAACTAAAAAGGGATAATACTTTATTATGATCATATATTTCTAGAATAAATGCGATAGCAACTGATTTCATCCAATTCAGAGATCCAAGAGTATTACCCTATTAATAAACGTTGATTCAGAGACTGAAATAAAAAGGGATAAAGACTTTACAATGATCACGTACGACTTGAATCAATACAATAGCAACTGATTTTTTCCAATTCAGACCTCCGTGTGTAGATATGTAGATAAATAAAAATTTGGTTAATCTCCATAGACGGTAGTACCTTTGAATATACGGTGATTATGAGACCGAACTAAAAAGGGATAAATACTTTAGTATGATCATATATGTCTAGAATAAATGCTATATCAATTGATTTCATACAATTCAGAGATCCAAGAGTTTTAACATATAAATAAACGTTGATTTGAGATTGAACTAAATAGGGATAAAGACTTTAGTATGATCACGTACGTCTTGTTCAATGCAATATCAACTGATTTAGTACAGTTCACAGCTCCGAGTGAAAATCTATAGACAAATAAAAATTTGGTAAATCCCCATAGGCGGTAATACACTTTGAATAAACGGTGATTTCTGAGACCGAACTAAAAAGGGATAAGTACTTTAGTATGATCGTATATTTCTAGAATAAATGCGATAGCAATTGATTTCATCTAGTTCAGAGATCCAAGAGTATTACCCTATTAATAAACGTTGATTTAGAGACATAAAGAAAAAGGGATAAAGACTTTACTATGATTACGTACGTCTTGAATCAATGCAATAGCAACTGATTTTGTCCAATTCAGACCTCCGAGTGAAGATATATAAATAAATAAAAATTTGGTAAATCCCCATAAGCGGTAATACACTTTGAATAAACAGTGATTCTGAGACCGAACTAAAAAGGGATAATTACTTTCTTATGATCATATATTTCTAGAATAAATGCGATAACAACTGATTTCATCCAATTCAGAGATCCAAGATATTACCCTATTAATAAACGTTGATTCAGAGACTGAAATAAAAAGGGATAAAGACTTTACAATGATCACGTACGACTTGAATCAATACAATAGCAACTGATTTTGTCCAATTCAGAGCTCCGAGTGAAGATATATAGATGAATAAAAATTTGGTAAATCTCCATAGACGGTAGTTCCATTGAATATACGGTGATTATGAGACCGAACTAAAACGGGATAAATACTTTAGTATGATCATATATGTCTAGAATAAATGCGATAGCAATTGATTTCATACAATTCAGATATCCAAGAGTTTTAACATATGGATAAACGTTGATTTAAGACTGAACTAAAAAGGGATAAAGACTTTAGTATGATCACGTACGTCTTGTTCAATGTAATATCAACTGATTTAGTACAATTCAGATCTCCGAGTGAAAATATATAGATAAATAAAAATTTGGTAAATCCCCATAGGTGGTAATACACTTTGAATAAACGGTGATTCTGAGACCGAACTAAAAAGGGATAAGTACTTTAGTATGATCGTATATTTTTAGAATAAATGCGATACCAACTGATTTCATCCAATTCAGAGATCCAAGAGTATTACCCTATTAATAAACGTTGATTTAGAGACAGAAATAAAAAGGGATAAAGACTTTACTATGATCACGTACGTCTTGAATCAATGCAATAACAACTGATTTTGTCCAATTCAGAGCTCAGAGTGAAGATATATAGATAAATAAAAATTATGTAAATCCCCATAGGCGGTAATACACTTTGAATAAACGGTGATTCTTAGACCGAACTAAAAAGGGATAAATACTTTATTATGATCATATATTTCTAGAATTAATGCGATAGCAACTGATTTCATCCAATTCAGAGATCCAAGAGTATTACCCTATTAATAAACGTTGATTCAGAGACTGAAATAAAAAGGGATAAAGACTTTACAATGATCACGTACGACTTGAATCAATACAATAGCAACTGATTTTTTCCAATTCAGACCTGCGTGTGTAGATATGTAGATAAATAAAAATTTGGTTAATCTCCATAGACGGTAGTACCTTTGAATATACGGTGATTACGAGACCGAACTAAAAAGGGATAAATACTTTAGTATGATCATATATGTCTAGAATAAATGCAATATCAATTGATTTCATACAATTCAGAGATCCAAGAGTTTTAACATATAAATAAACGTTGATTTGAGACTGAACTAAAAAGGGATAAAGACTTTAGTATGATCAACTACGTCTTGTTCAATGCAATATCAACTGATTTAGTACAATTCAGAGCTCCGAGTGAAAATCTATAGACAAATAAAAATTTGGTAAATCCCCATAGGCGGTAATACACTTTGAATAAACGGTGATTCTGAGACCGAACTAAAAAGGGATAAGTACTTTAGTATGATCGTATATTTCTAGAATAAATGCGATAGCAATTGATTTCATCTAATTCAGAGATCCAAGAGTATTACCCTATTAATAAACGTTGATTTAGAGACTGAAATAAAAAGGGATAAAGACTTTACAATGATCACGTACGACTTGAATCAATACAATAGCAACTGATTTTGTCCAATTCAGACCTCTGAGTGAAGATATATAGATAAATAAAAATTTGGTAAATCCCCATAGGCGGTAATACACTTTGAATAAACGGTGATTCTGAGACCGAACTAAAAAGGGATAAATACTTTATTATGATCATATATTTCTAGAATAAATGCGATAGCAACTGATTTCATCAAATTCAGAGATCCAAGAGTATTACCCTATTTATAAACGTTGATTCAGAGACTGAAATAAAAAGGGATAAAGACTTTACAATGATCACGTACGACTTGAACAATACAATAGCAACTGATTTTGTCCAATTCAGAGCTCCGAGTGAAGATATATAGATGAATAAAAATTTGGTAAATCTCCATAGACGGTAGTTCCTTTGAATATACGGTGATTATGAGACCGAACTAAAAAGGGATAAATACTTTAGTATGATCATATATGTCTAGAATAAATGCGATAGCAATTGATTTCATACAATTCAGAGATCCAAGAGTTTTAAAATATGGATAAACGTTGATTTGAGACTGAACTAAAAAGGGATAAAGAGTTTAGTATGATCACGTACGTCTTGTTCAATGTAATATCAACTGATTTAATACAATTCAGAGCTCCGAGTGAAAATATATAGATAAATAAAAATTTGGTAAATCCCCATAGGCGGTAATACACTTTGAATAAACGGTGATTCTGAGACCGAACTAAAAAGGGATAAATACTTTATTATGATCATATATTTCTAGAATAAATGCGATAACAACTGATTTCATCCAATTCAGAGATCCAAGAGTATTACCCTATTAATAAATGTTGATTCAGAGACTGAAATAAAAAGGGATAAAGACTATACAATGATCACGTACGACTTGAATCAATACAATAGCAACTGATTTTGTCCAATTCAGACCTCCGAGTGAAGATATATAGATAAATAAAAATTTGGTAAATCCCCATAGGCGGTAATACACTTTGAATAAACGGTGATTCTGAGACCGAACTAAAAAGGGATAAATACTTTATTACGATCATATATTTCTAGAATAAATGCGATAGCAACTGATTGCATCCAATTCAGAGATCCAATAGTATTACCCTATTAATAAACGTTGATTCAGAGACTGAAATAAAAAGGGATAAAGACTATACAATGATCACGTACGACTTGAATCAATACAATAGCAACTGATTTTGTCCAATTCAGACCTCCGAGTGAAGATATATAGATAAATAAAAATTTGGTAAATCCCCATAGGCGGTAAAACACTTTGAATAAACGGTGATTCAGAGACCGAACTAAAAAGGGATAAATACTTTATTATGATCATATTTCTAGAATAAATGCGATAACAACTGATTTCATCCAATTCAGAGATCCAAGAGTATTACCCTATTAATAAACGTTGATTCAGAGACTGAAATAAAAAGGGATAAAGACTATACAATGATCACGTACGACTTGAATCAATACAATAGCAACTGATTTTGTCAAATTCAGACCTCCGAGTGAAGATATATGATGGATATGTGCCCAATTCGAGTTCGTATTTATATTTCGGGCCTCGTAAACACGTCAGAATTACATCTCGACTCGGAAAACGTCTCCTAACGGGTCAAAGCGGTCCGGAAGTGCGTTACGCGCGTCCGGACCGGACCTCCGGATTGCATTTGCAACCCGGACCTCCGGGTTGCTTGCAATCCGGACCTCCGGGTTGCTTGCAATCCGGACCTCGCCGAATTGCCCAATTTCGACGAGGTTTGGATTGCATTACGGGTATCGCGCGACTACCGTATCCGCGATTACCGTTACGTGTAGAGAAGTCAAGTTCGCGCATTACGAATACGGATGACGGTTACCGTTTGTTTTCTTGAACCGTCGTCAAACCGCTTTAAAACCGGGTCCGGTCCCAAGGAAGCCTATAAATAGGAGGCCTTGGCCACCCATTTTCACACATCCTCTCATTTGCCCAACTTTGGTATTTTGAGCTCTGACTTCTCTCTAGAAATATTATCTCTCTACAAATTACCTTTTTGCCATTATAGTGACTTAAGCTTCGGAGAGGGCTCCGCTAGCACCACCCCCCCCCCTCTCCGTGCTAGCATTGGTCCTTCGTGCAGGAACCGTCGCCCGGTCACCCGTATTTGTGTACAATCCACCTCCTTCAGAGACTCAGAAATTCCCCTGAGACACAGCCGTACCAAGACACAGACCTCCACGGGAATCAACCGAACACTCGCCAGTGGCCCAACCTCTTCCCGACAAAGGGTTACAGCCCAAAAAGCCCGCACAACCATACGAACAAACGCGTCCCCACGACCCAGTTCATCCAAGACGCAACATTGGCGCCGTCTACGTGACTCGAACAAAAAGCTACATTTCCGCAAAATCATGACGAGTGATCACAACCCTCCCGAAGAGGTCAAATACACAAGGAAAATGCCTAGATGTCCCAAGATGTCCCCGGCAAACAAAAGATCAGGAGGCCAAATGCCAGCTGGGAGCCAGTCGGGACCCTCCCACATTCCAAGAGCTACTTCCGTAGCTTCATCCATACCGACTGACAATGTACCCGACGCACAGCACAAAGAGCAAAAGGACAAACATCACGCACCTCCACCTGGTTTCGAACCAGAGGTACATGAAGATGAATCCTAGGCAGAAATGCCGCAGGACGAACAAAGAACGGGGGCAAACCCGATGCCCACCATTACTCCAGCAATGATGGCGGCGCTGGAAGAGTTACTCGCATTCCGCGAGTCTCTAAAGAACCAAGGATATGCGGCTCAGCCACCTCCGTCCAACCAAGGAGCCTTCCAATACAAAGGTGTCAACCCGTCACCTCCTCTGCCTCCAATCAACGAACAAGTTGAGACGATAGGGACAAAGTCTCGAGTCACAAGTCATCAAGACACACTGCACCAAAGAATAGAGGGGCAATGCACGGAAGGTACCTTCCAGTACCAACAGCCAAGGCACGAAGCTGCACGCTCATGCAACCGGTATGTGATAGCACAACACCAAAAAGAGGCATGGAAACAACCCCCAAAGCAGAATCAAGCAAAACCGCCCTCAAGCGGTCAGCAAGGAAGAAATTGGCAGCCTCAGCCAAAACGACCTTTTCAAGGAGGTTTCGAGAAGCCAAAAGAAGTAAACATCGCTGACTACATTCCTTTGAATGCCCCTCTATCCGTGATATTGAGAGAGATGAAAGATGCGAACATGTGGAAAAATCTGAACAATTTCAGAAAAGGTACGCTGGGGAAAGACAAAGACAAGTGGTGTGAAAACCACGAGGTCTTCGGCCACGAAACGGACCGCTGTGTCAGCCTACGTAATCGCATTAACAGCTTCGTCCTCAAAGGCAAATTAAAGCAATTCATTGATCAAGGCGACAGCCCTCCAAAGAAGACTCAAGCAGAGTCATTCAAAATACACAAGGAAGGTCCTTCCACAAGGACAAGCCAAGACAATGCTGACATCTGTCACAAGGAGGGACGGGAAAAACCTGTTAGTGACGATGACGTCCCAATCACGGGATTGACAACAAGAACCTTGAAGGCAATAATTAAAAAGGAGATACACGTCTCCTGGAAAAAGAGACAACCGCAACAAAAGAGGTTATTCCAGTCAAATGCCCAAAGGATCAAAGAGTCCAATCTCGCCAAATGTGTTCCATTGAACACACCGTTATCTGTCATCCTGAAGGAAATAAAAGAAACCAAGCTATGGAAAAAACCCTCCAAATTCCACAAGGGACCACTGGGAGAAGATGAAAGCAAATGGTGTGAAAATCATGAAGTATACGGCCACGAAACCGAAAGCTGTGTTGGACTAAGATTTCACATAAACAGTTTGATCTTAGAAGGAAAAATGAAGAAGTATATCGACCATGGCAATAAGCATCAAAGGAAGCCTCGTGTGAAGTCTTCAGAAAAAGGCAAGGGAAAAGAAAAGGCGGGTGATAATCCACCTATCGCCAAACGCCAGAAAAACAACGTCACTTACGGAACCAATTGGGACGATTTGTACAATCTTTGGAGTATGACGGCAGAAGAAGCAAATCTCACACTCCCAGAAAACAAACCTCACCACCCACTTGAGTCAACGACTGCCTTCCTTGGCAAAGATGTTGAAGAACAACACAAGCAAAGTAAAACTTGGGGGCATGACATCAACTTTTGTCCATCCCCAAAAGGGGAGATTGAAGAGCTCAACACGCTAGATGCATTGAGAAACTATGTGGCACGTGGCAGAATCAACTAGCCAACAAATCACCTACGAGGACGTCAAACACATCACCAATCCCTTTATCTTCCTTATCTCCTTTTTCGCATATCTATGTTAAATCTTTTAATGATTAAGTACAACTCATGCTTATTAGCCTCAGTAATTTTCAAAAGAAGTGATCACTAAACGCTTTCTTGTAATCCGTCGTGCGAACTCTAAATATCTAATAAAGGATAAATCTACTTTCGTAGGTACATTATTATGACGCATATTACCTTGGAATAACGCCAAGTAACAACTACGCACATATTACTCGCGTCAACAACACAAAGTCTCAAGCATTTTATACGCACAAGACTAAAAATCGTGTCGCAATAATAAACAAGGCGGGGGCATTACACATGGACAGATCATGCACTATTAGAAGACAAAACAATATAAACAATCAAGAAACAGCGATACAACTGCCAAGCGACTTGGGGGGCACCAAGCTGACAAGTGCTCGGCAATTCTACCTAACATATATACATGCCTATCATGATCTACACCTATCGTATCCACGCTCAGGGAAGTTTCTTACACAAACAAGGAATCCTTGTATCAGATTCCTTTACTTTAATTACTATATGCACAACTAAAAAGAAAATTTCATGACTTCATACTTTTGCAAACTTATAAAAATTGCGATTATCTGACAAAAGTAACTCTGCTCGTAGGTACATGCTACACTACGATTAATACTCAGGAATTACGCCAAGTAGTAACTTATGCACAAAAGTCTACTTCAACAATACAAGCTAAGCATTGTGTTCAAGGAGGGATTTAAGGTATACAACACCAATATATCTATTATCTACACCAACAAGGAGTTTATTTCTCCATTCACAACATAGGCGTCTATCTCAAGAAGATGCCGGCAACACAAAGCCATCAAGCTATGTGAACAACCAACTTATATACCGCAATGTCAACCTGCGGATTATTATCAAAACGACGACTATTCAGAGGCGTCAGCTACAAACAATATCTTGGATTAACACCAAGACCTACTATCAAAATATCTTGGATTAACACCAAGGCCTACTATCAAAATAGCATGTTGTGGTATCCTCTTTTTTAAAAGACAAGCTCCATGTTTACTTCTAAAAAATGACATGCTGTGACATCTCTGGTTAGAGGCAAATCCTCATGTTCATAGCCATTCCCTGGATTCAGAACAGGATGGGCATACGGAACTGATCACTCCTTAAGTGGCGGAAGTTCTCTGTTAGACAACGACCCCACACTATAACAAGTGCGAATTCCTATTTAAAGGACTCACTCTTCACGGCAAAAGTCCTCTGGTTAGATGACAATTCCGTACTACAGATTTTCAAACCGTGTTGCATGGTTCCTGGACGAAGAAAGCATGCATCACAATTCATATTTTCAAAAAAGTGTTACATGGTCCCTGGACGCAGGAATCATGTATCACAAATATTTTATGTATCAAACACCTTTCCAAAAAAATTTATCAAGACGGTATTTGGGTGTATCACATTCAATGTCAAAATATTTTTTCAAATATTTTACCAACAAGCTTTTTAGGGTTCACAAAATGCTTCTTCAAAAACTAAAATGTTTTACGTATGCTTCCCCAACGCGGGTTGATACACGCTGGCAGGTGCGCACCCTGTTTAAAACTCATAAAATTTACAAGTCGAGTCTTGTACAACGTCGCCTTAGAGTGGAACTAAGAGACGGTATAAACTAGTATCTTGCTTAGCCAAGATAACACCTCTCAAATAATACTTTTACGTATGCTTCCTTAACGCGGTTTGATACACGCTGGCAGGTGCGCACCCTGTTTAAAACTCATAAAATTTACAAGTCGAGTCTTGTACAACGTCGCCTTAGAGTGGAACTAAGAGACGGTATAAACTACTATCTTGCTTAGCCAAGATAACACCTTTCAAATACATTACTTGTTGAGAAATATTGCTATACGCAAAAATACTTGGCAGGTTGCAACACATATAGCGGCAAGCTATTCAGGAAAGAAGGGCAATATGCATAATGCATCATGCAAACAATCAGGAGAGCTTCTCAACTTATCAATCAGGAAGTGGCCATCGGTCACGATCGCAGGGACAATGTCTACGTTACTAGTCATCCACATTCAATAAACACAGACTCGGCGGAACAAGCAGAAGTTGCCACCGTCTTCTCCAAACAAAACCTATAGTGTGCAAGTCGCAACATCCTATGCTCTACCCATCTCGCCATGCCTTGGAGTCTAACCAAGAGGGGCGATCACAACACTTAACAATGTGCGACGTACAGTCGCAACTACGGACATCATATTCATCATCTAAGGATATGTATCCTATCTTTCAAGTCCAAAGCATATGGACAACATAGATAACTCAAGGTATGAAATATTACTAACAAGTTATCACATAATTACTATTGAAAACAGGTCCAGGTGACGAAATATCATGCAAGCAAAGGCATGAACAAAGAATTATCAACATCAACCCACTCACAATGGGTTCAACATGCTGGAAGCAGACAGCCCAACAGCAACCATAAGTCAACATCATCTCTAAGGACTTATGGCAAAGAGTTCATAATGTCAACATCAAATGCAATGTCATTATCCACACAGAAGACACGACAAGAATGATTGTTTCAACATTCAGCACAACATAGCTCTTCAACATAAGGGCGACAATCAGCAATCAACAAATACTTACCTCAGTAGGAGTAACGCTCCTCCTTGGGCCGGTCCCTCGACCGGGGGGCAGAAGACACCACTGCACAACCTTCAACTCTATTTCCTTTGTCTCAAGAAGGAATTAGCACGGTCACGCTCGGCATAAAGAACTAAGAATTGCTCGAGGAACGCGCCCCTGCGTCGGATCTTTCGAGAATTATGCTAAAAACAGAAACTGCAGCCAGCGATAACTTGGAAAATTAACAAGTTCAAAGAAGATACAATGGGACATCTTACTCACAAGCCTTTTACCGCGACCATGCCCGAAGACTCCAGAGTAGCGGGGGCACTTGTATGAACATTCCTCTCAACAAATGGATTTCTATACACATCAGCTATCCGCAAAGACAAGCTTTTTCCCATCAAGATGGAGATAGTGGACTTACTCGTGGTAACAACCGTGGGAAGACTAATTCTGACAAGAGGACAGCAAGATCTGATATCCTGGTAAATGCTATCAACAATCCAATCAGCGCGCAAATACGCACCAACACTTATTCAAGCATTTATGCAAAAGACGCTCCATGTGAGACAACCACGTACGTACAAGACTCATTAGTCTTCGTGCAACAAGTAACAAGCATCACGCAAGGGGGGCAACCTCTTCAACACATTAACCTTGCATGACAACACCGAGCTCATACTCGCAGCGTACAAGATTACAATGATGAAATATTTTCTAAGTACTTGGCTCAGGATGACAGTCAGCATATCATAAGCGGTCGGCATACAACCACGTGTCAGCATATTATCAGGAGTTTGCATATAACCTGTTTCACATCAAGCGTACGGATACAGCATACATAGCCGGAGATGGTGAAAAGATTCTAAGTGCGGGGAAAAATACGCACACACAATATACGTACATACATGTCGACAAGGATGCATGTCTACAAGGAGGAAAAATATTTTCTAAGTATTTCCATGTACGTACATACATGTCGACAAGGATGCATGTCGACAAGGAGGAAAATATTTTCTAAGTGTTTCCATGTACGTACATACATTTCGACAAGGAGGAAAATATTTTCTAAGCATGTACGTACATACATGTCGACAAGGATGCATGTCGACAAGGAGGAAAAATATTTTCTAAGTATTTCCATGTACGTACATACATGTCGACAAGGATGCATGTCGACAAGGAGGAAAAATATTTTCTAAGTATTTCCATGTACGTACATACATGTCGACAAGGATGCATGTCGACAAGGAGGAAAATATTTTCTAAGTGTTTCCATGTACATACATACATGTCGACAAGGAGGAAAATATTTTCTAAGTATTTCCATGTACGTACATACATGTCGACAAGGAGGAAAAATATTTTCTAAGTATTTCCATGTACGTACATACATGTCGACAAGGATGCATGTCGACAAGGAGGAAAAATATTTTCTAAGTATTTCCATATACGTACATACATGTCGACAAGGATGCATGTCGACAAGGAGGTAAAATATTTTCTAAGTATTTCCATGTACGTACATACATGTCGACAAGGATGCATGTCGACAAGGAGGAAAATATTTTCTAAGTGTTTCCATGTACATACATACATGTCGACAAGGAGGAAAATATTTTCTAAGTATTTCCATGTACGTACATACATGTCGACAAGGATGCATGTCGACAAGGAGGAAAATATTTTCTAAGTGTTTCCATGTACATACATACATGTCGACAAGGAGGAAAATATTTTCTAAGTATTTCCATGTACGTACATACATGTCGACAAGGATGCATGTCGACAAGGAGGAAAAATATTTTCTAAGTATTTCCATGTACGTACATACATGTCGACAAGGATGCATGTCGACAAGGAGGAAAATATTTTCTAAGTGTTTCCATGTACATACATACATGTCGACAAGGAGGAAAATATTTTCTAAGTATTTCCATGTACGTACATACATGTCGACAAGGATGCATGTCGACAAGGAGGAAAAATATTTTCTAAGTATTTCCATGTACGTACATTCATGTCGACAAGGATGCATGTCGACGAGGAGGAAAAATATTCTCTAAGTATTTCGATGTACGTACATACATGTCGACAAGGATGCATGTCGACAAGGAGAAAAAAATTTTCTAAGTATTTCCATGTACGTACGTACATGTCGACAAAGATGAATTGCGTACAGCGAGTGGCTCCTAATCACACCTACGACGCTCATCGACAAGGCTCATACGACGACATCTATGGTAATAAGTAATAGATATCGCTTAAATATTTCCTAAGTGTTTTAGCATACTTGCGGGCAATGCCCAACAGTCTATACCAGACGCTCAACCATTAGCGCCAATACGCATAGCAAAAGTCAACGCGCATATCAAAAGTCAACGCGCATATCAAAAGTCAATGCGCGTATCAAAGGTCAACGCGCGTATCAAAAGTCAACACGCATATCAAAAGTCAACGCGCATATCAAAAGTCAACGCATATAGCAAAGTTGGTACGTGCGGTAAAAAGGATCAACATCTCAAGAAGCTATCGTGCAAGCGATGCAACTAATATGACGAACCGCGAAGAGCAAATACGACAACACTTAAGGAAATATTTCTTTAAAGCAACAAACGACTACTTCCAAGAGACTCCTTGATGAAAAGGATCAAAGGAGTAATGCACCTACAAGTACTTACGGTATACTCCGCCCTCCTCTAAGTATTTATCTCTGCATACATGATTATTTTGACATTGCACGTATCAAACCTGTCATCATACGCGTATGATTCCATGTCGCATGATTCATATTCTGATAATCGCTAAGTCTTTTTAGAAGCATACGGTTTATATTTCTTACATTGCGTAATTACGATCTTGCCATGACCGTTACTTGTGCATGCATGTTGATAAAAGCATGTTCGCATGATGTATTACCAATTTCTTATATCCCTAACGATAACCATACTTGCAAGTTACGTATGCGCATTCCCTATTGCACTAACCATGATGATAGGAAACAAAGTCATTCGGTCGGAAAATCAAAGGACGGACGAAATCAAGATGTCTACGTCCGACCAACGATCAAAACCGGAAGGTTAGCGTCAAACTCAAATTGGACACGTATCCTAACTTAAAATAGAGTCAAGAAAGTTTTTTAACCATTACTTGACTCGGGGGCAAGTGATGGATATGTGCCCAATTCGAGTTCGTATTTATATTTCGGGCCTCGTAAACACGTCAGAATTACATCTCGACTCGGAAAACGTCTCCTAACGGGTCAAAACGGTCCGGAAGTGCGTTACGCGCGTCCGGACCGGACCTCCGGATTGCAATGCAGGTATCGCGCGACTACCGTATCCGCGATTACCGTTACGTGTAGAGAAGTCAAGTTCGCGCATTACCAATATGGTTGACGGTTACCGCTTGTTTTCATGAACCGTCGTCAAACCGCTTTAAAACCGGGTCCGGTCCCAAGGAAGCCTATAAATAGGAGGCCTTGGCCACCCATTTTCACACATCCTCTCATTTGCCCAACTTTGGTATTTTGAGCTCTGACTTCTCTCTAGAAATATTCTCTCTCTACAAATTACCTTTTTGCCATTATAGTGACTTAAGCTTCGGAGAGGGCTCCGCTAGCAGCACCCCCCCCTCTCCGTGCTAGCATTGGTCCTTCGTGCAGGAACCGTCGCCCGGTCACCCATATTTGCGTACAATCCACCGCCTTCCGAGACTCAGACATTCCCTTGAGACACAGCCGTACCAAGACACAGACCTCCACGGGAATCAACCGAACACTCGCCACTGGCCCAACCTCTTCCCGACGAAGGGTTACAGCCCAAAAAGCCCGCACAACCATACGAACAAACGCGTCCCCACGACCCAGTTCATCCAAGACGCAACAATATATAGATAAATAATAATTTGGTAAATCCCCATAGGCGGTAATACACTTTGAATAAACGGTGATTCTGAGACCGAACTAAAAAGGGATAAATACTTTATTATGATCATATATTTCTAGAATAAATGCGATAGCAACTGATTTCATCCAATTCAGAGATCCAAGAGTATTACCCTATTAATAAACGTTGATTCAGAGACTGAAATAAAAAGGGATAAAGAATTTACAATGATCACGTACGACTTGAATCAATACAATAGCAACTGATTTTGTCCAATTCAGAGCTCCGAGTGAAGATATATAGATGAATAAAAATTTGGTAAATCTCCATAGACGGTAGTACCTTTGAATATACGGTGATTATGAGACCGAACTAAAAAGGGATAAATACTTTAGTATGATCATATATGTCTAGAATAAATGCGATAGCAATTGATTTCATACAATTCAGAGATCCAAGAGTATTACCCTATTAATAAACGTTGATTTAGAGACATAAATAAAATGGGATAAAGACTTTACTATGATCACGTATGTCTTGAATCAATGCAATAGCAACTGATGTTGTCCAATTCAGAGCTACGAGTGAAGATATATAGATAAATAAAAATTTAGTAAATCCCCATAGGCGGTAATACACTTTGAATAAACGGTGATTCTGAGACCGAAATAAAAAGGGATAAGTACTTTAGTATGATCGTATATTTACAGAATAAATGCGATAGCAATTAATTTCATCCAATTCAGAGATGCAAGAGTATTACCCTATTAATAAACGGTTATTTAGAGACAGAAATAAAAAGGGATAAAGACTTTACTATGATCACGTACGTTTTGAATCAATGCAATAGCAACTGATTTTGTCCAATTCAGAGCTCCGAGTGAAGATATATAGATAAATAAAAATTTGGTAAATCCCCATAGGCGGAAATACACTTTGAATAAACGGTGATTCTGAGACTGAACTAAAAAGGTATAAGTACTTTAGTATGATCGTATATTTCTAGAATAAATACGATTGCAACTGATTTCATCCAATTCAGAGATCCAAGAGTATTACCCTATTAATAAACGTTGAATTAGATTCAGAAATAAAAAGGGATAAAGACGTTACTATGATCACGTACGACTTGAATCAATACAATAGCAACTGATTTTTTCCAATTCAGACCTCCGAGTGTAGATATGTAGATAAATAAAAATTTGGTTAATCTCCATATACGGTAGTACCTTTGAATATACGGTGATTACGAGACCGAACTAAAAAGGGATAAATACTTTAGTATGATCATATATGTCTAGAATAAATGCGATATCAATTGATTTCATACAATTCAGAGATCTAAGAGTTTTAACATATGAATAAACGTTGATTTGAGACTGAACTAAAAAGGGATAAAGACTTTAGTATGATCACGTACGTCTTGTTCAATGCAATATCAACTGATTTAGTACAATTCAGAGCTCCGAGTGAAAATATATAGACAAATAAAAATTTGGTAAATCCCCATAGGCGGTAATACACTTTGAATAAACGGTGATTTCTGAGACCGAACTAAAAAGGGATAAGTACTTTAGTATGATCGTATATTTCTAGAATAAATGCGATAGCAATTGATTTCATCTAGTTCAGAGATCCAAGAGTATTACCCTATTAATAAACGTTGATTTAGAGACATAAAGAAAAAGGGATAAAGACTTTACTATGATCACGTACGTCTTGAATCAATGCAATAGCAACTGATTTTGTCCAATTCAGAGCTCCGAGTGAAGATATATAAATAAATAAAAATTTGGTAAATCCCCATAGGCGGTAATACACTTTGAATAAACGGTGATTCTGAGACCGAAATAAAAAGGGATAAGTACTTTAGTATGATCGTATATTTACAGAATAAATGCGATAGCAATTAATTTCATCCAATTCAGAGATGCAAGAGTATTAACCTATTAATAAACGGTTATTTAGAGACAGAAATAAAAAGGGATAAACACTTTACTATGATCACGTACGTCTTGAATCAATGCAATAGCAACTGATTTTGTCCAATTCAGAGCTCCGAGTGAAGATATATAGATAAATAAAAATTTGGTAAATCCCCATAGGCGGAAATACACTTTGAATAAACGGTGATTCTGAGACTGAACTAAAAAGGGATAAGTACTTTAGTATGATCGTATATTTCTAGAATAAATACGATTGCAACTGATTCCATCCAATTCAGAGATCCAAGAGTATTACCCTATTAATAAACGTTGAATTAGATTCAGAAATAAAAAGGGATAAAGACGTTACTATGATCACGTACGACTTGAATCAATACAATAGCAACTGATTTTTTCCAATTCAGACCTCCGAGTGTAGATATGTAGATAAATAAAAATTTGGTTAATCTCCATATACGGTAGTACCTTTGAATATACGGTGATTACGAGACCGAACTAAAAAGGGATAAATACTTTAGTATGATCATATATGTCTAGAATAAATGCGATATCAATTGATTTCATACAATTCAGAGATCTAAGAGTTTTAACATATGAATAAACGTTGATTTGAGACTGAACTAAAAAGGGATAAAGACTTTAGTATGATCACGTACGTCTTGTTCAATGCAATATCAACTGATTTAGTACAATTCAGAGCTCCGAGTGAAAATATATAGACAAATAAAAATTTGGTAAATCCCCATAGGCGGTAATACACTTTGAATAAACGGTGATTTCTGAGACGGAACTAAAAAGGGATAAGTACTTTAGTATGATCGTATATTTCTAGAATAAATGCGATAGCAATTGATTTCATCTAGTTCAGAGATCCAAGAGTATTACCCTATTAATAAACGTTGATTTAGAGACATAAAGAAAAAGGGATAAAGACTTTACTATGATCACGTACGTCTTGAATCAATGCAATAGCAACTGATTTTGTCCAATTCAGAGCTCCGAGTGAAGATATATAAATAAATAAAAATTTGGTAAATCCCCATAGGCGGTAATACACTTTGAATAAACGGTGATTCTGAGACCGAACTAAAAAGGGATAAATACTCTATTATGATCATATATTTCTAGAATAAATGCAATAACAACTGATTTCATCTAATTCAGAGATCCAAGAGTATTACCCTATTAATAAACGTTGATTCAGAGACAGAAATAAAAAGGGATAAAGACTTTACAATGATCACGTACGACTTGAATCAATACAATAGCTACTGATTTTGTCCAATTCAGACCTCCGAGTGAAGATATATAGATAAATAAAAATTTGGTAATTCCCCATAGGCGGTAATACACTTTGAATAAACGGTGATTCTGAGACCGAACTAAAAAGGGATAAATACTTTACTATGATCATATATTTCTAGAATAAATGCGATAGCAACTGATTTCATCAAATTCAGAGATCCAAGAGTATTACCCTATTAATAAATGTTGATTTAGAGACTGAAATAAAAAGGGATAAAGACTTTACAATGATCACGTACGACTTGAATCAATACAATATCAACTGATTTTGTCCAATTCAGAGCTCCGAGTGAAGATATATAGATGAATAAAAATTTGGTAAATCTCCATAGACGGTAGTACCTTTGAATATACGGTGATTTTGAGACCGAACTAAAAAGGGATAAATACTTTAGTATGATCATATATGTCTAGAATAAATGCGAGAGCAATTGATTTCATACAATTCAGAGATCCAAGAGTTTTAACATATGAATAAACGTTGATTTGGGACTGAACTAAAAAGGGATAAAGACTTTAGTATGATCACGTACGTCTTGTTCAATGTAATATCAACTGATTTAGTACAATTCAGAGCTCCAAGTGAAAATATATAGATAAATAAAAATTTGGTAAATCCCCATAGGCGGTAATACACTTTGAATAAACGGTGATTCTGAGACTGAACTAAAAAGGGATAAGTACTTTAGCATGATCGTATATTTCTAGAATAAATGCAATTGCAACTGATTTCATCCAATTCAGAGATCCAAGAGTATTACCCTATTAATAAACGTTGAATTAGATTCAGAAATAAAAAGGGATAAAGACTTTACTATGATCACGTATGACTTGAATCAATACAATAGCAACTGATTTTTTCCAATTCAGACCTCCGAGTGTAGATATGTAGATAAATAAAAATTTGGTTAATCTCCATATACGGTAGTACCTTTGAATATACGGTGATTACGAGACCGAACTAAAAAGGGATAAATACTTTAGTATGATCATATATGTCTAGAATAAATGCGATATCAATTGATTTCATACAATTCAGAGATCTAAGAGTTTTAACATATGAATAAACGTTGATTTGAGACTAAACTAAAAAGGGATAAAGACTTTAGTATGATCACGTACGTCTTGTTAAATGTAATATCAACTGATTTAGTACAATTCAGAGCTCCGAGTAAAGATATATTGATAAATAAAAATTTGGTAAATCCCAATAGGCGGTAATACACTTTGAATAAACGGTGATTCTGAGACCGAACTAAAAACGGATAAGTACTTTAGTATGAGCGTATATTTCTAGAATAAATGCGATAGCAACTGATTTCATCCAATTCAGAGATCCAAGAGTATTACCCTATTAATAAACGTTGATTTAGAGACAGAAATAAAAAGTGATAAAGGCTTTAGTATGATCACGTACGTCTTGTTAAATGTAATATCAACTGATTTAGTACAATTCAGAGCTCCGAGTAAAGATATATAGATAAATAAAAATTTGGTAAATCCCAATAGGCGGTAATACACTTTGAATAAAGGGTGATTCTGAGACCGAACTAAAAAGGGATAAGTACTTTAGTAGGAGCGTATATTTCTAGAATAAATGCGATAGCAACTGATTTCATCCAATTCAGAGATCCAAGAGTATTACCCTATTAATAAACGTTGATTTAGAGACAGAAATAAAAAGGGATAAAGACTTTACTATGATCACGTACGTCTTGAATCAATGCTATAGCAACTGATTTTGTCCAATTCAGAGTTCCGAGTGAAGATATATAGATAAATACAAATTTGGTAAATCCCCATAGGCGTTAATACACTTTGAATAAACGGTGATTCTGAGACCGAACTAAAAAGGGATAAGTACTTTAGTATGAGCGTATATTTCTAGAATAAATGCGATAGCAACTGATTTCATCCAATTCAGAGATCCAAGAGTATTACCCTATTAATAAACATTGATTCAGAGACTGAAATAAAAAGGGATAAAGACTTTACAATGATCACGTACGACTTGAATCAATACAATATCAACTGATTTTGTCCAATTCAGAGCTCCGAGTGAAGATATATAGATGAATAAAAATTTGGTAAATCTCCATAGACGGTAGTACCTTTGAATATACGGTGATTATGAGACCGAACTAAAAAGGGATAAAGACTTTAGTATGATCATATATGTCTAGAATAAATGCGGTAGCAATTGATTTCATACAATACAGAGATCCAAGAGTTTTAACATATGAATAAACATTGATTTGAGACTGAACTAAAAAGGGATAAAGACTTTAGTATGATCACGTACGTCTTGTTCAATGTAATATCAACTGATTTAGTACAATTCAGAGCTCCAAGTGAAAATATATAGATAAATAAAAATTTGGTAAATCCCCATAGGCGGTAATACACTTTGAATAAACGGTGATTCTGAGACTGAACTAAAAAGGGATAAGTACTTTAGCATGATCGTATATTTCTAGAATAAATGCGATTGCAACTGATTTCATCCAATTCAGAGATCCAAGAGTATTACCCTATTAATAAACGTTGAATTAGATTCAGAAATAAAAAGGGATAAAGACTTTACTATGATCACGTACGACTTGAATCAATACAATAGCAACTGATTTTTTCCAATTCAGACCTCCGAGTGTAGATATGTAGATAAATAAAAATTTGGTTAATCTCCATATACGGTAGTACCTTTGAATATACGGTGATTACGAGACCGAACTAAAAAGGGATAAATACTTTAGTATGATCATATATGTCTAGAATAAATGCGATATCAATTGATTTCATACAATTCAGAGATCTAAGAGTTTTAACATATGAATAAACGTTGATTTGAGACTGAACTAAAAAGGGATAAAGACTTTAGTATGATCACGTACGTCTTGTTCAATGCAATATCAACTGATTTAGTACAATTCAGAGCTCCGAGTGAAAATATATAGACAAATAAAAATTTGGTAAATCCCCATAGGCAGTAATACACTTTGAATAAACGGTGATTCTGAGACCGAACTAAAAAGGGATAAGTACTTTAGTATGATCGTATATTTCTAGAATAAATGCGATAGCAATTGATTTCATCCAATTCAGAGATCCAAGAGTATTACCCTATTAATAAACGTTGATTTAGAGACATAAAGAAAAAGGGATAAAGACTTTACTATGATCACGTACGTCTTGAATCAATGCAATAGCAACTGATTTTGTCCAATTCAGAGCTCCGAGTGAAGATATATAAATAAATAAAAATTTGGTAAATCCCCATAGGCGGTAATACACTTTGAATAAACGGTGATTCTGAGACCGAACTAAAAAGGGATAAATACTCTATTATGATCATATATTTCTAGAATAAATGCAATAACAACTGATTTCATCTAATTCAGAGATCCAAGAGTATTACCCTATTAATAAACGTTGATTCAGAGACTGAAATAAAAAGGGATAAAGACTTTACAATGATCACGTACGACTTGAATCAATACAATAGCAACTGATTTTGTCCAATTCAGACCTCCGAGTGAAGATATATAGATAAATAAAAATTTGGTAATTCCCCATAGCGGTAATACACTTTGAATAAACGGTGATTCTGAGACCGAACTAAAAAGGGATAAATACTTTACTATGATCATATATTTCTAGAATAAATGCGATAGCAACTGATTTCATCAAATTCAGAGATCCAAGAGTATTACCCTATTAATAAACGTTGATTCAGAGACTGAAATAAAGAGGGATAAAGACTTTACAATGATCACGTACGACTTGAATCAATACAATAGCAACTGATTTTGTCCAATTCAGACCTCCGAGTGAAGATATATAGACAAATAAAAATTTGGTAAATCCCCATAGGCGGTAATACACTTTGAATAAACGGTGATTCTGAGACCGAACTAAAAAGGGGTAAGTACTTTAGTATGATCGTATGTTTATAGAATAAATGCGATAGCAATTAATTTCATCCAATTCAGAGATCCAAGAGTATTACCCTATTAATAAACGTTGATTTAGAGACATAAATAAAAAGGGATAAAGACTTTACTATGATCACGTACGTCTTGAATCAATGCAATACCAACTGATTTTGTCCAATTCAGAGCTACGAGTGAAGATATATAGATAAATAAAAATTTAGTAAATTCCCATAGGCGGTAATACACTTTGAATAAACGGTGATTCTGAGACCGAACTAAAAAGGGATAAATACTTTATTATGATCATATATTTCTAAAATAAATGCGATAGCAACTGATTTTATCCAATTCAGAGATCTAAGAGTATTACCCTATTAATAAACGTTGATTCAGAGACTGAAATAAAAAGGGATAAAGAATTTACAATGATCACGTACGACTTGAATCAATACAATAGCAACTGATTTTGTCCAATTCAGACCTCCGAGTGAAGATATATAGATAAATAAAAATTTGGTAAATCCCAATAGACGGTAGTACCTTTGAATAAATAGTGATTACGATACCGAACTAAAAAGGGATAAATTCTTTAGTATGATCATATATGTCTAGAATAAATGCGATAGCAATTGATTTCATACAATTCAGAGATCCAAGAGTTTTAACATATGAATAAACGTTGATATGAGACTGAACTAAAAAGGGATAAAGACTTTAGTATGATCACGTACGTCTTGTTAAATGTAATATCAACTGATTTAGTACAATTCAGAGCTCCGAGTAAAGATATATAGATAAATAAAAATTTGGTAAATCCCAATAGGCGGTAATACACTTTGAATAAACGGTGATTCTGAGACCGAACTAAAAAGGGATAAGTACTTTAGTATGAGCGTATATTTCTAGAATAAATGCGATAGCAACTGATTTCATCCAATTCAGAGATCCAAGAGTATTACCCTATTAATAAACGTTGATTTAGAGACAGAAATAAAAAGGGATAAAGACTTTACTATGATCACGTACGTCTTGAATCAATGCTATAGCAACTGATTTTGTCCAATTCAGAGCTACGAGTGAAGATATATAGATAAATAAAAATTTAGTAAATCCCCATAGGCGGTAATACACTTTGAATAAACGGTGATTCTGAGACCGAACTAAAAAGGGATAAATACTTTATTATGATCATATATTTCTAAAATAAATGCGATAGCAACTGATTTCATCCAATTCAGAGATCTAAGAGTATTACCCTATTAATAAATGTTGATTTAGAGACTGAAATAAAAAGGGATAAAGACTTTACAATGATCACGTACGACTTGAATCAATACAATAGAAACTAATTTTTTCCAATTTAGACCTCCGAGTGTAGATATGTAGATAAATAAAAATTTGGTTAAATAAAAACGGTGATTCTGAGACTGAACTAAAAAGGGATAAAGACTTTAGTATGATCACGTACGTCTTGTTAGTACAATTCAGAGCTCCGAGTGAAGATATATAGATGAATAAAAATTTGGTAAATCTCCATAGACGGTAGTACCTTTGAATATTCGGTGATTATGAGGCCGAACTAAAAAGGGATAAATACTTTAGTATGATCATATATGTCTAGAATAAATGCGATAGCAATTGATTTCATACAATTCAGAGATCCAAGAGTATTACCCTATTAATAAACGTTGATTTAGAGACATAAATAAAAAGGGATAAAGACTTTACTATGATCACGTATGTCTTGAATCAATGCAATAGCAACTGATTTTGTCCAATTCAGAGCTACGAGTGAAGATATATAGATAAATAAAAATTTAGTAAATCCCCATAGGCGGTAATACACTTTGAATAAACGGTGATTCTGAGACCGAAATAAAAAGGGATAAGTACTTTAGTATGATCGTATATTTACAGAATAAATGCGATAGCAATTAATTTCATCCAATTCAGAGATGCAAGAGTATTACCCTATTAATAAACGGTTATTTAGAGACAGGAATAAAAAGGGATAAAGACTTTACTATGATCACGTACGTCTTGAATCAATGCAATATCAACTGATTTTGTCCAATTCAGAGCTCCGAGTGAAGATATATAGATAAATAAAAATTTGGTAAATCCCCATAGGCGGAAATACACTTTGAATAAACGGTGATTCTAAGACCGAACTAAAAAGGGATAAATACTTTATTATGATCATATATTTCTAGAATAAATGCGATAACAACTGATTTCATCCAATTCAGAGATCCAAGATTATTACCCTATTAATAAACGTTGATTCAGAGACTGAAATAAAAAGGGATAAAGACTTTACAATGATCACGTACGACTTGAATCAATACAATAGCAACTAATTTTTTCCAATTTAGAGCTCCGAGTGAAGATATATAGATAAATAAAAATTTGGTAAATCCCCATAGGCAGTAATACACTTTGAATAAACGGTGATTCTGAGACCGAACTAAAAAGGGATAAGTACTTTAGTATGAGCGTATATTTCTAGAATAAATGCGATAGCAATTGATTTCATCCAATTCAGAGATCCAAGAGTATTACCCTATTAATAAACGTTGATTTAGAGACAGAAATAAAAAGGGATAAAGACTTTACTATGATCACGTACGTCTTGAATCAATGCAATAGCAACTGATTTTGTCCAATTCAGAGCTCCGAGTGAAGATATATAGATAAATAAAAATTTGGTAAATCCCCATAGGCGGTAATACACTTTGAATAAACGGTGATTCTGAGTCCGAACTAAAAAAGGATAAATACTTTATTATGATCACATATTTCTAGAATAAATTCGATAACAATTGATTTCATACAATTCAGAGATCAAAGAGTATTACCCTATTAATAAACGTTGATTCAGAGACTGAAATAAAAATGGATAAAGACTTTACAATGATCACGTACGACTTATATCAATACAATAGCAACTGATTTTTTCCAATTCATTCCTCCGAGTGTAGATATGTAGATAAATAAAATTTGGTTAATCTCCATAGACGGTAATACCTTTGAATATACGGTGATTACGAGACCGAACTAAAAAGGGATAAATACTTTAGTATGATCATATATGTTCAGAATAAATGCGATATCAATTGATTTCATACAATTCAGAGATCTACGAGTTTTAACATATGATAAACATTGATTTGAGACTGAACTAAAAAGGGATAAAGACTTTAGTATGATCACGTACGTCTTGTTCAATGCAATATCAACTGATTTAGTACAATTCAGAGCTCCGAGTGAAAATATATAGACAAATAAAAATTTGGTAAATCTCCATAGGCAGTAATACACTTTGAATAAACGGTGATTCTGAGACCGAACTAAAAAGGGATAAGTACTTTAGTATTGATGGATATTGGTCCAATTTGGGTTCGTATTTACGTTTCGGGCCTCGTAAACACGTCAAAATTACATCTCGGTTTGAAAACGTATCCCAAGGAGTCAAAACGGTCCGGAAACGCATTTACGCGCGTCCGGACCGGACCTCCGGATTGCATAGCAACCCGGACATCCGGATTGCATTACGGGTATCGTGCGACTACCGTATCCGCGATTACCGTTACGTGTAGAGAAGTCAAATTCACGCATTACCAATATGGATGGCGGTTACCGCATGCTCTTGAACCGTCATCAAACCGCTTTAAAACCGGGTCCGGTCCCAAGGAAGCCTATAAATAGGAGGTCTTGGCCACCCATTTTCACACATCCTCTCATTTGCCCAACTTTGGTATTTTGAGCTCTGACTTCTCTCTAGAAATATTCTCTCTCTATAAATTACTCTTTTGCCCCTATAGTGACTTAAGCTTCGGAGAGGGCTCCGCTAGCACCACCCCCCCTCTCCGTGCTAGCATTGGTCCTTCGTGCAGGAATCGTCGCCCAGACGTCCGTATTCGTGCACAGACCACCGCCTCCTGAGACACAACCGTACCGAGACACAGACCTTTACGGGAGACAACCGAACACTCGCAAGTGGCCCAACCTCTTCCCGACGAAGGGTTACAGCCCAAAAGCCCGCACAACCACGCGAATAGACGCGTCCTCACGACCTAGTTCATCCCGGACGCAACATTGGCGCCGTCTACGGGATTCGAACAAGAAGCTACCGTACCGCAAAGTCACGACGAGTGATCACAACGCTCTCACTAAGGTCAATCCGTCAAAAACCAGGAAGCGCTTTAGATGTCATAAAAAGCCCATAATGTCTCCCGTGCCAGCAAGCAGTGTGCCATCCGCACAGCACGGTCCAAAATTTCCAGGCATCCACGTGATACATGGAGGCTTCGGGGCAGGAGGCGAAACATCATACGGGAGAGAAATATACGCTTCCTTGATGATCCATGAGCCCAGGGGCAGTCAGCAAGGAGGCGTTGTTGTAGAAGACGCCATCGGCTTTTCTTCAGAAGACAATACGCACATAACATTTCCACATAATGACGCCTTGGTCATAACCATGACAATCGACGGCATGGACATCAAGCGTATCATGGTCGATGGAGGGAGTTCGACCAACATCATCACGAAAGACGTCATCCTAGCTTTGGGGAGAAAGAAGGACGTCAACAAATTGAATTCACCCTTAGTGGGGTTCATGGAAGATGCAAGTTACCCATTGGGGTCCATAACACTGCCAGTTATACTGGGAGAGGGCAACTCACGTCTCCAAATCGCAATACCATTTATGGTAGTACAAAAGCTTGACGCATACAATGGTATCTTAGGATACGCAACCATGAATGCGTGGGGAATGGTGCCATCCACAGCACACCAGAAGATCAAATTCCCAACTGCAGCCGGATTCGGTGAAGTCAAAGGAGACCAACTGTTATAAAAAAATTGTTACAACGTGGCAATCCAAAATAATGTCAAGCCAGACAAGGATGACATGCCCATCATTGATGATGATCCAAGAGAAGGTCGCGCCCGACCGGCCCCAGTAGAGGAGTTAAAAAAAATAAAGATCGAAGAGCCAGACAGAATGGTCCAAATTGGAGCATCCCTGTCAGAAGATGAAGTGATAGAAATCACAGCACTCCTCAAAGAGTATAAAGAGCTATTCGCATGGTCACCAAGCGATATGCCCGGAATAAGCGCAGAAGTCATTTCCCATAAGCTCAACATCAAGCCAGGAACTCGAGCAATAGCCCAGAAACTTCGACCCCTCGGGGGCAACAAGAAACTGGCAATCAGAGAAGAGGTGGGAAAACTGCTTGACGCAGGATTCATCGAAGAATCAAGATACCAAACATGGTTTGCAAACCCGGTGTTGGTTCCTAATTCAAGTGGCAAGTTAAGAATGTGCATCGATTACAGAGATCTCAACAACGCATGCCCAAAGGATTCATATCCTCTCCCAAGAATCGACCAACTAGTCGATGCCACTGCCGGCCATGAATTAATGTCTGTAATGGATGCATACTCAGGATACAACCAAATCCCGATGTTCAAAGATGATGCACCGCATACTGCATTCTATGCAGATAGCGAAATATACAACTACACGGTGATGCCATTCGGCCTAATCAATGCGGGAGCAACATACCAGCGAATGGTCAATACCATCTTTGGCGATCTAATCGGAACCAAAATGGAGGCATACGTAGACGACATGGTCGTGAAGTCAACCAAAAGGCGCAACCATGTCGACGACTTGCGAGCAATCTTCAAAAGAATGCGCGAATATCAAGTCCGCCTAAATCCAACAAAATGCGCTTTCGGCGTACAATCAGGAAAAATCCTTGGATTCATGGTAAGCCAGAGGGGGATAGAAGCTAACCCAGAGAAGGTGAGGGCGATTGAAGAAATGGTGTCCCCAAGGAGACATAAGGAAGTCCAACAACTAAATGGCCGCCTAGCTGCTTTAAACCGATTCCTTGCCAGAATAGGCGACAAGGCCCTCCCTTTCTTTGAAGTCTTGCGCGCAAACAAGAAGTTTGAATGGACACCAGTGTGTGAAGAGGCCTTTCAGCAATTAAAACAACACTTACGCACATTGCCGGCATTGGCAAAACCGATACCAGGAGAGCCCCTCTTCCTGTACATATCAGTAAGCAACACGGCAGTCAGCTCAGTCCTTATCAAACAGAAGGGAACTACCCAGCTCCCAGTCTACTACGTAAGCAAGATACTTGCAAAGTACGAGATAAACTACATGCCAATCTAAAAATACCTGTACGTGCTTATAATAGCAGCAAGAAAGCTGAGGCCATACTTCCACGCACACGAAGTAACAGTCTTAACAGACCAACCCCTGAAGCACATCCTGTCAAAGCCAAACATGTCAGGAAAGTTAACAAAATGGTCGGTGGAGCTAAGTGAATTCCGCATTCACTTTGCTCCTCGAACGGCGATCAAGGGGCAAGCATTGGCAGACTTCATCGCAGAATTCACCGGGATAACACCCGACACAGACCCCCAAGTTGGACCTCAACAAATTGAAGAACATACCGAAGTATGGCAAATGTACACCGACGGATCTTCAAACGTAGGGGGATCAGGTGCCGGATTCCTCCTAATACCTCCCGATGGATCCAATCCGTTGAAGTACGCTCTAAACTTAACATTTAGAGCAACAAACAACGAGGCGGAGCACGAGGCATTGATAACGGGCTTAAGAATTGCAAAAGGTGTCGGACTTAAACATTTACGAGTGAAGTGCGATTCGCAGTTAGTTGTCAATCAAGTCAAAGGCGAATACGCGGCAAAGTCAGAAAATATGCAAAAGTACTTGGGGCAAGCAAAGGACCTCATCACAAGCTTCGATACCTTCGACATCGTCGCGGTGCCTAGAGAAGAAAATCAAGAAGCTGATGCCTTGAGCAAATTCTCACAAGGCAAAGAAACGCATTTCGTGGAAAACAGAATCTTGTCAGTAATCGACAAATTCGAAGTCTTGTGCATCAATCCAGATCCAGATTGGAGGACCCCAATATTGGCATACCTCAAAGACCACAAGCTCCCCGAAGACAAAGTCCAAGCCCAAAAAATCCAGAGACAAGCCGTCAATTACGCGTTGATAGATGATGAGCTTTACAAGAAAGGATTTTCAACCCCATACCTAAGGTGCATCACCTTCCGGGAGGGCCAAAAAGTGTTAGAAGATTTACATAAAGGCCAAGCAGCCTGCCATGAAGGGGCAAGATCTCAAATACGCAAAACATTGAGCTTGGGATACTATTGGCCAACCATGAAGAACCAAGCTACGCACTTGGTCACAGAATGCGAATCATGCCAACTTTATTCAAGAAGAATCACGGCACCAGCCGCCGAGCTAAGCCCAATTGCAAGCTCCTGGCCATTCGCACAATGGGGAATCGACCTGGTAGGTCCGCTTCCAAAGTCAAAAGGCCAAACCAAGTACATTGTCGTCGCAATCGATTACCTTTCAAAGTGGATCGAGGCAAAGGCATTGGCACAAACAACCGATGCACAAATAATGGATTTCATCCGAAATCACATCATCGCGCGATATGGAGTTCCGAAGGTCCTAATCAGCGACAACGGACCACAATTCAAGAGCTCAAGGCTTCAAACATTTTGCGAAAGACTCAACATTAATCACCGTTTCGCGTCAGTCCGCCATGCTCAAACCACCGGACAAGTCGAAGCCGCCAACAAGACCGTCCTAGACGGTCTCAAGAAAAGAGTGCACGCATTAAAAGGAGGATGGGCAGAAGAGCTTAGCAGTGTTCTGTGGGCACTTCGAACAACTCCAAAGGAGTCAACTAGAGAAACACCATTCAACCTGGTGTATGGAAAGGAAGCAGTCGCTCCCATCGAAATTGCTGTCTCATCCTACCGAACAACCCATTTCAACGCACAAGCCAACGAAGTAGACATGCGTCTAGACTTAGACTTGGCTGAAGAAAAAAGGCGTAACTCCGAGCACAATCAGGCACGCATGTGTTTGATAACCGCAAGATATTACAACAGGAAGGTGAAAGAAAGACAATTCCATGTCGGAGAAATGGTGTGGAGAAGGAATGAATTCTCACATCTCGATCAAATCAACAAGATGTCTCCAAAATGGGAAGGCCCTTACAAGGTCATATCCATCCCGTATATCAACGCATATCGCCTTGAAGATGCAAATGGCAATGTCTCTACAAATACATTTAGTGGAGGACACTTGAAGAAATTCCACGGATAAAAGGATAATCTTCTATCACAAAAGGAGCTGTTGTATCAAGCCCTTTTGCTCTTATTTCCATAACGCATCTACTTGTTAAAAAGACCACTCTCTTATATAAAGTGGCATCTCTGTAATAATCTCACAAACCTAATGAATTCGTTCTATCTTCGTAGGAACACAACTACTCTATGTACGTTACTTGGAAGCAAAACAAAGTAACTACAACAACTATTACCTACACCAACAAGGAGTTCATTTCTCCTTTCATAAATTGGCATCTATCTCAAGAAGGTACCGGCAACACAAAGCAATTGCGCGATGTTCACAGCCAACTTATATGACGCAAGGACAACTTGCGGATTATCTACAAAAAAAGGAACTTATAGCAATTCTCTACTCAAAGGGACGACTATTCAAAGAGCCGTCACCTACAAGCAATATCTTGAATTAACACCAAGACCTGCTATCAAAGGGGGCATGTTTACTTCTAGAAAACAACATGCTGTGACATCTCTTTTTAGAGGCAAATCCTCATGTTCATAGCCATTCCCTGGATTCAGAACAGGATGGGCAAATACGATAACGGGGCTGATCACCCCATAAGTGGCGGATGTCCTTTGTTTAGACAACAATCCCATACTTCAAATTCCTGGTAAGGGTTCACTCTTCATAGAGGATGTCCTCTGTTTAGACGACAATCCCATATTACGAATTCCTGATAAGGGTTCACTCTTCATAGTGGATGTCCTCTGTTTAGACGACAATCCCATATTACGAATTCCTGATAAGGGTTCACTCTTCATAGCGGATGTCCTCTGTTTAGACGACAATCCCATAATTCGAATTCCTGGTAAGGGTTCACTCTTCATCGCGGATGTCCTCTGTTTAGACGACAATACCAGAATTCGAATTCCTGGTAAGGGTTCACTCTTCATGACGGATGTCCTCTGTTTAGACGACAATCCCATAATTCGAATTCCTGGTAAGGGTTCACTATTCATGGCAAATGTCCTCTTGTTAGATGACAATCCCATATTACGAATTCCTGGTTAGGGTTCACTATATACGGCAGAAGTCCTCTTGATAGATGACAATTCCGTACTATAGATTTTCAAAATCGTGTTACATGGTTCCTGGACGCAGAAAGCATGCATCACGATTCATATTCTAAAAAAGTGTTACATGATCCCTGGACGCAGGAATCATGTATCACAAATATTTCACGAAATATTTTGCCAAGTATTTTATCAAATAATTTATGTATCAAACACCTTTCCAAACATTTTATCAAACAAGGATTTTAGGGTTCGCAAAACACTTTTTCAAAAACCAAAAAGTTTTTACGTATGCTCCCCCAACGCGGGTTGATACACGCTGGCAGGTGCGCACCCTGTTTAAAACTCATAAAATTTACAAGTAGAGTCTTGTACAACGTCGCCTTAGAGTGGAACTAAGAGACGGTATAAACTAGTATCTTGCTCAAGCCAAGATAACACATTTCAAACATACTACTTGTTAAGTCGCTATACGCGAATCAATTGACAAGTTTCGACGGATATAATGACAAGCTATGCAGGAAGATGTACAACATGCATAACGCATCGTACAAACAATCTTGAATCAAAAGTGGCTATCGGTCACGATTGCGGGGACTACGTTTACACTACTAGTCATCCACGTTCAGTGAACACAGTAAGCGATAACGGTATGAAATATTACTAACAAGTTATCATGCAAACTGCTGTGTATAAAACGGGTTCAAACGACGTAGTTCAAAGCGAACAAGTCACAAGCAACAATCAAACAACTCCAACAAGTTTCTAAATATAGAAGCCGGGGGACAAGCGGACTCATAAACGAGCCCAACATGCTCAATGTTAAACGACCAGTTCAAATAGCGGCACCACCAGGAGGCCCGGGGGCAACCTCCATAAACTCGGGAGAAGTATCAATGACGTTTACATCTCTGCTATCATCAACCAACACCTCGTAGTTGGGAAGGCCACACTCCAAAAGGTTCAGCGCCTTAATGTGAGAAAGGGCGTAACTCGCATATGGCCCTAACTCGCCAAAAGGGAACCCAGGGTCAAGATCCTTCACACGGGTGAAGTAATCTTCAGAACGCTCGCTCATCAGGTTGTTCACTTTCTCCTCAACAGCAGCTTCAAAATCTGAAGTTCCCAAGTACTTGGTGAAACCCACTTGTAGGCCCTTTTCCCGACTCTCCTTACCAAGAGCAGCTAACTCCGCTCCTTGAGAATGAAGATCGTCTGTAACCTTCTTCTCAAGAGCGATCATCTCAGACTCAAGCTTTGACAAGCGAGTACGGCGCGCCTCATAACGACTCTCAGAAGCAATAGCTTTAGAACTCAACACGCGAGCCTCTTCCTTGGTTCGCGACAACTCTTGGCGGAAAGCGTCACACTTATCCATAGCCGCCTGCTTCGCGCTTACCA
Source organism: Clarkia xantiana subsp. parviflora (assembly GCA_036873135.1). Classification (NCBI taxonomy): domain Eukaryota; kingdom Viridiplantae; phylum Streptophyta; class Magnoliopsida; order Myrtales; family Onagraceae; genus Clarkia; species Clarkia xantiana. The sequence goes on from JAPTYO010000001.1 coordinate 356,813, forward strand.
GCTCCATGACAAAAGATGACATGTTTACCATGTCGGCTACAAGCTGCACATATCAATGTGATAAGCCAAACATAAATCGCAAAAACAACAAACTTGGCAGAAGAATCAAGTTACTTACAGGAGCAAACCGGGATAAGGCACCCTGTGCATAAGCCTCAGCCTCCTCATCAGTCGTTGGGCAAGAATGCCTATCACCTGGTGGAACACATCTACGGAACACACGAACTCCAACCTCCGGAGTGCGAAGTGAAGACTCCTTGGGGAAATAAACTCCACCATTGCTAAAAGGAGCCCAGGTGTCCCCAGTAATGTCCAACCCAACGGGGCACACCAAATGGTCGCGCCTAAGAGGGGGAACCGCTACGACAAAGAAAGAAAAGTGGTTAACAACAAATAACAAAACCACTGAATACATTCATCAAAAGTGTACTTACAAAGTCCGCGGACTTCCACAGGTCGGTTTCCCGACTAGGGGGCAGATGACGCAACATTACGACTCGCGACTTCCTTGCCTTTACGAGTGGAAGTATTCGCATTTGGCTTCAAGCGCTTGGGATCAGTCGGTCCACGCGCCACTGTGTCAGTCCGCTTGGAAGAAACGCGAGAATCAGACACTGGGGGAGTATCCCCGATCACATGAGTAGAAGAACCTTTGCCAAGATCACGCCCCGAATTGGCAGGAGTGATGGGGGCAGGGGTCACCAAAGCCGGATCGGCACGAGAAGCAATACGCGAAGCCGCCGCATGAAGTGACGAACTCTTTCCGGCAAACCAACCTGCAATATGAATTCACAAAAAGACATATAGCCGTTCAAGAGCTATCCATTATGAGTGTCAAAATGCTCAAAAATGTTCAGAGTAAGAATGAAGGATTTACTCATAGCAACAACTCGGTCGAAAGGAAGGGGATTCCGCAAGAAGCCACTACGACTTCACAACCTGCAAAAAGTCAACGCACATATCAAAAGCCAACGCGCATAGCGAAAGTCAACGCGCGTATCAAAAGTCAACGTGTATCAAAAGTCAGTGCGCGTATCAAAAGTCAACGTGCATATCAAAAGTCAACGCGCATATCGAAAGTCAACGCGCGTATCAAAAGTCAACGCGCGTATCAAAAGTCAACGCGCATATCAAAAGCCAACGCGCGTAGCGAAAGTCAACGCGCGTATCAAAAGTCAACGCGCGTATCAAAAGTCAACGGGCATATCAAAAGCCAACGCGCATAGCGAAAGTCAACGCGCGTATCAAAAGTCAACGCACGTATCAAAGGTCAATGCGCGTATCAAAAAATCAACGCACATAGCCAAGGTCCACGCGCATAGTAAAGTTGGTACGTACAATAAAAGGGACTAACGTCTTAAGAAGCTATCATGCAAACGGTGGGATTAACACGACAAACCGCAAGGATCAAACGTGGCAACGCTTAAGGGAAATATTTCTCTAAGGCGTCAAAACGACAAGTGACTATGCCTAAAGTTATTTGGCAATCCCCGTCAACCAAAAAACCCGCCAAGAGGAAAAATTATGCATACCGACCAAAAAGCTTCTACACAAAGACACGGGGGCACTATGTCCAAACGGGGAATTCTACCTCAACTATCCACGGAAGTGAAAAATCGCCTAAGTTATGGACAAACGACGATAGTAACGGCAACCAATCAGCAATTACTCGACATACAAGCATCAACAAGCAGTTCCATACGTCAACGACGAAAAATAACTCAAACGAACAACAATACGGCGACATTCGAAATCAAGTCGAAGCTATCCTGTAAAATCGAATTTCCAAATTACCTCAAAACGGGACGAAAAGTATCCCAATGGAATCCCCTCGTCGAGACGATTTCGGAAAGGTAAGGACCGCGACGAGCAGAGGCCGGGAAGGTGGCACGTGGGCTACACGCGCCGGCAAGGGTGAAACTCACGCAGTGGTGTGTGAGGGCGCGTCCGGCGTCTCCTGGAGATTCCGAAGGCGGCGCTGGAATCCTCGTGACAAACTGAGTCGAATGGTGGTGTCAATTTCTGAAAACAAGTCAAGGATCAAACTCGAAACTTTCGGGATGTGTCTACGCTCTACGACGGCGAAGAAATTATGAACACACAAACAATTCTGGGAAAAGATGAATGAATTACCTGCAAAGAAGATGGAATGATGAATTCCCAAGGTGCTGGAAGGATAATTGGGGATGTGTGTATTTACATATCCCAAGAGATGCTTTGTTGATAAGGATTAAAGGATTAACTTATCTACACTCACGCCTAAACACCTACGGTATACTCCACCCTCTCTTCTAAATATCTACTCCTACGCATATCTTGATATTGCACGTATCAAACCCATCACTCTACGCGTATGTTGCCATCGCATGATTCGTGATTTGATAATCACAAAGTCGTTTTAGAAGCATACGGTTTCTATTTCTTGCATTGCGTAATTACGATCTTGCCATGACCATTACTTATGCATGCATGTTGATAGAGGCATGTTCGCATGGTGTATTACCAATTGCTTATGTCTCCAACGATAACCGTATTTGCACGTTACGTATATACATTCCCTATTGTACTAACCGTGATGACAGGAAACAAAGTCATTCGGTCGGAAAATCAAAGGACGAACGAAATCAAGATGTTTACGTCCAACCAACGATCAAAACCGGAAGGTTAGCGTCAAACTCAAATTGGAAACGTATCCTAACTTAAAAATAGAGTCAAGAAAGGTTCTAAACCGTTACTTGACTCGGGGGCAAGGGATGGATATAGGTCCAATTCGGGTTCGTATTTACGTTTCGGGCCTCGTAAACACATCAAAATTACATCTCGGTTTGAAAACGTATCCCAAGGAGTCAAAACGGTCCGGAAACGCATTTACGCGCGTCCGGACCGGACCTCCGGATTGCCCAAATTCGACGAGGTCCGGATTGCATTACGGGTATCGTGCGACTACCGTATCCGCGATTACCGTTACGTGTAGAGAAGTCAAGTTCGCGCATTACCAATATGGATGACGGTTACCGCATGCTCTTGAACCGTCATCAAACCGCTTTAAAACCGGGTCCGGTCCCAAGGAAGCCTATAAATAGGAGGTCTTGGCCACCCATTTTCACACATCCTCTCATTTGCCCAACTTTGGTATTTTGAGCTCTAACTTCTCTCTAGAAATATTCTCTCTCTAGAAATTATTCTTTTGCCCCTATAGTGACTTAAGCTTCGGAGAGGGCTCCGCTAGCACCACCCCCCTCTCTGTGCTAGCATTGGTCCTTCGTGCAGGAATCGTCGCCCAGACGTCCGTATTCGTGCACAGACCACCGCCTCCTGAGACACAACCGTACCGAGACACAGACCTTTACGGGAGACAACCGAACACTCGCAAGTGGCCCAACCTCTTCCCGACGAAGGGTTACAGCCTAAAAGCCTGCACATCCACGCGAACAGACGCGTCCTCACGACCTAGTTCATCCCGGACGCAACAAGTATGATCGTATATTTCTAGAATAAATGCGATAGCAATTGATTTCATCCAATTCAGAGATCCAAGAGTATTACCCTATTAATAAACGTTGATTTAGAGACATAAAGAAAAAGGGATAAAGACGTTACTATGATCACGTACGTCTTGAATCAATGCAATAGCAACTGATTTTGTCCAATTCAGAGCTCCGAGTGAAGATATATAAATAAATAAAAATTTGGTAAATCCCCATAGGCGGTAATACACTTTGAATAAACGGTGATTCTGAGACAGAACTAAAAAGGGATAAATACTTTATTATGATTATATATTTCTAGAATACATGCGATAACAACTGATTTCAATTCAGAGATCCAAGAGTATTACCCTATTAATAAACGTTGATTCAGAGACTAAAATAAAAAGGGATAAAGACTTTACAATGATCACGTACGACTTGAATCAATACAATAGCCACTGATTTTGTCCAATTCAGACCTCCGAGTGAAGATATATAGATAAATAAAAATTTGGTAAATCCCCATAGGCGGTAATACACTTTGAATAAACGGTGATTCTGAGACCGAACTAAAAAGGGATAAATACTTTATTATGATCATATATTTCTAGAATAAATGCGATAGCAACTGATTTCATCAAATTCAGAGATCCAAGAGTATTATCCTATTAATAAAAGTTGATTCAGAGACTGAAATAAAAAGGGATAAAGACTTTACAATGATCACGTACGACTTGAATCAATACAATATCAACTGATTTTGTCCAATTCAGAGCTCCGAGTGAAGATATATAGATGAATAAAAATTTGGTAAATCTCCATAGACGGTAGTACCTTTGAATATACGGTGATTATGAGACCGAACTAAAAAGGGACAAATACTTTAGTATGATCATATATGTCTAGAATAAATGCGATAACAATTGATTTCATAAAATTCAGAGATTCAAGAGTTTTAACATATGAATAAACGTTGATTTGAGACTGAACTAAAAAGGGATAAAGACTTTAGTATGATCACGTACGTCTTGTTCAATGTAATATCAACTGATTTAGTACAATTCAGAGCTCCGAGTGAAAATATATAGATAAATAAAAATTTGGTAAATCCCCATAGGCGGTAATACACTTTGAATAAACGGTGATTCTGAGACCGAACTAAAAAGGGATAAGTACTTTAGTATGATCGCATATTTCTAGAATAAATGCGATAGCAACTGATTTCATCCAATTCAGAGATCCAAGAGTATTAACCTATTAATAAACGTTGATTTAGAGACAGAAATAAAAAGGGATAAAGACTTTACTATGATCACGTACGACTTGAATCAATACAATAGCAACTGATTTTTTCCAATTCAGACCTCCGAGTGTAGATATGTAGATAAATAAAAATTTGGTTAATCTCCATAGACGGTAGTACCTTTGAATATACAGTGATTACGAGACCAAACTAAAAAGGGATAAATACTTTAGTATGATCATATATGTCTAGAATAAATGCGATATCAATTGATTTAATACAATTCAGAGATCCAAGAGTTTTAACATATGAATAAACGTTGATTTGAGACTGAACTAAAAAGGGATAAAGACTTTAGTATGATCACCTACGTCTTGTTCAATGCAATATCAACTGATTTAGTACAATTTAGAGCTCCGAGTGAAAATATATAGAAAAATAGAAATTTGGTAAATCACCATAGGCGGTAATACACTTTGAATAAACGGTGATTCTGAGACCGAACTAAAAAGGGATAAGTACTTTAGTATGATCGTATATTTATAGAAAAAATGCGATTGCAATTAATTTCATCCAACTCAGAGATCCAAGAGTATTACCCTATTAATAAACGTTGATTTAGAGACATAAATAAAAAGGGATAAAGACTTTACTATGATCACGTACGTCTTGAATCAATGCAATAGCAACTGATTTTGTCCAATTCAGAGCTACGAGTGAAGATATATAAATAAATAAAAAATTAGTAAATCCCCATAGGCGGTAATACACTTTGAATAAACGGTGATTCTGAGACCGAACTAAAAAGGGATAAATACTTTATTATGATCATATATTTCTAAAATAAATGCGATAGCAACTGATTTCATCAAATTCAGAGATCCAAGAGTATTACCCTATTAATAAACGTTGATTCAGAGACTGAAATAAAAAGGGATAAAGCCTTTACAATGATCACGTACGACTTGAATCAATACAATAGCAACTGATTTTGTCCAATTCAGAGCTCCGAGTGAAGATATATAGATGAATAAAAATTTGGTAAATCTCCATAGACGGTAGTACCTTTGAATATACGGTGATTACGAGACCGAACTAAAAAGGGATAAATACTTTAGTATGATTGTATATGTCTAGAATAAATGCGATAGCAATTGATTACATACAATTCAGAGATCCAAGAGTTTTAACATATGATTAAACGTTGATTTGAGACTGAACTAAAAAGGGATAAAGACTTTAGTATGATCACGTACGTCTTGTTCAATGCAATATCAACTGATTTAGTACAATTCAGAGCTCCGAGTGAAAATATATAGTCAAATAAAAATTTGGTAAATCCCCATAGGCGGTAATACACTTTGAATAAACGGTGATTCTGAGACCGAACTAAAAAGGGATAAAGACTTTAGTATGATCACGTACGTCTTGTTCAATGCAATATCAACTGATTTAGTACAATTCAGAGCTCCGAGTGAAAATATATAGATAAATAAAAATTTGGTAAATCCCCATAGGCGGTAATACACTTTGAATAAACGGTGATTCTGAGACCGAACTAAAAAGGGATAAGTACTTTAGTATGATCGTATATTTCTAGAATAATTGCGATAGCAATTGATTTCATCCAATTCAGAGATCCAAGAGTATTACCCTATTAATAAACGTTGATTTAGAGACATAAATAAAAAGGGATAAAGACTTTACTATGATCACGTACGTCTTGAATCAATGCAATAGCAACTGATTTTGTCCAATTCAGAGCTCCGAGTGAAAATATATAAATAAATAAAAATAGGGTAAATCCCCATAGGCAGTAATACACTTTGAATAAACGGTGATTCTGAGACCGAACTAAAAAGGGATAAATACTTTATTATGATCATATATTTCTAGAATAAATGCGATAACAACTGATTTCATCCAATTCAGAGATCCAAGAGTATTACCCTATTAATAAACGTTGATTCAGAGACTGAAATAAAAAGGGATAAAGACTTTACAATGATCACGCACGACTTGAATCAATACAATAGCAACTGATTTTGTCCAATTCAGACCTCCGAGTGAAGATATGTAGATAAATAAAAATTTGGTAAATCCCAATAGACGGTAGTACCTTTGAATAAACGGTGATTACAAGACCGAACTAAAAAGGGATAAATTCTTTAGTATGATCATATATGTCTAGAATAAATGCGATTGCAATTGATTTCATCCAATTCAGAGATCCAAGAGTATTACCCTATTAATAAACGTTGATTTAGGGACAGAAATAAAAAGGGAAAAAGACTTTACTATGATCACGTACGTCTTGAATCAATGCAATAGCAACTGATTTTGTCAAATTCAGAGCTCCGAGTAAAGATATATAGATGAATAAAAATTTGGTAAATCTCCATAGACGGTAGTACCTTTGAATATACGGTGATTACGAGACCGAACTAAAAAGGGATAAGTACTTTAGTATGATCATATATGTCTGGAATAAATGCAATAGCAATTGATTTCATACAATTCAGAGATCCAAGAGTTTTAACATATGAATAAACGTTGATTTGAGACTGAACTAAAAAGGGATAAAGACTTTAGTATGATCACGTACGTCTTGTTCAGTGTAATATCAACTGATTTAATACAATTCAGAGCTCCGAGTGAAAATATATAGATAAATAAAAATTTGGTAAATCCCCATAGGCGGTAATACACTTTGAATAAACGGTGATTCTGAGACCGAACTAAAAAGGGATAAGTACTTTAGTATGATCGTATATTTCTAGAATAAATGCGATAGCACTTGATTTCATCCAATTCAGAGATCCAAGAGTATTACCCTATTAATAAACGTTGATTTAGAGACTTAAATAAAAAGGGATAAAGACTTTACTATGATCACGTACGTCTTGAATCAATGCAATAGCAACTGATTTTGTCCAATTCAGAGCTCCGAGTGAAAATATATACATAAATAAAAATTTGGTAAATCCCCATAGGCGGTAATACACTTTGAATAAACGGTGATTCTGAGACCGAACTAAAAAGGGATAAATACTTTATTATGATCATATATTTCTAAAATAAATGCGATAGCAACTGATTTCATCCAATTCAGAGATCCAAGAGTATTACCCTATTAATAAACGTTGATTCAGAGACTGAACTAAAAAGGGATAAAGACTTTACAATGATCACGTACGACTTGAATCAATACAATAGCAACTGATTTTGTCCAATTCAGACCTCCGAGTGAAGATATGTAGATAAATAAAAATTTGGTAAATCCCAATAGACGGTAGTACCTTTGAATAAACGGTGATTATGAGACCGAACTAAAAAGGGATAAATTCTTTAGTATGATCATATATGTCTAGAATAAATGCGATTGCAACTGATTTCATCCAATTCAGAGATCCAAGAGTATTACCCTATTAATAAACGTTGATTTAGAGACAGAAATAAAAAGGGATAAAGACTTTACAATGATCACGTACGACTTGAATCAATACAATAGCAACTGATTTTGTCCAATTCAGACCTCCGAGTGAAGATATGTAGATAAATAAAAATTTGGTAAATCCCAATAGACGGTAGTACCTTTGAATAAACGGTGATTACGGGACCGAACTAAAAAGGGATAGATTCTTTAGTATGATCATATATGTCTAGAATAAATGCGATTTCAATTGATTTCATCCAATTCAGAGATCCAAGAGTATTACCTTATTAATAAACGTTGATTTAGAGACATAAATAAAAGGGATAAAGACTTTACTATGATCACGTACGTCTTGAATCAATGCAATAGCAACTGATTTTGTCTAATTCAGAGCTACGAGTGAAGATATATAGATAAATAAAAATTTAGTAAATCCCCATAGGCGGTCATACACTTTGAATAAACGGTGATTCTGAGACCCAACTAAAAAGGGATAAATACTTTATTATGATCATATATTTCTAGAAAAAATGCGATAGCAACTGATTTCATCAAATTCAGAGATCCAAGAGTATTATCCTATTAATAAACGTTGATTCAGAGACTGAAATAAAAAGGGATAAAGACTTTATAATGATCACGTACGACTTGAATCAATACAATAGCAACTGATTTTGTCCAATTCAGACCTCCGAGTGAAGATATGTAGATAAAAAAAATTTGGTAAATCCCAATAGACGGTAGTACCTTTGAATAAACGGTGATTACGGGACCGAACTAAAAAGGGATAAATTCTTTAGTATGATCATATATGTCTAGAATAAATGCGATTTCAATTGATTTCATCCAATTCAGAGATCCAAGAGTATTACCCTATTAATAAACGTTGATTTAGAGACAGAAATAAAAAGGGAAAAGACTTTACTATGATCACGTACGTCTTGAATCAATGCAATAGCAACTGATTTTTTCCAATTCAGAGCTCCGAGTGAAGATATATAGATGAATAAAAATTTGGTAAATCTCCATAGACGGTAGTACCTTTGAATATACGGTGATTACGAGACCGAACTAAAAAGGGATAAATACTTTAGTATGATCATATATGTCTAGAATAAATGCGATAGCAATTGATTTCATACAATTCAGAGATCCAAAAGTTTAACATATGAATAAACGTTGATTTGAGACTGAACTAAAAAGGGATAAAGACTTTAGTATGATCACGTACGTCTTGTTCAATGCAATATCAACTGATTTAGTACAATTCAGAGCTCCGAGTGAAAATATATAGATAAATAAAAATTTGGTAAATCCCCATAGGCGGTAATACACTTTGAATAAACGGTGATGAGACCGAACTAAAAAGGGATAAGTACTTTAGTATGATCGTATATTTCTAGAATAAATGCGATAGCAATTGATTTCATCCAATTCAGAGATCCAAGAGTATTACCCTATTAATAAACGTTGATTTAGAGACATAAATAAAAAGGGATAAAGACTTTACTATGATCACGTACGTCTTGAATCAATGCAATAGCAACTGATTTTGTCCAATTCAGAGCTCCGAGTGAAAATATATAAATAAATAAAAATTGGTAAATCCCCATAGGCGGTAATACACTTTGAATAAACGGTGATTCTGAGACCGAACTAAAAAGGGATAAATACTTTATTATGATCATATATTTCTAGAATAAATGCGATAGCAACTGATTTCATCAAATTCAGAGATCCAAGAGTATTACCCTATTAATAAACGTTGATTTAGAGACAGAAATAAAAAGGGATAAAGACTTTACAATGATCACGTACGTCTTGAATCAATACAATAGCAACTGATTTTGTCCAATTCAGACCTCCGAGTGAAGATATGTAGATAAATAAAAATTTGGTAAATCCCAATAGACGGTAGTACCTTTGAATAAACGGTGATTACGGACCGAACTAAAAACGGATAAATTCTTTAGTATGATCATATATGTCTAGAATAAATGCGATAGCAATTGATTTCATCCAATTCAGAGATCCAAGAGTATTACCCTATTAATAAACGTTGATTTAGAGACATAAATAAAAAGGGATAAAGACTTTACTATGATCACGTACGTCTTGAATCAATGCAATAGCAACTGATTTTGTCCAATTCAGAGCTACGAGTGAAGATATATAGATAAATAAAAATTTGGTAAATCCCCATAGGCGGTCATACACTTTGAATAAACGGTGATTCTGAGACCCAACTAAAAAGGGATAAATACTTTATTATGATCATATATTTCTAGAATAAATGCGATAGCAACTGATTTCATCAAATTCAGAGATCCAAGAGTATTACCCTATTAATAAACGTTGATTCAGAGACTGAAATAAAAAGGGATAAAGACTTTATAATGATCACGTACGACTTGAATCAATACAATAGCAACTGATTTTGTCCAATTCAGACCTCCGAGTGAAGATATGTAGATAAATAAAAATTTGGTAAATCCCAATAGACGGTAGTACCTTTGAATAAACGGTGATTACGAGACCGAACTAAAAAGGGATAAATTCTTTAGTATGATCATATATGTCTAGAATAAATGCGATTGCAATTGATTTCATCCAATTCAGAGATCCAAGAGTATTACCCTATTAATAAACGTTGATTTAGAGACAGAAATAAAAAGGGGAAAAGACTTTACTATGATCACGTACGTCTTGAATCAATGCAATAGCAACTGATTTTGTCCAATTCAGAGCTCCGAGTGAAGATATATAGATGAATAAAAATTTGGTAAATCTCCATAGACGGTAGTACCTTTGAATATACGGTGATTACGAGACCGAACTAAAAAGGGATAAATACTTTAGTATGATCATATATGTCTAGAATAAATGCGATAGCAATTGATTTCATACAATTCAGAGATCCAAGATTTTAACATATGAATAAACGTTGATTTGAGACTGAACTAAAAAGGGATAAAGACTTTAGTATGATCACGTACGTCTTGTTCAATGCAATATCAACTGATTTAGTACAATTCAGAGCTCCGAGTGAAAATATATAGATAAATAAAAATTTGGTAAATCCCCATAGGCGGTAATACACTTTGAATAAACGGTGATTCTGAGACCGAACTAAAAAGGGATAAGTACTTTAGTATGATCGTATATTTCTAGAATAAATGCGATAGCAATTGATTTCATCCAATTCAGAGATCCAAGAGTATTACCCTATTAATAAACGTTGATTTAGAGACATAAATAAAAAGGGATAAAGACTTTACTATGATCACGTACGTCTTGAATCAATGCAATAGCAACTGATTTTGTCCAATTCAGAGCTCCGAGTGAAAATATATAAATAAATAAAAATTGGTAAATCCCCATAGGCGGTAATACACTTTGAATAAACGGTGATTCTGAGACCGAACTAAAAAGGGATAAATACTTTATTATGATCATATATTTCTAGAATAAATGCGATAGCAACTGATTTCATCCAATTCAGAGATCCAAGAGTATTACCCTATTAATAAACGTTGATTCAGAGACTGAAATAAAAAGGGATAAAGACTTTACAATGATCACGTACGACTTGAATCAATACAATAGCAACTGATTTTGTCCAATTCAGACCTCCGAGTGAAGATATGTAGATAAATAAAAATTTGGTAAATCCCAATAGACGGTAGTACTTTTGAATAAACGGTGATTACAAGACCGAACTAAAAAGGGATAAATTCTTTAGTATGATCATATATGTCTAGAATAAATGCGATTGCAATTGATTTCATCCAATTCAGAGATCCAAGAGTATTACCCTATTAATAAACGTTGATTTAGAGACAAAAATAAAAAGGGAAAAAGACTTTACTATGATCACGTACGTCTTGAATCAATGCAATAGCAACTGATTTTGTCAAATTCAGAGCTCCGAGTGAAGATATATAGATGAATAAAAATTTGGTAAATCTCCATAGACGGTAGTACCTTTGAATATACGGTGATTACGAGACCGAACTAAAAAGGGATAAATACTTTAGTATGATCATATATGTCTAGAATAAATGCAATAGCAATTGATTTCATACAATTCAGAGATCCAAGAGTTTTAACATATGAATAAACGTTGATTTGAGACTGAACTAAAAAGGGATAAAGACTTTAGTATGATCACGTACGTCTTGTTCAGTGTAATATCAACTGATTTAGTACAATTCAGAGCTCCGAGTGAAAATATATAGATAAATAAAAATTTGGTAAATCCCCATAGGCGGTAATACACTTTGAATAAACGGTGATTCTGAGACCGAACTAAAAAGGGATAAGTACTTTAGTATGATCGTATATTTCTAGAATAAATGCGATAGCAATTGATTTCATCCAATTCAGAGATCCAAGAGTATTACCCTATTAATAAACGTTGATTTAGAGACATAAATAAAAAGGGATAAAGACTTTACTATGATCACGTACGTCTTGAATCAATGCAATAGCAACTGATTTTGTCCAATTCAGAGCTCCGAGTGAAAATATATAAATAAATAAAAATTTGGTAAATCCCCATAGGCGGTAATACACTTTGAATAAACGGTGATTCTGAGACCGAACTAAAAAGGGATAAGTACTTTAGTATGATCGTATATTTCTAGAATAAATGCGATAGCAATTGATTTCATCCAATTCAGAGATCCAAGAGTATTACCCTATTAATAAACGTTGATTTAGAGACATAAATAAAAAGGGATAAAGACTTTACTATGATCACGTACGTCTTGAATCAATGCAATAGCAACTGATTTTGTCCAATTCAGAGCTACGAGTGAAGATATATAGATAAATAAAAATTTGGTAAATCCCCATAGGCGGTAATACACTTTGAATAAACGGTGATTCTGAGACCGAACTAAAAAGGGATAAATACTTTATTATGATCATATATTTCTAGAATAAATGCGATAGCAACTGATTTCATCAAATTCAGAGATCCAAGAGTATTACCCTATTAATAAACGTTGATTCAGAGACTGAAATAAAAAGGGATAAAGACTTTATAATGATCACGTACGACTTGAATCAATACAATAGCAACTGATTTTGTCCAATTCAGACCTCCGAGTGAAGATATGTAGATAAAAAAAAATTTGGTAAATCCCAATAGACGGTAGTACCTTTGAATAAACGGTGATTACAAGACCGAACTAAAAGGGATAAATTCTTTAGTATGATCATATATGTCTAGAATAAATGCGATTGCAATTGATTTCATCCAATTCAGAGATCCAAGAGTATTACCCTATTAATAAACGTTGATTTATAGACATAAATAAAAAGGGAAAAAGACTTTACTATGATCACGTACGTCTTGAATCAATGCAATAGCAACTGATTTTGTCAAATTCAGAGCTCCGAGTGAAGATATATAGATGAATAAAAATTTGGTAAATCTCCATAGACGGTAGTACCTTTGAATATACGGTGATTACGAGACCGAACTAAAAAGGGATAAATACTTTAGTATGATCATATATGTCTAGAATAAATGCAATAGCAATTGATTTCATACAATTCAGAGATCCAAGAGTTTTAACATATGTATAAACGTTGATTTGAGACTGAACTAAAAAGGGATAAAGACTTTAGTATGATCACGTACGTCTTGTTCAGTGTAATATCAACTGATTTAGTACAATTCAGAGCTCCGAGTGAAAATATATAGATAAATAAAAATTTGGTAAATCCCCATAGGCGGTAATACACTTTGAATAAACGGTGATTCTGAGACCGAACTAAAAAGGGATAAGTACTTTAGTATGATCGTATATTTCTAGAATAAATGCGATAGCAATTGATTTCATCCAATTCAGAGATCCAAGAGTATTACCCTATTAATAAACGTTGATTTAGAGACATAAATAAAAAGGGATAAAGACTTTACTATGATCACGTACGTCTTGAATCAATGCAATAGCAACTGATTTTGTCCAATTCAGAGCTCCGAGTGAAAATATATAAATAAATAAAAATTTGGTAAATCCCCATAGGCGGTAATACACTTTGAATAAACGGTGATTCTGAGACCGAACTAAAAAGGGATAAGTACTTTAGTATGATCGTATATTTCTAGAATAAATGCGATAGCAATTGATTTCATCCAATTCAAAGATCCAAGAGTATTACCCTATTAATAAACGTTGATTTAGAGACATAAATAAAAAGGGATAAAGACTTTACTATGATCACGTACGTCTTGAATCAATGCAATAGCAACTGATTTTGTCCAATTCAGAGCTACGAGTGAAGATATATAGATAAATAAAATTTTGGTAAATCCCCATAGGCGGTAATACACTTTGAATAAACGGTGATTCTGAGACCCAACTAAAAAGGGATAAATACTTTATTATGATCATATATTTCTAGAATAAATGCGATAGCAACTGATTTCATCAAATTCAGAGATCCAAGAGTATTACCCTATTAATAAACGTTGATTCAGAGACTGAAATAAAAAGGGATAAAGACTTTATAATGATCACGTACGACTTGAATCAATACAATAGCAACTGATTTTGTCCAATTCAGACCTCCGAGTGAAGATATGTAGATAAATAAAAATTTGGTAAATCCCAATAGACGGTAGTACCTTTGAATAAACGGTGATTACAAGACCGAACTAAAAGGGATAAATTCTTTAGTATGATCATATATGTCTAGAATAAATGCGATTGCAATTGATTTCATCCAATTCAGAGATCCAAGAGTATTACCCTATTAATAAACGTTGATTTAGAGACAGAAATAAAAAGGGAAAAAGACTTTACTATGATCACGTACGTCTTGAATCAATGCAATAGCAACTGATTTTGTCAAATTCAGAGCTCCGAGTGAAGATATATAGATGAATAAAAATTTGGTAAATCTCCATAGACGGTAGTACCTTTGAATATACGGTGATTACGAGACCGAACTAAAAAGGGATAAATACTTTAGTATGATCATATATGTCTAGAATAAATGCAATAGCAATTGATTTCATACAATTCAGAGATCCAAGAGTTTTAACATATGAATAAACGTTGATTTGAGACTGAACTAAAAAGGGATAAAGACTTTAGTATGATCACGTACGTCTTGTTCAGTGTAATATCAACTGATTTAGTACAATTCAGAGCTCCGAGTGAAAATATATAGATAAATAAAAATTTGGTAAATCCCCATAGGCGGTAATACACTTTGAATAAACGGTGATTCTGAGACCGAACTAAAAAGGGATAAGTACTTTAGTATGATCATATATTTCTAGAATAAATGCGATAGCAATTGATTTCATCCAATTCAGAGATCCAAGAGTATTACCCTATTAATAAACGTTGATTTAGAGACATAAATAAAAAGGGATAAAGACTTTACTATGATCACGTACGTCTTGAATCAATGCAATAGCAACTGATTTTGTCCAATTCAGAGCTCCGAGTGAAAATATATAAATAAATAAAAATTTGGTAAATCCCCATAGGCGGTAATACACTTTGAATAAACGGTGATTCTGAGACCGAACTAAAAAGGGATAAGTACTTTAGTATGATCGTATATTTCTAGAATAAATGCGATAGCAATTGATTTCATCCAATTCAGAGATCCAAGAGTATTACCCTATTAATAAACGTTGATTTAGAGACATAAATAAAAAGGGATAAAGACTTTACTATGATCACGTACGTCTTGAATCAATGCAATAGCAACTGATTTTGTCCAATTCAGAGCTACGAGTGAAGATATATAGATAAATAAAAATTTGGTAAATCCCCATAGGCGGTAATACACTTTGAATAAACGGTGATTCTGAGACCCAACTAAAAAGGGATAAATACTTTATTATGATCATATATTTCTAGAATAAATGCGATAGCAACTGATTTCATCAAATTCAGAGATCCAAGAGTATTACCCTATTAATAAACGTTGATTCAGAGACTGAAATAAAAAGGGATAAAGACTTTATAATGATCACGTACGACTTGAATCAATACAATAGCAACTGATTTTGTCCAATTCAGACCTCCGAGTGAAGATATGTAGATAAAAAAATTTGGTAAATCCCAATAGACGGTAGTACCTTTGAATAAACGGTGATTACAAGACCGAACTAAAAGGGATAAATTCTTTAGTATGATCATATATGTCTAGAATAAATGCGATTGCAATTGATTTCATCCAATTCAGAGATCCAAGAGTATTACCCTATTAATAAACGTTGATTTATAGACAGAAATAAAAAGGGAAAAAGACTTTACTATGATCACGTACGTCTTGAATCAATGCAATAGCAACTGATTTTGTCAAATTCAGAGCTCCGAGTGAAGATATATAGATGAATAAAAATTTGGTAAATCTCCATAGACGGTAGTACCTTTGAATATACGGTGATTACGAGACCGAACTAAAAAGGGATAAATACTTTAGTATGATCATATATGTCTAGAATAAATGCAATAGCAATTGATTTCATACAATTCAGAGATCCAAGAGTTTTAACATATGAATAAACGTTGATTTGAGACTGAACTAAAAAGGGATAAAGACTTTAGTATGATCACGTACGTCTTGTTCAGTGTAATATCAACTGATTTAGTACAATTCAGAGCTCCGAGTGAAAATATATAGATAAATAAAAATTTGGTAAATCCCCATAGGCGGTAATACACTTTGAATAAACGGTGATTCTGAGACCGAACTAAAAAGGGATAAGTACTTTAGTATGATCGTATATTTCTAGAATAAATGCGATAGCAATTGATTTCATCCAATTCAGAGATCCAAGAGTATTACCCTATTAATAAACGTTGATTTAGAGACATAAATAAAAAGGGATAAAGACTTTACTATGATCACGTACGTCTTGAATCAATGCAATAGCAACTGATTTTGTCCAATTCAGAGCTCCGAGTGAAAATATATAATAAATAAAAATTTGGTAAATCCCCATAGGCGGTAATACACTTTGAATAAACGGTGATTCTGAGACCGAACTAAAAAGGGATAAGTACTTTAGTATGATCGTATATTTCTAGAATAAATGCGATAGCAATTGATTTCATCCAATTCAGAGATCCAAGAGTATTACCCTATTAATAAACGTTGATTTAGAGACATAAATAAAAAGGGATAAAGACTTTACTATGATCACGTACGTCTTGAATCAATGCAATAGCAACTGATTTTGTCCAATTCAGAGCTACGAGTGAAGATATATAGATAAATAAAAATTTGGTAAATCCCCATAGGCGGTAATACACTTTGAATAAACGGTGATTCTGAGACCGAACTAAAAAGGGATAAATACTTTATTATGATCATATATTTCTAGAATAAATGCGATAGCAACTGATTTCATCAAATTCAGAGATCCAAGAGTATTACCCTATTAATAAACGTTGATTCAGAGACTGAAATAAAAAGGGATAAAGACTTTATAATGATCACGTACGACTTGAATCAATACAATAGCAACTGATTTTGTCCAATTCAGACCTCCGAGTGAAGATATAGATAAAAAAAATTTGGTAAATCCCAATAGACGGTAGTACCTTTGAATAAACGGTGATTACAAGACCGAACTAAAAGGGATAAATTCTTTAGTATGATCATATATGTCTAGAATAAATGCGATTGCAATTGATTTCATCCAATTCAGAGATCCAAGAGTATTACCCTATTAATAAACGTTGATTTAGAGACAGAAATAAAAAGGGAAAAAGACTTTACTATGATCACGTACGTCTTGAATCAATGCAATAGCAACTGATTTTGTCAAATTCAGAGCTCCGAGTGAAGATATATAGATGAATAAAAATTTGGTAAATCTCCATAGACGGTAGTACCTTTGAATATACGGTGATTACGAGACCGAACTAAAAAGGGATAAATACTTTAGTATGATCATATATGTCTAGAATAAATGCAATAGCAATTGATTTCATACAATTCAGAGATCCAAGAGTTTTAACATATGAATAAACGTTGATTTGAGACTGAACTAAAAAGGGATAAAGACTTTAGTATGATCACGTACGTCTTGTTCAGTGTAATATCAACTGATTTAGTACAATTCAGAGCTCCGAGTGAAAATATATAGATAAATAAAAATTTGGTAAATCCCCATAGGCGGTAATACACTTTGAATAAACGGTGATTCTGAGACCGAACTAAAAAGGGATAAGTACTTTAGTATGATCGTATATTTCTAGAATAAATGCGATAGCAATTGATTTCATCCAATTCAGAGATCCAAGAGTATTACCCTATTAATAAACGTTGATTTAGAGACATAAATAAAAAGGGATAAAGACTTTACTATGATCACGTACGTCTTGAATCAATGCAATAGCAACTGATTTTGTCCAATTCAGAGCTCCGAGTGAAAATATATAATAAATAAAAATTTGGTAAATCCCCATAGGCGGTAATACACTTTGAATAAACGGTGATTCTGAGACCGAACTAAAAAGGGATAAGTACTTTAGTATGATCGTATATTTCTAGAATAAATGCGATAGCAATTGATTTCATCCAATTCAGAGATCCAAGAGTATTACCCTATTAATAAACGTTGATTTAGAGACATAAATAAAAAGGGATAAAGACTTTACTATGATCACGTACGTCTTGAATCAATGCAATAGCAACTGATTTTGTCCAATTCAGAGCTACGAGTGAAGATATATAGATAAATAAAAATTTGGTAAATCCCCATAGGCGGTAATACACTTTGAATAAACGGTGATTCTGAGACCGAACTAAAAAGGGATAAATACTTTATTATGATCATATATTTCTAGAATAAATGCGATAGCAACTGATTTCATCAATTCAGAGATCCAAGAGTATTACCCTATTAATAAACGTTGATTCAGAGACTGAAATAAAAAGGGATAAAGACTTTATAATGATCACGTACGACTTGAATCAATACAATAGCAACTGATTTTGTCCAATTCAGACCTCCGAGTGAAGATATGTAGATAAAAAAAATTTGGTAAATCCCAATAGACGGTAGTACCTTTGAATAAACGGTGATTACAAGACCGAACTAAAAGGGATAAATTCTTTAGTATGATCATATATGTCTAGAATAAATGCGATTGCAATTGATTTCATCCAATTCAGAGATCCAAGAGTATTACCCTATTAATAAACGTTGATTTAGAGACAGAAATAAAAAGGGAAAAAGACTTTACTATGATCACGTACGTCTTGAATCAATGCAATAGCAACTGATTTTGTCAAATTCAGAGCTCCGAGTGAAGATATATAGATGAATAAAAATTTGGTAAATCTCCATAGACGGTAGTACCTTTGAATATACGGTGATTACGAGACCGAACTAAAAAGGGATAAATACTTTAGTATGATCATATATGTCTAGAATAAATGCGATAGCAATTGATTTCATACAATTCAGAGATCCAAGAGTTTTAACATATGAATAAACGTTGATTTGAGACTGAACTAAAAAGGGATAAAGACTTTAGTATGATCACGTACGTCTTGATCAGTGTAATATCAACTGATTTAGTACAATTCAGAGCTCCGAGTGAAAATATATAGATAAATAAAAATTTGGTAAATCCCCATAGGCGGTAATACACTTTGAATAAACGGTGATTCTGAGACCGAACTAAAAAGGGATAAGTACTTTAGTATGATCGTATATTTCTAGAATAAATGCGATAGCAATTGATTTCATCCAATTCAGAGATCCAAGAGTATTACCCTATTAATAAACGTTGATTTAGAGACATAAATAAAAAGGGATAAAGACTTTACTATGATCACGTACGTCTTGAATCAATGCAATAGCAACTGATTTTGTCCAATTCAGAGCTCCGAGTGAAAATATATAGATAAATAAAAATTTGGTAAATCCCCATAGGCGGTAATACACTTTGAATAAACGGTGATTCTGAGACCGAACTAAAAAGGGATAAGTACTTTAGTATGATCGTATATTTCTAGAATAAATGCGATAGCAATTGATTTCATCCAATTCAGAGATCCAAGAGTATTACCCTATTAATAAACGTTGATTTAGAGACATAAATAAAAAGGGATAAAGACTTTACTATGATCACGTACGTCTTGAATCAATGCAATAGCAACTGATTTTGTCCAATTCAGAGCTACGAGTGAAGATATATAGATAAATAAAAATTTGGTAAATCCCCATAGGCGGTAATACACTTTGAATAAACGGTGATTCTGAGACCGAACTAAAAAGGGATAAATACTTTATTATGATCATATATTTCTAGAATAAATGCGATAGCAACTGATTTCATCCAATTCAGAGATCCAAGAGTATTACCCTATTAATAAACGTTGATTCAGAGACTGAAATAAAAAGGGATAAAGACTTTACAATGATCACGTACGACTTGAATCAATACAATAGCAACTGATTTTGTCCAATTCAGACCTCCGAGTGAAGATATGTAGATAAATAAAAATTTGGTAAATCCCAATAGACGGTAGTACCTTTGAATAAACGGTGATTACAAGACCGAACTAAAAAGGGATAAATTCTTTAGTATGATCATATATGTCTAGAATAAATGCGATTGCAATTGATTTCATCCAATTCAGAGATCCAAGAGTATTACCCTATTAATAAACGTTGATTTAGAGACAGAAATAAAAAGGGAAAAAGACTTTACTATGATCACGTACGTCTTGAATCAATGCAATAGCAACTGATTTTGTCAAATTCAGAGCTCCGAGTGAAGATATATAGATGAATAAAAATTTGGTAAATCTCCATAGACGGTAGTACCTTTGAATATACGGTGATTACGAGACCGAACTAAAAAGGGATAAATACTTTAGTATGATCATATATGTCTAGAATAAATGCAATAGCAATTGATTTCATACAATTCAGAGATCCAAGAGTTTTAACATATGAATAAACGTTGATTTGAGACTGAACTAAAAAGGGATAAAGACTTTAGTATGATCACGTACGTCTTGTTCAGTGTAATATCAACTGATTTAGTACAATTCAGAGCTCCGAGTGAAAATATATAGATAAATAAAAATTTGGTAAATCCCCATAGGCGGTAATACACTTTGAATAAACGGTGATTCTGAGACCGAACTAAAAAGGGATAAGTACTTTAGTATGATCGTATATTTCTAGAATAAATGCGATAGCAATTGATTTCATCCAATTCAGAGATCCAAGAGTATTACCCTATTAATAAACGTTGATTTAGAGACATAAATAAAAAGGGATAAAGACTTTACTATGATCACGTACGTCTTGAATCAATGCAATAGCAACTGATTTTGTCCAATTCAGAGCTCCGAGTGAAAATATATAAATAAATAAAAATTTGGTAAATCCCCATAGGCGGTAATACACTTTGAATAAACGGTGATTCTGAGACCGAACTAAAAAGGGATAAGTACTTTAGTATGATCGTATATTTCTAGAATAAATGCGATAGCAATTGATTTCATCCAATTCAGAGATCCAAGAGTATTACCCTATTAATAAACGTTGATTTAGAGACATAAATAAAAAGGGATAAAGACTTTACTATGATCACGTACGTCTTGAATCAATGCAATAGCAACTGATTTTGTCCAATTCAGAGCTACGAGTGAAGATATATAGATAAATAAAAATTTGGTAAATCCCCATAGGCGGTAATACACTTTGAATAAACGGTGATTCTGAGACCGAACTAAAAAGGGATAAATACTTTATTATGATCATATATTTCTAGAATAAATGCGATAGCAACTGATTTCATCAAATTCAGAGATCCAAGAGTATTACCCTATTAATAAACGTTGATTCAGAGACTGAAATAAAAAGGGATAAAGACTTTATAATGATCACGTACGACTTGAATCAATACAATAGCAACTGATTTTGTCCAATTCAGACCTCCGAGTGAAGATATGTAGATAAATAAAAATTTGGTAAATCCCAATAGACGGTAGTACCTTTGAATAAACGGTGATTACGAGACCGAACTAAAAAGGGATAAATTCTTTAGTATGATCATATATGTCTAGAATAAATGCGATTGCAATTGATTTCATCCAATTCAGAGATCCAAGAGTATTACCCTATTAATAAACGTTGATTTAGAGACAGAAATAAAAAGGGAAAAGACTTTACTATGATCACGTACGTCTTGAATCAATGCAATAGCAACTGATTTTGTCCAATTCAGAGCTCCGAGTGAAGATATATAGATGAATAAAAATTTGGTAAATCTCCATAGACGGTAGTACCTTTGAATATACGGTGATTACGAGACCGAACTAAAAAGGGATAAATACTTTAGTATGATCATATATGTCTAGAATAAATGCGATAGCAATTGATTTCATACAATTCAGAGATCCAAGAGTTTTAACATATGAATAAACGTTGATTTGAGACTGAACTAAAAAGGGATAAAGACTTTAGTATGATCACGTACGTCTTGTTCAATGCAATATCAACTGATTTAGTACAATTCAGAGCTCCGAGTGAAAATATATAGATAAATAAAAATTTGGTAAATCCCCATAGGCGGTAATACACTTTGAATAAACGGTGATTCTGAGACCGAACTAAAAAGGGATAAGTACTTTAGTATGATCGTATATTTCTAGAATAAATGCGATAGCAATTGATTTCATCCAATTCAGAGATCCAAGAGTATTACCCTATTAATAAACGTTGATTTAGAGACTGAAATAAAAAGGGATAAAGACTTTACTATGATCACGTACGTCTTGAATCAATGCAATAGCAACTGATTTTGTCCAATTCAGAGCTCCGAGTGAAGATATATAGATAAATAAAAATTTGGTAAATCCCCATAGGCGGTAATACACTTTGAATAAACGGTGATTCTGAGACCGAACTAAAAAGGGATAAATACTTTAGTATGATCATATATTTCTAGAATAAATGCGATAGCAATTGATTTCATCCAATTCAGAGATCCAAGAGTATTACCCTATTAATAAACGTTGATTTAGAGACATAAATAAAAAGGGAAAAGACTTTACTATGATCACGTACGTCTTGAATCAATGCAATAGCAACTGATTTTGTCCAATTCAGAGCTCCGAGTGAAGATATATAGATAAATAAAAATTTGGTAAATCCCCATAGGCGGTAATACACTTTGAATAAACGGTGATTCTGAGACCGAACTAAAAAGGGATAAATACTTTATTATGATCATATATTTCTAGAATAAATGCGATAGCAACTGATTTCATCAAATTCAGAGATCCAAGAGTATTACCCTATTAATAAACGTTGATTCAGAGACTGAAATAAAAAGGGATAAAGACTTTATAATGATCACGTACGACTTGAATCAATACAATAGCAACTGATTTTGTCAAATTCAGACCTCCGAGGGAAGATATGTAGATAAATTCTTTAGTATGATCATATATGTCTAGAATAAATGCGATTGCAATTGATTTCATCCAATTCAGAGATCCAAGAGTATTACCCTATTAATAAACGTTGATTTAGAGACAGAAATAAAAAGGGAAAAGACTTTACTATGATCACGTACGTCTTGAATCAATGCAATAGCAACTGATTTTGTCCAATTCAGAGCTCCGAGTGAAGATATATAGATGAATAAAAATTTGGTAAATCTCCATAGACGGTAGTACCTTTGAATATACGGTGATTACGAGACCGAACTAAAAAGGGATAAATACTTTAGTATGATCATATATGTCTAGAATAAATGCGATAGCAATTGATTTCATACAATTCAGAGATCCAAGAGTTTTAACATATGAATAAACGTTGATTTGAGACTGAACTAAAAAGGGATAAAGACTTTAGTATGATCACGTACGTCTTGTTCAATGTAATATCAACTGATTTTACAATTCAGAGCTCCGAGTGAAAATATATAGATAAATAAAAATTTGGTAAATCCCCATAGGCGGTAATACACTTTGAATAAACGGTGATTCTGAGACCGAACTAAAAAGGGATAAGTACTTTAGTATGATCGTATATTTCTAGAATAAATGCGATAGCAATTGATTTCATCCAATTCAGAGATCCAAGAGTATTACCCTATTAATAAACGTTGATTTAGAGACATAAATAAAAAGGGATAAAGACTTTACTATGATCACGTACGTCTTGAATCAATGCAATAGCAACTGATTTTGTCCAATTCAGAGCTCCGAGTGAAAATATATAAATAAATAAAAATTTGGTAAATCCCCATAGGCGGTAATACACTTTGAATAAACGGTGATTCTGAGACCGAACTAAAAAGGGATAAGTACTTTAGTATGATCGTATATTTCTAGAATAAATGCGATAGCAATTGATTTCATCCAATTCAGAGATCCAAGAGTATTACCCTATTAATAAACGTTGATTTAGAGACATAAATAAAAAGGGATAAAGACTTTACTATGATCACGTACGTCTTGAATCAATGCAATAGCAACTGATTTTGTCCAATTCAGAGCTACGAGTGAAGATATATAGATAAATAAAATTTGGTAAATCCCCATAGGCGGTAATACACTTTGAATAAACGGTGATTCTGAGACCGAACTAAAAAGGGATAAATACTTTATTATGATCATATATTTCTAGAATAAATGCGATAGCAACTGATTTCATCAAATTCAGAGATCCAAGAGTATTACCCTATTAATAAACGTTGATTCAGAGACTGAAATAAAAAGGGATAAAGACTTTATAATGATCACGTACGACTTGAATCAATACAATAGCAACTGATTTTGTCCAATTCAGACCTCCGAGTGAAGATATGTAGATAAATAATTTGGTAAATCCCAATAGACGGTAGTACCTTTGAATAAACGGTGATTACAAGACCGAACTAAAAAGGGATAAATTCTTTAGTATGATCATATATGTCTAGAATAAATGCGATTGCAATTGATTTCATCCAATTCAGAGATCCAAGAGTATTACCCTATTAATAAACGTTGATTTAGAGACAGAAATAAAAAGGGAAAAAGACTTTACTATGATCACGTACGTCTTGAATCAATGCAATAGCAACTGATTTTGTCAAATTCAGAGCTCCGAGTGAAGATATATAGATGAATAAAAATTTGGTAAATCTCCATAGACGGTAGTACCTTTGAATATACGGTGATTACGAGACCGAACTAAAAAGGGATAAATACTTTAGTATGATCATATATGTCTAGAATAAATGCAATAGCAATTGATTTCATACAATTCAGAGATCCAAGAGTTTTAACATATGAATAAACGTTGATTTGAGACTGAACTAAAAAGGGATAAAGACTTTAGTATGATCACGTACGTCTTGTTCAGTGTAATATCAACTGATTTAGTACAATTCAGAGCTCCGAGTGAAAATATATAGATAAATAAAAATTTGGTAAATCCCCATAGGCGGTAATACACTTTGAATAAACGGTGATTCTGAGACCGAACTAAAAAGGGATAAGTACTTTAGTATGATCGTATATTTCTAGAATAAATGCGATAGCAATTGATTTCATCCAATTCAGAGATCCAAGAGTATTACCCTATTAATAAACGTTGATTTAGAGACATAAATAAAAAGGGATAAAGACTTTACTATGATCACGTACGTCTTGAATCAATGCAATAGCAACTGATTTTGTCCAATTCAGAGCTCCGAGTGAAAATATATAAATAAATAAAAATTTGGTAAATCCCCATAGGCGGTAATACACTTTGAATAAACGGTGATTCTGAGACCGAACTAAAAAGGGATAAGTACTTTAGTATGATCGTATATTTCTAGAATAAATGCGATAGCAATTGATTTCATCCAATTCAGAGATCCAAGAGTATTACCCTATTAATAAACGTTGATTTAGAGACATAAATAAAAAGGGATAAAGACTTTACTATGATCACGTACGTCTTGAATCAATGCAATAGCAACTGATTTTGTCCAATTCAGAGCTCCGAGTGAAGATATATAGATAAATAAAAATTTGGTAAATCCCCATAGGCGGTAATACACTTTGAATAAACGGTGATTCTGAGACCGAACTAAAAAGGGATAAATACTTTATTATGATCATATATTTCTAGAATAAATGCGATAGCAACTGATTTCATCAAATTCAGAGATCCAAGAGTATTACCCTATTAATAAACGTTGATTCAGAGACTGAAATAAAAAGGGATAAAGACTTTATATGATCACGTACGACTTGAATCAATACAATAGCAACTGATTTTGTCCAATTCAGACCTCCGAGTGAAGATATGTAGATAAATAAAAATTTGGTAAATCCCAATAGACGGTAGTACCTTTGAATAAACGGTGATTACAAGACCGAACTAAAAGGGATAAATTCTTTAGTATGATCATATATGTCTAGAATAAATGCGATTGCAATTGATTTCATCCAATTCAGAGATCCAAGAGTATTACCCTATTAATAAACGTTGATTTAGAGACAGAAATAAAAAGGGAAAAAGACTTTACTATGATCACGTACGTCTTGAATCAATGCAATAGCAACTGATTTTGTCAAATTCAGAGCTCCGAGTGAAGATATATAGATGAATAAAAATTTGGTAAATCTCCATAGACGGTAGTACCTTTGAATATACGGTGATTACGAGACCGAACTAAAAAGGGATAAATACTTTAGTATGATCATATATGTCTAGAATAAATGCAATAGCAATTGATTTCATACAATTCAGAGATCCAAGAGTTTTAACATATGAATAAACGTTGATTTGAGACTGAACTAAAAAGGGATAAAGACTTTAGTATGATCACGTACGTCTTGTTCAGTGTAATATCAACTGATTTAGTACAATTCAGAGCTCCGAGTGAAAATATATAGATAAATAAAAATTTGGTAAATCCCCATAGGCGGTAATACACTTTGAATAAACGGTGATTCTGAGACCGAACTAAAAAGGGATAAGTACTTTAGTATGATCGTATATTTCTAGAATAAATGCGATAGCAATTGATTTCATCCAATTCAGAGATCCAAGAGTATTACCCTATTAATAAACGTTGATTTAGAGACATAAATAAAAAGGGATAAAGACTTTACTATGATCACGTACGTCTTGAATCAATGCAATAGCAACTGATTTTGTCCAATTCAGAGCTCCGAGTGAAAATATATAAATAAATAAAAATTTGGTAAATCCCCATAGGCGGTAATACACTTTGAATAAACGGTGATTCTGAGACCGAACTAAAAAGGGATAAGTACTTTAGTATGATCGTATATTTCTAGAATAAATGCGATAGCAATTGATTTCATCCAATTCAAGATCCAAGAGTATTACCCTATTAATAAACGTTGATTTAGAGACATAAATAAAAAGGGATAAAGACTTTACTATGATCACGTACGTCTTGAATCAATGCAATAGCAACTGATTTTGTCCAATTCAGAGCTACGAGTGAAGATATATAGATAAATAAAAATTTGGTAAATCCCCATAGGCGGTAATACACTTTGAATAAACGGTGATTCTGAGACCGAACTAAAAAGGGATAAATACTTTATTATGATCATATATTTCTAGAATAAATGCGATAGCAACTGATTTCATCAAATTCAGAGATCCAAGAGTATTACCCTATTAATAAACGTTGATTCAGAGACTGAAATAAAAAGGGATAAAGACTTTATAATGATCACGTACGACTTGAATCAATACAATAGCAACTGATTTTGTCCAATTCAGACCTCCGAGTGAAGATATGTAGATAAATAAAAATTTGGTAAATCCCAATAGACGGTAGTACCTTTGAATAAACGGTGATTACAAGACCGAACTAAAAGGGATAAATTCTTTAGTATGATCATATATGTCTAGAATAAATGCGATTGCAATTGATTTCATCCAATTCAGAGATCCAAGAGTATTACCCTATTAATAAACGTTGATTTAGAGACAGAAATAAAAAGGGAAAAAGACTTTACTATGATCACGTACGTCTTGAATCAATGCAATAGCAACTGATTTTGTCAAATTCAGAGCTCCGAGTGAAGATATATAGATGAATAAAAATTTGGTAAATCTCCATAGACGGTAGTACCTTTGAATATACGGTGATTACGAGACCGAACTAAAAAGGGATAAATACTTTAGTATGATCATATATGTCTAGAATAAATGCAATAGCAATTGATTTCATACAATTCAGAGATCCAAGAGTTTTAACATATGAATAAACGTTGATTTGAGACTGAACTAAAAAGGGATAAAGACTTTAGTATGATCACGTACGTCTTGTTCAATGTAATATCAACTGATTTATTACAATTCAGAGCTCCGAGTGAAAATATATAGATAAATAAAAATTTGGTAAATCCCCATAGGCGGTAATACACTTTGAATAAACGGTGATTCTGAGACCGAACTAAAAAGGGATAAGTACTTTAGTATGATCGTATATTTCTAGAATAAATGCGATAGCAATTGATTTCATCCAATTCAGAGATCCAAGAGTATTACCCTATTAATAAACGTTGATTTAGAGACATAAATAAAAAGGGATAAAGACTTTACTATGATCACGTACGTCTTGAATCAATGCAATAGCAACTGATTTTGTCCAATTCAGAGCTCCGAGTGAAAATATATAGATAAATAAAAATTTGGTAAATCCCCATAGGCGGTAATACACTTTGAATAAACGGTGATTCTGAGACCGAACTAAAAAGGGATAAGTACTTTAGTATGATCGTATATTTCTAGAATAAATGCGATAGCAATTGATTTCATCCAATTCAGAGATCCAAGAGTATTACCCTATTAATAAACGTTGATTTAGAGACATAAATAAAAAGGGATAAAGACTTTACTATGATCACGTACGTCTTGAATCAATGCAATAGCAACTGATTTTGTCCAATTCAGAGCTACGAGTGAAGATATATAGATAAATAAAAATTTGGTAAATCCCCATAGGCGGTAATACACTTTGAATAAACGGTGATTCTGAGACCGAACTAAAAAGGGATAAATACTTTATTATGATCATATATTTCTAGAATAAATGCGATAGCAACTGATTTCATCAAATTCAGAGATCCAAGAGTATTACCCTATTAATAAACGTTGATTCAGAGACTGAAATAAAAAGGGATAAAGACTTTATAATGATCACGTACGACTTGAATCAATACAATAGCAACTGATTTTGTCCAATTCAGACCTCCGAGTGAAGATATGTAGATAAATAATTTGGTAAATCCCAATAGACGGTAGTACCTTTGAATAAACGGTGATTACAAGACCGAACTAAAAAGGGATAAATTCTTTAGTATGATCATATATGTCTAGAATAAATGCGATTGCAATTGATTTCATCCAATTCAGAGATCCAAGAGTATTACCCTATTAATAAACGTTGATTTAGAGACAGAAATAAAAAGGGAAAAAGACTTTACTATGATCACGTACGTCTTGAATCAATGCAATAGCAACTGATTTTGTCAAATTCAGAGCTCCGAGTGAAGATATATAGATGAATAAAAATTTGGTAAATCTCCATAGACGGTAGTACCTTTGAATATACGGTGATTACGAGACCGAACTAAAAAGGGATAAATACTTTAGTATGATCATATATGTCTAGAATAAATGCGATAGCAATTGATTTCATACAATTCAGAGATCCAAGAGTTTTAACATATGAATAAACGTTGATTTGAGACTAAACTAAAAAGGGATAAAGACTTTACTATGATCACGTACGTCTTGTTCAATGTAATATCAACTGATTTAGTACAATTCAGAGCTCCGAGTGAAAATATATAGATAAATAAAAATTTGGTAAATCCCCATAGGCGGTAATACACTTTGAATAAACGGTGATTCTGAGACCGAACTAAAAAGGGATAAGTACTTTAGTATGATCGTATATTTCTAGAATAAATGCGATAGCAATTGATTTCATCCAATTCAGAGATCCAAGAGTATTACCCTATTAATAAACGTTGATTTAGAGACATAAATAAAAAGGGATAAAGACTTTACTATGATCACGTACGTCTTGAATCAATGCAATAGCAACTGATTTTGTCCAATTCAGAGCTCCGAGTGAAAATATATAGATAAATAAAAATTTGGTAAATCCCCATAGGCGGTAATACACTTTGAATAAACGGTGATTCTGAGACCGAACTAAAAAGGGATAAATACTTTAGTATGATCATATATTTCTAGAATAAATGCGATAGCAATTGATTTCATCCAATTCAGAGATCCAAGAGTATTACCCTATTAATAAACGTTGATTTAGAGACATAAATAAAAAGGGATAAAGACTTTACTATGATCACGTACGTCTTGAATCAATGCAATAGCAACTGATTTTGTCCAATTCAGAGCTCCGAGTGAAGATATATAGATAAATAAAAATTTGGTAAATCCCCATAGGCGGTAATACACTTTGAATAAACGGTGATTCTGAGACCGAACTAAAAAGGGATAAATACTTTAGTATGATCATATATTTCTAGAATAAATGCGATAGCAATTGATTTCATCCAATTCAGAGATCCAAGAGTATTACCCTATTAATAAACGTTGATTTAGAGACTGAAATAAAAAGGGATAAAGACTTTATATGATCACGTACGTCTTGAATCAATGCAATAGCAACTGATTTTGTCCAATTCAGAGCTCCGAGTGAAGATATATAGATAAATAAATTTGGTAAATCCCAATAGACGGTAGTACCTTTGAATAAACGGTGATTACGAGACCGAACTAAAAGGGATAAATACTTTAGTATGATCATATATGTCTAGAATAAATGCGATAGCAATTGATTTCATCCAATTCAGAGATCCAAGAGTATTACCCTATTAATAAACGTTGATTTAGAGACAGAAATAAAAAGGGATAAAGACTTTACTATGATCACGTACGTCTTGAATCAATGCAATAGCAACTGATTTTGTCAATTCAGAGCTCCGAGTGAAAATATATAGATAAATAAAAATTTGGTAAATCCCCATAGGCGGTAATACACTTTGAATAAACGGTGATTCTGAGACCGAACTAAAAAGGGATAAGTACTTTAGTATGATCGTATATTTCTAGAATAAATGCGATAGCAATTGATTTCATCCAATTCAGAGATCCAAGAGTATTACCCTATTAATAAACGTTGATTTAGAGACATAAATAAAAAGGGATAAAGACTTTACTATGATCACGTACGTCTTGAATCAATGCAATAGCAACTGATTTTGTCCAATTCAGAGCTCCGAGTGAAGATATATAGATAAATAAAAATTTGGTAAATCCCCATAGGCGGTAATACACTTTGAATAAACGGTGATTCTGAGACCGAACTAAAAAGGGATAAATACTTTATTATGATCATATATTTCTAGAATAAATGCGATAGCAACTGATTTCATCAAATTCAGAGATCCAAGAGTATTACCCTATTAATAAACGTTGATTCAGAGACTGAAATAAAAAGGGATAAAGACTTTATATGATCACGTACGACTTGAATCAATACAATAGCAACTGATTTTGTCCAATTCAGACCTCCGAGTGAAGATATGTAGATAAATAAATTTGGTAAATCCCAATAGACGGTAGTACCTTTGAATAAACGGTGATTACAAGACCGAACTAAAAAGGGATAAATCTTTAGTATGATCATATATGTCTAGAATAAATGCGATAGCAATTGATTTCATACAATTCAGAGATCCAAGAGTTTTAACCTATAATAAACGTTGATTTGAGACTGAACTAAAAAGGGATAAAGACTTTAGTATGATCACGTACGTCTTGTCAATGTAATATCAACTGATTTAGTACAATTCAGAGCTCCGAGTGAAAATATATAGATAAATAAAAATTTGGTAAATCCCCATAGGCGGTAATACACTTTGAATAAACGGTGATTCTGAGACCGAACTAAAAAGGGATAAGTACTTTAGTATGATCGTATATTTCTAGAATAAATGCGATAGCAATTGATTTCATCCAATTCAGAGATCCAAGAGTATTACCCTATTAATAAACGTTGATTTAGAGACATAAATAAAAAGGGATAAAGACTTTACTATGATCACGTACGTCTTGAATCAATGCAATAGCAACTGATTTTGTCCAATTCAGAGCTCCGAGTGAAAATATATAGATAAATAAAAATTTGGTAAATCCCCATAGGCGGTAATACACTTTGAATAAACGGTGATTCTGAGACCGAACTAAAAAGGGATAAGTACTTTAGTATGATCGTATATTTCTAGAATAAATGCGATAGCAATTGATTTCATCCAATTCAGAGATCCAAGAGTATTACCCTATTAATAAACGTTGATTTAGAGACATAAATAAAAAGGGATAAAGACTTTACTATGATCACGTACGTCTTGAATCAATGCAATAGCAACTGATTTTGTCCAATTCAGAGCTACGAGTGAAGATATATAGATAAATAAAAATTTGGTAAATCCCCATAGGCACTTTGAATAAACGGTGATTCTGAGACCGAACTAAAAAGGGATAAATACTTTATTATGATCATATATTTCTAGAATAAATGCGATAGCAACTGATTTCATCAAATTCAGAGATCCAAGAGTATTACCCTATTAATAAACGTTGATTCAGAGACTGAAATAAAAAGGGATAAAGACTTTATAATGATCACGTACGACTTGAATCAATACAATAGCAACTGATTTTGTCCAATTCAGACCTCCGAGTGAAGATATGTAGATAAATAACGGTAAATCCCAATAGACGGTAGTACCTTTGAATAAACGGTGATTACAAGACCGAACTAAAAGGGATAAATTCTTTAGTATGATCATATATGTCTAGAATAAATGCGATTGCAATTGATTTCATCCAATTCAGAGATCCAAGAGTATTACCCTATTAATAAACGTTGATTTAGAGACAGAAATAAAAAGGGAAAAAGACTTTACTATGATCACGTACGTCTTGAATCAATGCAATAGCAACTGATTTTGTCAAATTCAGAGCTCCGAGTGAAGATATATAGATGAATAAAAATTTGGTAAATCTCCATAGACGGTAGTACCTTTGAATATACGGTGATTACGAGACCGAACTAAAAAGGGATAAATACTTTAGTATGATCATATATGTCTAGAATAAATGCAATAGCAATTGATTTCATACAATTCAGAGATCCAAGAGTTTTAACATATGAATAAACGTTGATTTGAGACTGAACTAAAAAGGGATAAAGACTTTAGTATGATCACGTACGTCTTGTTCAGTGTAATATCAACTGATTTATACAATTCAGAGCTCCGAGTGAAAATATATAGATAAATAAAAATTTGGTAAATCCCCATAGGCGGTAATACACTTTGAATAAACGGTGATTCTGAGACCGAACTAAAAAGGGATAAGTACTTTAGTATGATCGTATATTTCTAGAATAAATGCGATAGCAATTGATTTCATCCAATTCAGAGATCCAAGAGTATTACCCTATTAATAAACGTTGATTTAGAGACATAAATAAAAAGGGATAAAGACTTTACTATGATCACGTACGTCTTGAATCAATGCAATAGCAACTGATTTTGTCCAATTCAGAGCTCCGAGTGAAAATATATAAATAAATAAAAATTTGGTAAATCCCCATAGGCGGTAATACACTTTGAATAAACGGTGATTCTGAGACCGAACTAAAAAGGGATAAGTACTTTAGTATGATCGTATATTTCTAGAATAAATGCGATAGCAATTGATTTCATCCAATTCAGAGATCCAAGAGTATTACCCTATTAATAAACGTTGATTTAGAGACATAAATAAAAAGGGATAAAGACTTTACTATGATCACGTACGTCTTGAATCAATGCAATAGCAACTGATTTTGTCCAATTCAGAGCTACGAGTGAAGATATATAGATAAATAAAAATTTGGTAAATCCCCATAGGCGGTAATACACTTTGAATAAACGGTGATTCTGAGACCCAACTAAAAAGGGATAAATACTTTATTATGATCATATATTTCTAGAATAAATGCGATAGCAACTGATTTCATCAAATTCAGAGATCCAAGAGTATTACCCTATTAATAAACGTTGATTCAGAGACTGAAATAAAAAGGGATAAAGACTTTATAATGATCACGTACGACTTGAATCAATACAATAGCAACTGATTTTGTCCAATTCAGACCTCCGAGTGAAGATATGTAGATAAATAACGGTAAATCCCAATAGACGGTAGTACCTTTGAATAAACGGTGATTACAAGACCGAACAAAAAGGGATAAATTCTTTAGTATGATCATATATGTCTAGAATAAATGCGATTGCAATTGATTTCATCCAATTCAGAGATCCAAGAGTATTACCCTATTAATAAACGTTGATTTATAGACAGAAATAAAAAGGGAAAAAGACTTTACTATGATCACGTACGTCTTGAATCAATGCAATAGCAACTGATTTTGTCAAATTCAGAGCTCCGAGTGAAGATATATAGATGAATAAAAATTTGGTAAATCTCCATAGACGGTAGTACCTTTGAATATACGGTGATTACGAGACCGAACTAAAAAGGGATAAATACTTTAGTATGATCATATATGTCTAGAATAAATGCAATAGCAATTGATTTCATACAATTCAGAGATCCAAGAGTTTTAACATATGAATAAACGTTGATTTGAGACTGAACTAAAAAGGGATAAAGACTTTAGTATGATCACGTACGTCTTGTTCAGTGTAATATCAACTGATTTATTACAATTCAGAGCTCCGAGTGAAAATATATAGATAAATAAAAATTTGGTAAATCCCCATAGGCGGTAATACACTTTGAATAAACGGTGATTCTGAGACCGAACTAAAAAGGGATAAGTACTTTAGTATGATCGTATATTTCTAGAATAAATGCGATAGCAATTGATTTCATCCAATTCAGAGATCCAAGAGTATTACCCTATTAATAAACGTTGATTTAGAGACATAAATAAAAAGGGATAAAGACTTTACTATGATCACGTACGTCTTGAATCAATGCAATAGCAACTGATTTTGTCCAATTCAGAGCTCCGAGTGAAAATATATAAATAAATAAAAATTTGGTAAATCCCCATAGGCGGTAATACACTTTGAATAAACGGTGATTCTGAGACCGAACTAAAAAGGGATAAGTACTTTAGTATGATCGTATATTTCTAGAATAAATGCGATAGCAATTGATTTCATCCAATTCAGAGATCCAAGAGTATTACCCTATTAATAAACGTTGATTTAGAGACATAAATAAAAAGGGATAAAGACTTTACTATGATCACGTACGTCTTGAATCAATGCAATAGCAACTGATTTTGTCCAATTCAGAGCTACGAGTGAAGATATATAGATAAATAAAAATTTGGTAAATCCCCATAGGCGGTAATACACTTTGAATAAACGGTGATTCTGAGACCGAACTAAAAAGGGATAAATACTTTATTATGATCATATATTTCTAGAATAAATGCGATAGCAACTGATTTCATCAAATTCAGAGATCCAAGAGTATTACCCTATTAATAAACGTTGATTCAGAGACTGAAATAAAAAGGGATAAAGACTTTATAATGATCACGTACGACTTGAATCAATACAATAGCAACTGATTTTGTCCAATTCAGACCTCCGAGTGAAGATATATAGATAAATAACGGTAAATCCCAATAGACGGTAGTACCTTTGAATAAACGGTGATTACAAGACCGAACTAAAAAGGGATAAATTCTTTAGTATGATCATATATGTCTAGAATAAATGCGATTGCAATTGATTTCATCCAATTCAGAGATCCAAGAGTATTACCCTATTAATAAACGTTGATTTAGAGACAGAAATAAAAAGGGAAAAAGACTTTACTATGATCACGTACGTCTTGAATCAATGCAATAGCAACTGATTTTGTCAAATTCAGAGCTCCGAGTGAAGATATATAGATGAATAAAAATTTGGTAAATCTCCATAGACGGTAGTACCTTTGAATATACGGTGATTACGAGACCGAACTAAAAAGGGATAAATACTTTAGTATGATCATATATGTCTAGAATAAATGCAATAGCAATTGATTTCATACAATTCAGAGATCCAAGAGTTTTAACATATGAATAAACGTTGATTTGAGACTGAACTAAAAATAAAGACTTTATATGATCACGTACGTCTTGTTCAATGTAATATCAACTGATTTAGTACAATTCAGAGCTCCGAGTGAAAATATATAGATAAATAAAAATTTGGTAAATCCCCATAGGCGGTAATACACTTTGAATAAACGGTGATTCTGAGACCGAACTAAAAAGGGATAAGTACTTTAGTATGATCGTATATTTCTAGAATAAATGCGATAGCAATTGATTTCATCCAATTCAGAGATCCAAGAGTATTACCCTATTAATAAACGTTGATTTAGAGACATAAATAAAAAGGGATAAAGACTTTACTATGATCACGTACGTCTTGAATCAATGCAATAGCAACTGATTTTGTCCAATTCAGAGCTCCGAGTGAAAATATATAAATAAATAAAAATTTGGTAAATCCCCATAGGCGGTAATACACTTTGAATAAACGGTGATTCTGAGACCGAACTAAAAAGGGATAAGTACTTTAGTATGATCGTATATTTCTAGAATAAATGCGATAGCAATTGATTTCATCCAATTCAGAGATCCAAGAGTATTACCCTATTAATAAACGTTGATTTAGAGACATAAATAAAAAGGGATAAAGACTTTACTATGATCACGTACGTCTTGAATCAATGCAATAGCAACTGATTTTGTCCAATTCAGAGCTCCGAGTGAAAATATATAGATAAATAAAAATTTGGTAAATCCCCATAGGCGGTAATACACTTTGAATAAACGGTGATTCTGAGACCGAACTAAAAAGGGATAAATACTTTAGTATGATCATATATTTCTAGAATAAATGCGATAGCAATTGATTTCATCCAATTCAGAGATCCAAGAGTATTACCCTATTAATAAACGTTGATTTAGAGACATAAATAAAAAGGGATAAAGACTTTACTATGATCACGTACGTCTTGAATCAATGCAATAGCAACTGATTTTGTCCAATTCAGAGCTCCGAGTGAAGATATATAGATAAATAAAAATTTGGTAAATCCCCATAGGCGGTAATACACTTTGAATAAACGGTGATTCTGAGACCGAACTAAAAAGGGATAAATACTTTATTATGATCATATATTTCTAGAATAAATGCGATAGCAACTGATTTCATCCAATTCAGAGATCCAAGAGTATTACCCTATTAATAAACGTTGATTCAGAGACTGAAATAAAAAGGGATAAAGACTTTATATGATCACGTACGTCTTGAATCAATGCAATAGCAACTGATTTTGTCCAATTCAGAGCTCCGAGTGAAGATATGTAGATAAATAAATTAAATCCCAATAGACGGTAGTACCTTTGAATAAACGGTGATTACAAGACCGAACTAAAAGGGATAAATACTTTAGTATGATCATATATGTCTAGAATAAATGCGATAGCAATTGATTTCATCCAATTCAGAGATCCAAGAGTATTACCCTATTAATAAACGTTGATTTAGAGACAGAAATAAAAAGGGATAAAGACTTTACTATGATCACGTACGTCTTGAATCAATGCAATAGCAACTGATTTTGTCCAATTCAGAGCTCCGAGTGAAGATATATAGATAAAAAAAATTTGGTAAATCCCCATAGACGGTAGTACCTTTGAATAAACGGTGATTACGAGACCGAACTAAAAAGGGATAAATACTTTAGTATGATCATATATGTCTAGAATAAATGCGATAGCAATTGATTTCATCCAATTCAGAGATCCAAGAGTATTACCCTATTAATAAACGTTGATTTGAGACTGAAATAAAAAGGGATAAAGACTTTACTATGATCACGTACGTCTTGAATCAATGCAATAGCAACTGATTTTGTCCAATTCAGAGCTCCGAGTGAAAATATATAGATAAATAAAAATTTGGTAAATCCCCATAGGCGGTAATACACTTTGAATAAACGGTGATTCTGAGACCGAACTAAAAAGGGATAAGTACTTTAGTATGATCGTATATTTCTAGAATAAATGCGATAGCAATTGATTTCATCCAATTCAGAGATCCAAGAGTATTACCCTATTAATAAACGTTGATTTAGAGACATAAATAAAAAGGGATAAAGACTTTACTATGATCACGTACGTCTTGAATCAATGCAATAGCAACTGATTTTGTCCAATTCAGAGCTCCGAGTGAAAATATATAGATAAATAAAAATTTGGTAAATCCCCATAGGCGGTAATACACTTTGAATAAACGGTGATTCTGAGACCGAACTAAAAAGGGATAAGTACTTTAGTATGATCGTATATTTCTAGAATAAATGCGATAGCAATTGATTTCATCCAATTCAGAGATCCAAGAGTATTACCCTATTAATAAACGTTGATTTAGAGACATAAATAAAAAGGGATAAAGACTTTACTATGATCACGTACGTCTTGAATCAATGCAATAGCAACTGATTTTGTCCAATTCAGAGCTCCGAGTGAAGATATATAGATAAATAAAAATTTGGTAAATCCCCATAGGCGGTAATACACTTTGAATAAACGGTGATTCTGAGACCGAACTAAAAAGGGATAAATACTTTATTATGATCATATATTTCTAGAATAAATGCGATAGCAACTGATTTCATCCAATTCAGAGATCCAAGAGTATTACCCTATTAATAAACGTTGATTTAGAGACTGAAATAAAAAGGGATAAAGACTTTATATGATCACGTACGTCTTGAATCAATACAATAGCAACTGATTTTGTCCAATTCAGAGCTCCGAGTGAAGATATATAGTAGATAAATAATGGTAAATCCCAATAGACGGTAGTACCTTTGAATAAACGGTGATTACAAGACCGAACTAAAAAGGGATAAATTCTTTAGTATGATCATATATGTCTAGAATAAATGCGATTGCAATTGATTTCATCCAATTCAGAGATCCAAGAGTATTACCCTATTAATAAACGTTGATTTAGAGACAGAAATAAAAAGGGAAAAAGACTTTACTATGATCACGTACGTCTTGAATCAATGCAATAGCAACTGATTTTGTCAAATTCAGAGCTCCGAGTGAAGATATATAGATAAATAAAAATTTGGTAAATCCCCATAGACGGTAGTACCTTTGAATAAACGGTGATTACGAGACCGAACTAAAAAGGGATAAATACTTTAGTATGATCATATATGTCTAGAATAAATGCGATAGCAATTGATTTCATACAATTCAGAGATCCAAGAGTTTTACCCTATGAATAAACGTTGATTTGAGACTGAAATAAAAAGGGATAAAGACTTTAGTATGATCACGTACGTCTTGAATCAATGCAATAGCAACTGATTTTTCCAATTCAGAGCTCCGAGTGAAAATATATAGATAAATAAAAATTTGGTAAATCCCCATAGGCGGTAATACACTTTGAATAAACGGTGATTCTGAGACCGAACTAAAAAGGGATAAGTACTTTAGTATGATCGTATATTTCTAGAATAAATGCGATAGCAATTGATTTCATCCAATTCAGAGATCCAAGAGTATTACCCTATTAATAAACGTTGATTTAGAGACATAAATAAAAAGGGATAAAGACTTTACTATGATCACGTACGTCTTGAATCAATGCAATAGCAACTGATTTTGTCCAATTCAGAGCTCCGAGTGAAAATATATAGATAAATAAAAATTTGGTAAATCCCCATAGGCGGTAATACACTTTGAATAAACGGTGATTCTGAGACCGAACTAAAAAGGGATAAATACTTTAGTATGATCGTATATTTCTAGAATAAATGCGATAGCAATTGATTTCATCCAATTCAGAGATCCAAGAGTATTACCCTATTAATAAACGTTGATTTAGAGACATAAATAAAAAGGGATAAAGACTTTACTATGATCACGTACGTCTTGAATCAATGCAATAGCAACTGATTTTGTCCAATTCAGAGCTCCGAGTGAAGATATATAGATAAATAAAAATTTGGTAAATCCCCATAGGCGGTAATACACTTTGAATAAACGGTGATTCTGAGACCGAACTAAAAGGGATAAATACTTTAGTATGATCATATATTTCTAGAATAAATGCGATAGCAATTGATTTCATCCAATTCAGAGATCCAAGAGTATTACCCTATTAATAAACGTTGATTCAGAGACTGAAATAAAAAGGGATAAAGACTTTACTATGATCACGTACGTCTTGAATCAATGCAATAGCAACTGATTTTGTCCAATTCAGAGCTCCGAGTGAAGATATATAGATAAATAACGGTAAATCCCATAGACGGTAGTACCTTTGAATAAACGGTGATTACGAGACCGAACTAAAAAGGGATAAATACTTTAGTATGATCATATATGTCTAGAATAAATGCAATAGCAATTGATTTCATACAATTCAGAGATCCAAGAGTTTTAACATATGAATAAACGTTGATTTGAGACTGAACTAAAAAGGGATAAAGACTTTAGTATGATCACGTACGTCTTGTTCAGTGTAATATCAACTGATTTAGTACAATTCAGAGCTCCGAGTGAAAATATATAGATAAATAAAAATTTGGTAAATCCCCATAGGCGGTAATACACTTTGAATAAACGGTGATTCTGAGACCGAACTAAAAAGGGATAAGTACTTTAGTATGATCGTATATTTCTAGAATAAATGCGATAGCAATTGATTTCATCCAATTCAGAGATCCAAGAGTATTACCCTATTAATAAACGTTGATTTAGAGACATAAATAAAAAGGGATAAAGACTTTACTATGATCACGTACGTCTTGAATCAATGCAATAGCAACTGATTTTGTCCAATTCAGAGCTCCGAGTGAAAATATATAAATAAATAAAAATTTGGTAAATCCCCATAGGCGGTAATACACTTTGAATAAACGGTGATTCTGAGACCGAACTAAAAAGGGATAAGTACTTTAGTATGATCGTATATTTCTAGAATAAATGCGATAGCAATTGATTTCATCCAATTCAGAGATCCAAGAGTATTACCCTATTAATAAACGTTGATTTAGAGACATAAATAAAAAGGGATAAAGACTTTACTATGATCACGTACGTCTTGAATCAATGCAATAGCAACTGATTTTGTCCAATTCAGAGCTACGAGTGAAGATATATAGATAAATAAAAATTTGGTAAATCCCCATAGGCGGTAATACACTTTGAATAAACGGTGATTCTGAGACCGAACTAAAAAGGGATAAATACTTTATTATGATCATATATTTCTAGAATAAATGCGATAGCAACTGATTTCATCAATTCAGAGATCCAAGAGTATTACCCTATTAATAAACGTTGATTCAGAGACTGAAATAAAAAGGGATAAAGACTTTATAATGATCACGTACGACTTGAATCAATACAATAGCAACTGATTTTGTCCAATTCAGACCTCCGAGTGAAGATATGTAGATAAATAACGGTAAATCCCAATAGACGGTAGTACCTTTGAATAAACGGTGATTACAAGACCGAACTAAAAGGGATAAATTCTTTAGTATGATCATATATGTCTAGAATAAATGCGATTGCAATTGATTTCATCCAATTCAGAGATCCAAGAGTATTACCCTATTAATAAACGTTGATTTAGAGACAGAAATAAAAAGGGAAAAAGACTTTACTATGATCACGTACGTCTTGAATCAATGCAATAGCAACTGATTTTGTCAAATTCAGAGCTCCGAGTGAAGATATATAGATGAATAAAAATTTGGTAAATCTCCATAGACGGTAGTACCTTTGAATATACGGTGATTACGAGACCGAACTAAAAAGGGATAAATACTTTAGTATGATCATATATGTCTAGAATAAATGCAATAGCAATTGATTTCATACAATTCAGAGATCCAAGAGTTTTAACATATGAATAAACGTTGATTTGAGACTGAACTAAAAAGGGATAAAGACTTTAGTATGATCACGTACGTCTTGTTCAGTGTAATATCAACTGATTTATTACAATTCAGAGCTCCGAGTGAAAATATATAGATAAATAAAAAT
The DNA here is from genome assembly GCA_036873135.1 of Clarkia xantiana subsp. parviflora. NCBI lineage: Eukaryota > Viridiplantae > Streptophyta > Magnoliopsida > Myrtales > Onagraceae > Clarkia > Clarkia xantiana. The sequence goes on from JAPTYO010000001.1 coordinate 399,149, forward strand.
TTGGTAAATCCCCATAGGCGGTAATACACTTTGAATAAACGGTGATTCTGAGACCGAACTAAAAAGGGATAAGTACTTTAGTATGATCGTATATTTCTAGAATAAATGCGATAGCAATTGATTTCATCCAATTCAGAGATCCAAGAGTATTACCCTATTAATAAACGTTGATTTAGAGACATAAATAAAAAGGGATAAAGACTTTACTATGATCACGTACGTCTTGAATCAATGCAATAGCAACTGATTTTGTCCAATTCAGAGCTCCGAGTGAAAATATATAAATAAATAAAAATTTGGTAAATCCCCATAGGCGGTAATACACTTTGAATAAACGGTGATTCTGAGACCGAACTAAAAAGGGATAAGTACTTTAGTATGATCGTATATTTCTAGAATAAATGCGATAGCAATTGATTTCATCCAATTCAGAGATCCAAGAGTATTACCCTATTAATAAACGTTGATTTAGAGACATAAATAAAAAGGGATAAAGACTTTACTATGATCACGTACGTCTTGAATCAATGCAATAGCAACTGATTTTGTCCAATTCAGAGCTACGAGTGAAGATATATAGATAAATAAAAATTTGGTAAATCCCCATAGGCGGTAATACACTTTGAATAAACGGTGATTCTGAGACCCAACTAAAAAGGGATAAATACTTTATTATGATCATATATTTCTAGAATAAATGCGATAGCAACTGATTTCATCAAATTCAGAGATCCAAGAGTATTACCCTATTAATAAACGTTGATTCAGAGACTGAAATAAAAAGGGATAAAGACTTTATAATGATCACGTACGACTTGAATCAATACAATAGCAACTGATTTTGTCCAATTCAGACCTCCGAGTGAAGATATGTAGATAAATAAAATTAAATCCCAATAGACGGTAGTACCTTTGAATAAACGGTGATTACAAGACCGAACTAAAAAGGGATAAATTCTTTAGTATGATCATATATGTCTAGAATAAATGCGATTGCAATTGATTTCATCCAATTCAGAGATCCAAGAGTATTACCCTATTAATAAACGTTGATTTAGAGACAGAAATAAAAAGGGAAAAAGACTTTACTATGATCACGTACGTCTTGAATCAATGCAATAGCAACTGATTTTGTCAAATTCAGAGCTCCGAGTGAAGATATATAGATGAATAAAAATTTGGTAAATCTCCATAGACGGTAGTACCTTTGAATATACGGTGATTACGAGACCGAACTAAAAAGGGATAAATACTTTAGTATGATCATATATGTCTAGAATAAATGCAATAGCAATTGATTTCATACAATTCAGAGATCCAAGAGTTTTAACATATGAATAAACGTTGATTTGAGACTGAACTAAAAAGGGATAAAGACTTTAGTATGATCACGTACGTCTTGTTCAGTGTAATATCAACTGATTTATTACAATTCAGAGCTCCGAGTGAAAATATATAGATAAATAAAAATTTGGTAAATCCCCATAGGCGGTAATACACTTTGAATAAACGGTGATTCTGAGACCGAACTAAAAAGGGATAAGTACTTTAGTATGATCGTATATTTCTAGAATAAATGCGATAGCAATTGATTTCATCCAATTCAGAGATCCAAGAGTATTACCCTATTAATAAACGTTGATTTAGAGACATAAATAAAAAGGGATAAAGACTTTACTATGATCACGTACGTCTTGAATCAATGCAATAGCAACTGATTTTGTCCAATTCAGAGCTCCGAGTGAAAATATATAAATAAATAAAAATTTGGTAAATCCCCATAGGCGGTAATACACTTTGAATAAACGGTGATTCTGAGACCGAACTAAAAAGGGATAAGTACTTTAGTATGATCGTATATTTCTAGAATAAATGCGATAGCAATTGATTTCATCCAATTCAGAGATCCAAGAGTATTACCCTATTAATAAACGTTGATTTAGAGACATAAATAAAAAGGGATAAAGACTTTACTATGATCACGTACGTCTTGAATCAATGCAATAGCAACTGATTTTGTCCAATTCAGAGCTACGAGTGAAGATATATAGATAAATAAAAATTTGGTAAATCCCCATAGGCGGTAATACACTTTGAATAAACGGTGATTCTGAGACCCAACTAAAAAGGGATAAATACTTTATTATGATCATATATTTCTAGAATAAATGCGATAGCAACTGATTTCATCAAATTCAGAGATCCAAGAGTATTACCCTATTAATAAACGTTGATTCAGAGACTGAAATAAAAAGGGATAAAGACTTTATAATGATCACGTACGACTTGAATCAATACAATAGCAACTGATTTTGTCCAATTCAGACCTCCGAGTGAAGATATATAGATAAATAAGGTAAATCCCAATAGACGGTAGTACCTTTGAATAAACGGTGATTACAAGACCGAACTAAAAAGGGATAAATTCTTTAGTATGATCATATATGTCTAGAATAAATGCGATTGCAATTGATTTCATCCAATTCAGAGATCCAAGAGTATTACCCTATTAATAAACGTTGATTTAGAGACAGAAATAAAAAGGGAAAAAGACTTTACTATGATCACGTACGTCTTGAATCAATGCAATAGCAACTGATTTTGTCAAATTCAGAGCTCCGAGTGAAGATATATAGATGAATAAAAATTTGGTAAATCTCCATAGACGGTAGTACCTTTGAATATACGGTGATTACGAGACCGAACTAAAAAGGGATAAATACTTTAGTATGATCATATATGTCTAGAATAAATGCAATAGCAATTGATTTCATACAATTCAGAGATCCAAGAGTTTTAACATATGAATAAACGTTGATTTGAGACTGAACTAAAAAGGGATAAAGACTTTAGTATGATCACGTACGTCTTGTTCAATGTAATATCAACTGATTTAGTACAATTCAGAGCTCCGAGTGAAAATATATAGATAAATAAAAATTTGGTAAATCCCCATAGGCGGTAATACACTTTGAATAAACGGTGATTCTGAGACCGAACTAAAAAGGGATAAGTACTTTAGTATGATCGTATATTTCTAGAATAAATGCGATAGCAATTGATTTCATCCAATTCAGAGATCCAAGAGTATTACCCTATTAATAAACGTTGATTTAGAGACATAAATAAAAAGGGATAAAGACTTTACTATGATCACGTACGTCTTGAATCAATGCAATAGCAACTGATTTTGTCCAATTCAGAGCTCCGAGTGAAAATATATAAATAAATAAAAATTTGGTAAATCCCCATAGGCGGTAATACACTTTGAATAAACGGTGATTCTGAGACCGAACTAAAAAGGGATAAGTACTTTAGTATGATCGTATATTTCTAGAATAAATGCGATAGCAATTGATTTCATCCAATTCAGAGATCCAAGAGTATTACCCTATTAATAAACGTTGATTTAGAGACATAAATAAAAAGGGATAAAGACTTTACTATGATCACGTACGTCTTGAATCAATGCAATAGCAACTGATTTTGTCCAATTCAGAGCTCCGAGTGAAAATATAGATAAATAAAAATTTGGTAAATCCCCATAGGCGGTAATACACTTTGAATAAACGGTGATTCTGAGACCGAACTAAAAAGGGATAAATACTTTAGTATGATCGTATATTTCTAGAATAAATGCGATAGCAATTGATTTCATCCAATTCAGAGATCCAAGAGTATTACCCTATTAATAAACGTTGATTTAGAGACATAAATAAAAAGGGATAAAGACTTTACTATGATCACGTACGTCTTGAATCAATGCAATAGCAACTGATTTTGTCCAATTCAGAGCTCCGAGTGAAGATATATAGATAAATAAAAATTTGGTAAATCCCCATAGGCGGTAATACACTTTGAATAAACGGTGATTCTGAGACCGAACTAAAAAGGGATAAATACTTTAGTATGATCATATATTTCTAGAATAAATGCGATAGCAATTGATTTCATCCAATTCAGAGATCCAAGAGTATTACCCTATTAATAAACGTTGATTTAGAGACTGAAATAAAAAGGGATAAAGACTTTATATGATCACGTACGTCTTGAATCAATGCAATAGCAACTGATTTTGTCCAATTCAGAGCTCCGAGTGAAGATATATAGATAAAAATTTGGTAAATCCCAATAGACGGTAGTACCTTTGAATAAACGGTGATTACGAGACCGAACTAAAAGGGATAAATACTTTAGTATGATCATATATGTCTAGAATAAATGCGATAGCAATTGATTTCATCCAATTCAGAGATCCAAGAGTATTACCCTATTAATAAACGTTGATTTAGAGACAGAAATAAAAAGGGATAAAGACTTTACTATGATCACGTACGTCTTGAATCAATGCAATAGCAACTGATTTTGTCCAATTCAGAGCTCCGAGTGAAGATATATAGATAAATAAAAATTTGGTAAATCCCCATAGGCGGTAATACACTTTGAATAAACGGTGATTCTGAGACCGAACTAAAAAGGGATAAATACTTTAGTATGATCATATATTTCTAGAATAAATGCGATAGCAATTGATTTCATCAAATTCAGAGATCCAAGAGTATTACCCTATTAATAAACGTTGATTCAGAGACTGAAATAAAAAGGGATAAAGACTTTATATGATCACGTACGTCTTGAATCAATGCAATAGCAACTGATTTTGTCCAATTCAGAGCTCCGAGTGAAGATATATAGATAAATAACGGTAAATCCCAATAGACGGTAGTACCTTTGAATAAACGGTGATTACAAGACCGAACTAAAAAGGGATAAATACTTTAGTATGATCATATATGTCTAGAATAAATGCGATAGCAATTGATTTCATCCAATTCAGAGATCCAAGAGTATTACCCTATTAATAAACGTTGATTTAGAGACAGAAATAAAAAGGGATAAAGACTTTACTATGATCACGTACGTCTTGAATCAATGCAATAGCAACTGATTTTGTCCAATTCAGAGCTCCGAGTGAAGATATATAGATAAATAAAAATTTGGTAAATCTCCATAGACGGTAGTACCTTTGAATAAACGGTGATTACGAGACCGAACTAAAAAGGGATAAATACTTTAGTATGATCATATATGTCTAGAATAAATGCGATAGCAATTGATTTCATACAATTCAGAGATCCAAGAGTTTTAACATATTAATAAACGTTGATTTGAGACTGAACTAAAAAGGGATAAAGACTTTAGTATGATCACGTACGTCTTGAATCAATGCAATAGCAACTGATTTTTACAATTCAGAGCTCCGAGTGAAAATATATAGATAAATAAAAATTTGGTAAATCCCCATAGGCGGTAATACACTTTGAATAAACGGTGATTCTGAGACCGAACTAAAAAGGGATAAGTACTTTAGTATGATCGTATATTTCTAGAATAAATGCGATAGCAATTGATTTCATCCAATTCAGAGATCCAAGAGTATTACCCTATTAATAAACGTTGATTTAGAGACATAAATAAAAAGGGATAAAGACTTTACTATGATCACGTACGTCTTGAATCAATGCAATAGCAACTGATTTTGTCCAATTCAGAGCTCCGAGTGAAGATATATAGATAAATAAAAATTTGGTAAATCCCCATAGGCGGTAATACACTTTGAATAAACGGTGATTCTGAGACCGAACTAAAAAGGGATAAATACTTTAGTATGATCATATATTTCTAGAATAAATGCGATAGCAATTGATTTCATCCAATTCAGAGATCCAAGAGTATTACCCTATTAATAAACGTTGATTTAGAGACATAAATAAAAAGGGATAAAGACTTTACTATGATCACGTACGTCTTGAATCAATGCAATAGCAACTGATTTTGTCCAATTCAGAGCTCCGAGTGAAAATATATAGATAAATAAAAATTTGGTAAATCCCCATAGGCGGTAATACACTTTGAATAAACGGTGATTCTGAGACCGAACTAAAAAGGGATAAATACTTTAGTATGATCATATATTTCTAGAATAAATGCGATAGCAATTGATTTCATCCAATTCAGAGATCCAAGAGTATTACCCTATTAATAAACGTTGATTTAGAGACATAAATAAAAAGGGATAAAGACTTTACTATGATCACGTACGTCTTGAATCAATGCAATAGCAACTGATTTTGTCCAATTCAGAGCTCCGAGTGAAAATATATAGATAAATAAAAATTTGGTAAATCCCCATAGGCGGTAATACACTTTGAATAAACGGTGATTCTGAGACCGAACTAAAAAGGGATAAGTACTTTAGTATGATCGTATATTTCTAGAATAAATGCGATAGCAATTGATTTCATCCAATTCAGAGATCCAAGAGTATTACCCTATTAATAAACGTTGATTTAGAGACATAAATAAAAAGGGATAAAGACTTTACTATGATCACGTACGTCTTGAATCAATGCAATAGCAACTGATTTTGTCCAATTCAGAGCTACGAGTGAAGATATATAGATAAATAAAAATTTGGTAAATCCCCATAGGCGGTAATACACTTTGAATAAACGGTGATTCTGAGACCGAACTAAAAAGGGATAAATACTTTATTATGATCATATATTTCTAGAATAAATGCGATAGCAACTGATTTCATCCAATTCAGAGATCCAAGAGTATTACCCTATTAATAAACGTTGATTCAGAGACTGAAATAAAAAGGGATAAAGACTTTATAATGATCACGTACGACTTGAATCAATACAATAGCAACTGATTTTGTCCAATTCAGACCTCCGAGTGAAGATATGTAGATAAATAAAGGTAAATCCCAATAGACGGTAGTACCTTTGAATAAACGGTGATTACAAGACCGAACTAAAAGGGATAAATTCTTTAGTATGATCATATATGTCTAGAATAAATGCGATTGCAATTGATTTCATCCAATTCAGAGATCCAAGAGTATTACCCTATTAATAAACGTTGATTTAGAGACAGAAATAAAAAGGGAAAAAGACTTTACTATGATCACGTACGTCTTGAATCAATGCAATAGCAACTGATTTTGTCAAATTCAGAGCTCCGAGTGAAGATATATAGATGAATAAAAATTTGGTAAATCTCCATAGACGGTAGTACCTTTGAATATACGGTGATTACGAGACCGAACTAAAAAGGGATAAATACTTTAGTATGATCATATATGTCTAGAATAAATGCGATAGCAATTGATTTCATACAATTCAGAGATCCAAGAGTTTTAACATATGAATAAACGTTGATTTGAGACTGAACTAAAAAGGGATAAAGACTTTAGTATGATCACGTACGTCTTGTTCAATGTAATATCAACTGATTTAGTACAATTCAGAGCTCCGAGTGAAAATATATAGATAAATAAAAATTTGGTAAATCCCCATAGGCGGTAATACACTTTGAATAAACGGTGATTCTGAGACCGAACTAAAAAGGGATAAGTACTTTAGTATGATCGTATATTTCTAGAATAAATGCGATAGCAATTGATTTCATCCAATTCAGAGATCCAAGAGTATTACCCTATTAATAAACGTTGATTTAGAGACATAAATAAAAAGGGATAAAGACTTTACTATGATCACGTACGTCTTGAATCAATGCAATAGCAACTGATTTTGTCCAATTCAGAGCTCCGAGTGAAGATATATAGATAAATAAAAATTTGGTAAATCCCCATAGGCGGTAATACACTTTGAATAAACGGTGATTCTGAGACCGAACTAAAAAGGGATAAATACTTTATTATGATCATATATTTCTAGAATAAATGCGATAGCAACTGATTTCATCAAATTCAGAGATCCAAGAGTATTACCCTATTAATAAACGTTGATTCAGAGACTGAAATAAAAAGGGATAAAGACTTTATAATGATCACGTACGACTTGAATCAATACAATAGCAACTGATTTTGTCCAATTCAGACCTCCGAGTGAAGATATGTAGATAAATAATTTGGTAAATCCCAATAGACGGTAGTACCTTTGAATAAACGGTGATTACAAGACCGAACTAAAAAGGGATAATTCTTTAGTATGATCATATATGTCTAGAATAAATGCGATTGCAATTGATTTCATCCAATTCAGAGATCCAAGAGTATTACCCTATTAATAAACGTTGATTTAGAGACAGAAATAAAAAGGGAAAAAGACTTTACTATGATCACGTACGTCTTGAATCAATGCAATAGCAACTGATTTTGTCAATTCAGAGCTCCGAGTGAAGATATATAGATGAATAAAAATTTGGTAAATCTCCATAGACGGTAGTACCTTTGAATATACGGTGATTACGAGACCGAACTAAAAAGGGATAAATACTTTAGTATGATCATATATGTCTAGAATAAATGCGATAGCAATTGATTTCATACAATTCAGAGATCCAAGAGTTTTAACATATGAATAAACGTTGATTTGAGACTGAACTAAAAAGGGATAAAGACTTTAGTATGATCACGTACGTCTTGAATCAATGTAATAGCAACTGATTTAGTACAATTCAGAGCTCCGAGTGAAAATATATAGATAAATAAAAATTTGGTAAATCCCCATAGGCGGTAATACACTTTGAATAAACGGTGATTCTGAGACCGAACTAAAAAGGGATAAGTACTTTAGTATGATCGTATATTTCTAGAATAAATGCGATAGCAATTGATTTCATCCAATTCAGAGATCCAAGAGTATTACCCTATTAATAAACGTTGATTTAGAGACATAAATAAAAAGGGATAAAGACTTTACTATGATCACGTACGTCTTGAATCAATGCAATAGCAACTGATTTTGTCCAATTCAGAGCTCCGAGTGAAGATATATAGATAAATAAAAATTTGGTAAATCCCCATAGGCGGTAATACACTTTGAATAAACGGTGATTCTGAGACCGAACTAAAAAGGGATAAATACTTTAGTATGATCATATATGTCTAGAATAAATGCGATAGCAACTGATTTCATCCAATTCAGAGATCCAAGAGTATTACCCTATTAATAAACGTTGATTTAGAGACTGAAATAAAAAGGGAAAAAGACTTTACTATGATCACGTACGTCTTGAATCAATGCAATAGCAACTGATTTTGTCCAATTCAGAGCTCCGAGTGAAGATATATAGATGAATAAAAATTTGGTAAATCTCCATAGACGGTAGTACCTTTGAATATACGGTGATTACGAGACCGAACTAAAAAGGGATAAATACTTTAGTATGATCATATATGTCTAGAATAAATGCGATTAGCAATTGATTTCATACAATTCAGAGATCCAAGAGTTTTAACATATGAATAAACGTTGATTTGAGACTGAACTAAAAAGGGATAAAGACTTTAGTATGATCACGTACGTCTTGTTCAATGTAATATCAACTGATTTAGTAAATTCAGAGCTCCGAGTGAAAATATATAGATAAATAAAAATTTGGTAAATCCCCATAGGCGGTAATACACTTTGAATAAACGGTGATTCTGAGACCGAACTAAAAAGGGATAAGTACTTTAGTATGATCGTATATTTCTAGAATAAATGCGATAGCAATTGATTTCATCCAATTCAGAGATCCAAGAGTATTACCCTATTAATAAACGTTGATTTAGAGACATAAATAAAAAGGGATAAAGACTTTACTATGATCACGTACGTCTTGAATCAATGCAATAGCAACTGATTTTGTCCAATTCAGAGCTCCGAGTGAAAATATATAAATAAATAAAAATTTGGTAAATCCCCATAGGCGGTAATACACTTTGAATAAACGGTGATTCTGAGACCGAACTAAAAAGGGATAAGTACTTTAGTATGATCGTATATTTCTAGAATAAATGCGATAGCAATTGATTTCATCCAATTCAGAGATCCAAGAGTATTACCCTATTAATAAACGTTGATTTAGAGACATAAATAAAAAGGGATAAAGACTTTACTATGATCACGTACGTCTTGAATCAATGCAATAGCAACTGATTTTGTCCAATTCAGAGCTACGAGTGAAGATATATAGATAAATAAAAATTTGGTAAATCCCCATAGGCGGTAATACACTTTGAATAAACGGTGATTCTGAGACCCAACTAAAAAGGGATAAATACTTTATTATGATCATATATTTCTAGAATAAATGCGATAGCAACTGATTTCATCAAATTCAGAGATCCAAGAGTATTACCCTATTAATAAACGTTGATTCAGAGACTGAAATAAAAAGGGATAAAGACTTTATAATGATCACGTACGACTTGAATCAATACAATAGCAACTGATTTTGTCCAATTCAGACCTCCGAGTGAAGATATGTAGATAAATAAAAATTTGGTAAATCCCAATAGACGGTAGTACCTTTGAATAAACGGTGATTACAAGACCGAACTAAAAGGGATAAATTCTTTAGTATGATCATATATGTCTAGAATAAATGCGATTGCAATTGATTTCATCCAATTCAGAGATCCAAGAGTATTACCCTATTAATAAACGTTGATTTATAGACAGAAATAAAAAGGGAAAAAGACTTTACTATGATCACGTACGTCTTGAATCAATGCAATAGCAACTGATTTTGTCAAATTCAGAGCTCCGAGTGAAGATATATAGATGAATAAAAATTTGGTAAATCTCCATAGACGGTAGTACCTTTGAATATACGGTGATTACGAGACCGAACTAAAAAGGGATAAATACTTTAGTATGATCATATATGTCTAGAATAAATGCAATAGCAATTGATTTCATACAATTCAGAGATCCAAGAGTTTTAACATATGAATAAACGTTGATTTGAGACTGAACTAAAAAGGGATAAAGACTTTAGTATGATCACGTACGTCTTGTTCAGTGTAATATCAACTGATTTATTACAATTCAGAGCTCCGAGTGAAAATATATAGATAAATAAAAATTTGGTAAATCCCCATAGGCGGTAATACACTTTGAATAAACGGTGATTCTGAGACCGAACTAAAAAGGGATAAGTACTTTAGTATGATCGTATATTTCTAGAATAAATGCGATAGCAATTGATTTCATCCAATTCAGAGATCCAAGAGTATTACCCTATTAATAAACGTTGATTTAGAGACATAAATAAAAAGGGATAAAGACTTTACTATGATCACGTACGTCTTGAATCAATGCAATAGCAACTGATTTTGTCCAATTCAGAGCTCCGAGTGAAAATATATAAATAAATAAAAATTTGGTAAATCCCCATAGGCGGTAATACACTTTGAATAAACGGTGATTCTGAGACCGAACTAAAAAGGGATAAGTACTTTAGTATGATCGTATATTTCTAGAATAAATGCGATAGCAATTGATTTCATCCAATTCAAAGATCCAAGAGTATTACCCTATTAATAAACGTTGATTTAGAGACATAAATAAAAAGGGATAAAGACTTTACTATGATCACGTACGTCTTGAATCAATGCAATAGCAACTGATTTTGTCCAATTCAGAGCTACGAGTGAAGATATATAGATAAATAAAAATTTGGTAAATCCCCATAGGCGGTAATACACTTTGAATAAACGGTGATTCTGAGACCCAACTAAAAAGGGATAAATACTTTATTATGATCATATATTTCTAGAATAAATGCGATAGCAACTGATTTCATCAAATTCAGAGATCCAAGAGTATTACCCTATTAATAAACGTTGATTCAGAGACTGAAATAAAAAGGGATAAAGACTTTATAATGATCACGTACGACTTGAATCAATACAATAGCAACTGATTTTGTCCAATTCAGACCTCCGAGTGAAGATATGTAGATAAATAACGGTAAATCCCAATAGACGGTAGTACCTTTGAATAAACGGTGATTACAAGACCGAACTAAAAAGGGATAAATTCTTTAGTATGATCATATATGTCTAGAATAAATGCGATTGCAATTGATTTCATCCAATTCAGAGATCCAAGAGTATTACCCTATTAATAAACGTTGATTTATAGACAGAAATAAAAAGGGAAAAAGACTTTACTATGATCACGTACGTCTTGAATCAATGCAATAGCAACTGATTTTTTCAAATTCAGAGCTCCGAGTGAAGATATATAGATGAATAAAAATTTGGTAAATCTCCATAGACGGTAGTACCTTTGAATATACGGTGATTACGAGACCGAACTAAAAAGGGATAAATACTTTAGTATGATCTTATATGTCTAGAATAAATGCAATAGCAATTGATTTCATACAATTCAGAGATCCAAGAGTTTTAACATATGAATAAACGTTGATTTGAGACTGAACTAAAAAGGGATAAAGACTTTAGTATGATCACGTACGTCTTGTTCAGTGTAATATCAACTGATTTAGTACAATTCAGAGCTCCGAGTGAAAATATATAGATAAATAAAAATTTGGTAAATCCCCATAGGCGGTAATACACTTTGAATAAACGGTGATTCTGAGACCGAACTAAAAAGGGATAAGTACTTTAGTATGATCGTATATTTCTAGAATAAATGCGATAGCAATTGATTTCATCCAATTCAGAGATCCAAGAGTATTACCCTATTAATAAACGTTGATTTAGAGACATAAATAAAAAGGGATAAAGACTTTACTATGATCACGTACGTCTTGAATCAATGCAATAGCAACTGATTTTGTCCAATTCAGAGCTCCGAGTGAAAATATATAAATAAATAAAAATTTGGTAAATCCCCATAGGCGGTAATACACTTTGAATAAACGGTGATTCTGAGACCGAACTAAAAAGGGATAAGTACTTTAGTATGATCGTATATTTCTAGAATAAATGCGATAGCAATTGATTTCATCCAATTCAAAGATCCAAGAGTATTACCCTATTAATAAACGTTGATTTAGAGACATAAATAAAAAGGGATAAAGACTTTACTATGATCACGTACGTCTTGAATCAATGCAATAGCAACTGATTTTGTCCAATTCAGAGCTACGAGTGAAGATATATAGATAAATAAAAATTTGGTAAATCCCCATAGGCGGTAATACACTTTGAATAAACGGTGATTCTGAGACCCAACTAAAAAGGGATAAATACTTTATTATGATCATATATTTCTAGAATAAATGCGATAGCAACTGATTTCATCAAATTCAGAGATCCAAGAGTATTACCCTATTAATAAACGTTGATTCAGAGACTGAAATAAAAAGGGATAAAGACTTTATAATGATCACGTACGACTTGAATCAATACAATAGCAACTGATTTTGTCCAATTCAGACCTCCGAGTGAAGATATGTAGATAAATAACGGTAAATCCCAATAGACGGTAGTACCTTTGAATAAACGGTGATTACAAGACCGAACTAAAAGGGATAAATTCTTTAGTATGATCATATATGTCTAGAATAAATGCGATTGCAATTGATTTCATCCAATTCAGAGATCCAAGAGTATTACCCTATTAATAAACGTTGATTTATAGACTGAAATAAAAAGGGAAAAAGACTTTACTATGATCACGTACGTCTTGAATCAATGCAATAGCAACTGATTTTGTCAAATTCAGAGCTCCGAGTGAAGATATATAGATGAATAAAAATTTGGTAAATCTCCATAGACGGTAGTACCTTTGAATATACGGTGATTACGAGACCGAACTAAAAAGGGATAAATACTTTAGTATGATCATATATGTCTAGAATAAATGCAATAGCAATTGATTTCATACAATTCAGAGATCCAAGAGTTTTAACATATGAATAAACGTTGATTTGAGACTGAACTAAAAAGGGATAAAGACTTTAGTATGATCACGTACGTCTTGTTCAGTGTAATATCAACTGATTTATTACAATTCAGAGCTCCGAGTGAAAATATATAGATAAATAAAAATTTGGTAAATCCCCATAGGCGGTAATACACTTTGAATAAACGGTGATTCTGAGACCGAACTAAAAAGGGATAAGTACTTTAGTATGATCGTATATTTCTAGAATAAATGCGATAGCAATTGATTTCATCCAATTCAGAGATCCAAGAGTATTACCCTATTAATAAACGTTGATTTAGAGACATAAATAAAAAGGGATAAAGACTTTACTATGATCACGTACGTCTTGAATCAATGCAATAGCAACTGATTTTGTCCAATTCAGAGCTCCGAGTGAAAATATATAAATAAATAAAAATTTGGTAAATCCCCATAGGCGGTAATACACTTTGAATAAACGGTGATTCTGAGACCGAACTAAAAAGGGATAAGTACTTTAGTATGATCGTATATTTCTAGAATAAATGCGATAGCAATTGATTTCATCCAATTCAAAGATCCAAGAGTATTACCCTATTAATAAACGTTGATTTAGAGACATAAATAAAAAGGGATAAAGACTTTACTATGATCACGTACGTCTTGAATCAATGCAATAGCAACTGATTTTGTCCAATTCAGAGCTACGAGTGAAGATATATAGATAAATAAAAATTTGGTAAATCCCCATAGGCGGTAATACACTTTGAATAAACGGTGATTCTGAGACCGAACTAAAAAGGGATAAATACTTTATTATGATCATATATTTCTAGAATAAATGCGATAGCAACTGATTTCATCAAATTCAGAGATCCAAGAGTATTACCCTATTAATAAACGTTGATTTAGAGACTGAAATAAAAAGGGATAAAGACTTTATAATGATCACGTACGACTTGAATCAATACAATAGCAACTGATTTTGTCCAATTCAGACCTCCGAGTGAAGATATGTAGATAAATAAAAATTTGGTAAATCCCAATAGACGGTAGTACCTTTGAATAAACGGTGATTACAAGACCGAACTAAAAGGGATAAATTCTTTAGTATGATCATATATGTCTAGAATAAATGCGATTGCAATTGATTTCATCCAATTCAGAGATCCAAGAGTATTACCCTATTAATAAACGTTGATTTAGAGACAGAAATAAAAAGGGAAAAAGACTTTACTATGATCACGTACGTCTTGAATCAATGCAATAGCAACTGATTTTGTCAAATTCAGAGCTCCGAGTGAAGATATATAGATGAATAAAAATTTGGTAAATCTCCATAGACGGTAGTACCTTTGAATATACGGTGATTACGAGACCGAACTAAAAAGGGATAAATACTTTAGTATGATCATATATGTCTAGAATAAATGCGATAGCAATTGATTTCATCCAATTCAGAGATCCAAACGTTGATTTAGAGACATAAATAAAAAGGGATAAAGACTTTACTATGATCACGTACGTCTTGAATCAATGCAATAGCAACTGATTTTGTCCAATTCAGAGCTCCGAGTGAAAATATATAGATAAATAAAAATTTGGTAAATCCCCATAGGCGGTAATACACTTTGAATAAACGGTGATTCTGAGACCGAACTAAAAAGGGATAAGTACTTTAGTATGATCGTATATTTCTAGAATAAATGCGATAGCAATTGATTTCATCCAATTCAGAGATCCAAGAGTATTACCCTATTAATAAACGTTGATTTAGAGACATAAATAAAAAGGGATAAAGACTTTACTATGATCACGTACGTCTTGAATCAATGCAATAGCAACTGATTTTGTCCAATTCAGAGCTCCGAGTGAAGATATATAGATAAATAAAAATTTGGTAAATCCCCATAGGCGGTAATACACTTTGAATAAACGGTGATTCTGAGACCGAACTAAAAAGGGATAAATACTTTATTATGATCATATATTTCTAGAATAAATGCGATAGCAACTGATTTCATCCAATTCAGAGATCCAAGAGTATTACCCTATTAATAAACGTTGATTCAGAGACTGAAATAAAAAGGGATAAAGACTTTATATGATCACGTACGACTTGAATCAATACAATAGCAACTGATTTTGTCCAATTCAGACCTCCGAGTGAAGATATGTAGATAAATAAAAATTTGGTAAATCCCAATAGACGGTAGTACCTTTGAATAAACGGTGATTACAAGACCGAACTAAAAAGGGATAAATTCTTTAGTATGATCATATATGTCTAGAATAAATGCGATTGCAATTGATTTCATCCAATTCAGAGATCCAAGAGTATTACCCTATTAATAAACGTTGATTTAGAGACAGAAATAAAAAGGGAAAAAGACTTTACTATGATCACGTACGTCTTGAATCAATGCAATAGCAACTGATTTTGTCAAATTCAGAGCTCCGAGTGAAGATATATAGAAAATAAAAATTTGGTAAATCTCCATAGACGGTAGTACCTTTGAATATACGGTGATTACGAGACCGAACTAAAAAGGGATAAATACTTTAGTATGATCATATATGTCTAGAATAAATGCGATAGCAATTGATTTCATCCAATTCAGAGATCCAAGAGTATTACCCTATTAATAAACGTTGATTTAGAGACATAAATAAAAAGGGATAAAGACTTTACTATGATCACGTACGTCTTGAATCAATGCAATAGCAACTGATTTTGTCCAATTCAGAGCTCCGAGTGAAAATATATAGATAAATAAAAATTTGGTAAATCCCCATAGGCGGTAATACACTTTGAATAAACGGTGATTCTGAGACCGAACTAAAAAGGGATAAGTACTTTAGTATGATCGTATATTTCTAGAATAAATGCGATAGCAATTGATTTCATCCAATTCAGAGATCCAAGAGTATTACCCTATTAATAAACGTTGATTTAGAGACATAAATAAAAAGGGATAAAGACTTTACTATGATCACGTACGTCTTGAATCAATGCAATAGCAACTGATTTTGTCCAATTCAGAGCTACGAGTGAAGATATATAGATAAATAAAAATTTGGTAAATCCCCATAGGCGGTAATACACTTTGAATAAACGGTGATTCTGAGACCGAACTAAAAAGGGATAAATACTTTATTATGATCATATATTTCTAGAATAAATGCGATAGCAACTGATTTCATCAAATTCAGAGATCCAAGAGTATTACCCTATTAATAAACGTTGATTCAGAGACTGAAATAAAAAGGGATAAAGACTTTATAATGATCACGTACGACTTGAATCAATACAATAGCAACTGATTTTGTCCAATTCAGACCTCCGAGTGAAGATATGTAGATAAATAAAAATTTGGTAAATCCCAATAGACGGTAGTACCTTTGAATAAACGGTGATTACAAGACCGAACTAAAAAGGGATAAATTCTTTAGTATGATCATATATGTCTAGAATAAATGCGATAGCAATTGATTTCATCCAATTCAGAGATCCAAGAGTATTACCCTATTAATAAACGTTGATTTAGAGACAGAAATAAAAAGGGAAAAAGACTTTACTATGATCACGTACGTCTTGAATCAATGCAATAGCAACTGATTTTGTCAAATTCAGAGCTCCGAGTGAAGATATATAGAAAATAAAAATTTGGTAAATCTCCATAGACGGTAGTACCTTTGAATATACGGTGATTACGAGACCGAACTAAAAAGGGATAAATACTTTAGTATGATCATATATGTCTAGAATAAATGCGATAGCAATTGATTTCATACAATTCAGAGATCCAAGAGTTTTAACATATGAATAAACGTTGATTTGAGACTGAACTAAAAAGGGATAAAGACTTTAGTATGATCACGTACGTCTTGTTCAATGTAATATCAACTGATTTAGTACAATTCAGAGCTCCGAGTGAAAATATATAGATAAATAAAAATTTGGTAAATCCCCATAGGCGGTAATACACTTTGAATAAACGGTGATTCTGAGACCGAACTAAAAAGGGATAAGTACTTTAGTATGATCGTATATTTCTAGAATAAATGCGATAGCAATTGATTTCATCCAATTCAGAGATCCAAGAGTATTACCCTATTAATAAACGTTGATTTAGAGACATAAATAAAAAGGGATAAAGACTTTACTATGATCACGTACGTCTTGAATCAATGCAATAGCAACTGATTTTGTCCAATTCAGAGCTACGAGTGAAGATATATAGATAAATAAAAATTTGGTAAATCCCCATAGGCGGTAATACACTTTGAATAAACGGTGATTCTGAGACCGAACTAAAAAGGGATAAATACTTTATTATGATCATATATTTCTAGAATAAATGCGATAGCAACTGATTTCATCAAATTCAGAGATCCAAGAGTATTACCCTATTAATAAACGTTGATTCAGAGACTGAAATAAAAAGGGATAAAGACTTTATAATGATCACGTACGACTTGAATCAATACAATAGCAACTGATTTTGTCCAATTCAGACCTCCGAGTGAAGATATGTAGATAAATAAAGGTAAATCCCAATAGACGGTAGTACCTTTGAATAAACGGTGATTACAAGACCGAACTAAAAAGGGATAAATTCTTTAGTATGATCATATATGTCTAGAATAAATGCGATTGCAATTGATTTCATCCAATTCAGAGATCCAAGAGTATTACCCTATTAATAAACGTTGATTTAGAGACAGAAATAAAAAGGGAAAAAGACTTTACTATGATCACGTACGTCTTGAATCAATGCAATAGCAACTGATTTTGTCAAATTCAGAGCTCCGAGTGAAGATATATAGATGAATAAAAATTTGGTAAATCTCCATAGACGGTAGTACCTTTGAATATACGGTGATTACGAGACCGAACTAAAAAGGGATAAATACTTTAGTATGATCATATATGTCTAGAATAAATGCGATAGCAATTGATTTCATACAATTCAGAGATCCAAGAGTTTTAACATATGAATAAACGTTGATTTGAGACTGAACTAAAAAGGGATAAAGACTTTAGTATGATCACGTACGTCTTGTTCAGTGTAATATCAACTGATTTAGTACAATTCAGAGCTCCGAGTGAAAATATATAGATAAATAAAAATTTGGTAAATCCCCATAGGCGGTAATACACTTTGAATAAACGGTGATTCTGAGACCGAACTAAAAAGGGATAAGTACTTTAGTATGATCGTATATTTCTAGAATAAATGCGATAGCAATTGATTTCATCCAATTCAGAGATCCAAGAGTATTACCCTATTAATAAACGTTGATTTAGAGACATAAATAAAAAGGGATAAAGACTTTACTATGATCACGTACGTCTTGAATCAATGCAATAGCAACTGATTTTGTCCAATTCAGAGCTCCGAGTGAAAATATATAGATAAATAAAAATTTGGTAAATCCCCATAGGCGGTAATACACTTTGAATAAACGGTGATTCTGAGACCGAACTAAAAAGGGATAAGTACTTTAGTATGATCGTATATTTCTAGAATAAATGCGATAGCAATTGATTTCATCCAATTCAGAGATCCAAGAGTATTACCCTATTAATAAACGTTGATTTAGAGACATAAATAAAAAGGGATAAAGACTTTACTATGATCACGTACGTCTTGAATCAATGCAATAGCAACTGATTTTGTCCAATTCAGAGCTACGAGTGAAGATATATAGATAAATAAAAATTTGGTAAATCCCCATAGGCGGTAATACACTTTGAATAAACGGTGATTCTGAGACCGAACTAAAAAGGGATAAATACTTTATTATGATCATATATTTCTAGAATAAATGCGATAGCAACTGATTTCATCAATTCAGAGATCCAAGAGTATTACCCTATTAATAAACGTTGATTCAGAGACTGAAATAAAAAGGGATAAAGACTTTATAATGATCACGTACGACTTGAATCAATACAATAGCAACTGATTTTGTCCAATTCAGACCTCCGAGTGAAGATATGTAGATAAATAACGGTAAATCCCAATAGACGGTAGTACCTTTGAATAAACGGTGATTACAAGACCGAACTAAAAGGGATAAATTCTTTAGTATGATCATATATGTCTAGAATAAATGCGATTGCAATTGATTTCATCCAATTCAGAGATCCAAGAGTATTACCCTATTAATAAACGTTGATTTAGAGACTGAAATAAAAAGGGAAAAAGACTTTACTATGATCACGTACGTCTTGAATCAATGCAATAGCAACTGATTTTGTCAAATTCAGAGCTCCGAGTGAAGATATATAGATGAATAAAAATTTGGTAAATCTCCATAGACGGTAGTACCTTTGAATATACGGTGATTACGAGACCGAACTAAAAAGGGATAAAGACTTTACTATGATCACGTACGTCTTGAATCAATGCAATAGCAACTGATTTTGTCCAATTCAGAGCTCCGAGTGAAAATATATAAATAAATAAAATTTGGTAAATCCCCATAGGCGGTAATACACTTTGAATAAACGGTGATTCTGAGACCGAACTAAAAAGGGATAAGTACTTTAGTATGATCGTATATTTCTAGAATAAATGCGATAGCAATTGATTTCATCCAATTCAGAGATCCAAGAGTATTACCCTATTAATAAACGTTGATTTAGAGACATAAATAAAAAGGGATAAAGACTTTACTATGATCACGTACGTCTTGAATCAATGCAATAGCAACTGATTTTGTCCAATTCAGAGCTACGAGTGAAGATATATAGATAAATAAAAATTTGGTAAATCCCCATAGGCGGTAATACACTTTGAATAAACGGTGATTCTGAGACCGAACTAAAAAGGGATAAATACTTTATTATGATCATATATTTCTAGAATAAATGCGATAGCAACTGATTTCATCAAATTCAGAGATCCAAGAGTATTACCCTATTAATAAACGTTGATTCAGAGACTGAAATAAAAAGGGATAAAGACTTTATAATGATCACGTACGACTTGAATCAATACAATAGCAACTGATTTTGTCCAATTCAGACCTCCGAGTGAAGATATGTAGATAAATAACGGTAAATCCCAATAGACGGTAGTACCTTTGAATAAACGGTGATTACAAGACCGAACTAAAAGGGATAAATTCTTTAGTATGATCATATATGTCTAGAATAAATGCGATTGCAATTGATTTCATCCAATTCAGAGATCCAAGAGTATTACCCTATTAATAAACGTTGATTTAGAGACTGAAATAAAAAGGGAAAAGACTTTACTATGATCACGTACGTCTTGAATCAATGCAATAGCAACTGATTTTGTCAAATTCAGAGCTCCGAGTGAAGATATATAGATGAATAAAAATTTGGTAAATCTCCATAGACGGTAGTACCTTTGAATATACGGTGATTACGAGACCGAACTAAAAAGGGATAAATACTTTAGTATGATCATATATGTCTAGAATAAATGCAATAGCAATTGATTTCATACAATTCAGAGATCCAAGAGTTTTAACATATGAATAAACGTTGATTTGAGACTGAACTAAAAAGGGATAAAGACTTTAGTATGATCACGTACGTCTTGTTCAGTGTAATATCAACTGATTTAGTACAATTCAGAGCTCCGAGTGAAAATATATAGATAAATAAAAATTTGGTAAATCCCCATAGGCGGTAATACACTTTGAATAAACGGTGATTCTGAGACCGAACTAAAAAGGGATAAGTACTTTAGTATGATCGTATATTTCTAGAATAAATGCGATAGCAATTGATTTCATCCAATTCAGAGATCCAAGAGTATTACCCTATTAATAAACGTTGATTTAGAGACATAAATAAAAAGGGATAAAGACTTTACTATGATCACGTACGTCTTGAATCAATGCAATAGCAACTGATTTTGTCCAATTCAGAGCTCCGAGTGAAAATATATAGATAAATAAAAATTTGTAAATCCCCATAGGCGGTAATACACTTTGAATAAACGGTGATTCTGAGACCGAACTAAAAAGGGATAAGTACTTTAGTATGATCGTATATTTCTAGAATAAATGCGATAGCAATTGATTTCATCCAATTCAGAGATCCAAGAGTATTACCCTATTAATAAACGTTGATTTAGAGACATAAATAAAAAGGGATAAAGACTTTACTATGATCACGTACGTCTTGAATCAATGCAATAGCAACTGATTTTGTCCAATTCAGAGCTCCGAGTGAAGATATATAGATAAATAAAAATTTGGTAAATCCCCATAGGCGGTAATACACTTTGAATAAACGGTGATTCTGAGACCGAACTAAAAAGGGATAAATACTTTATTATGATCATATATTTCTAGAATAAATGCGATAGCAATTGATTTCATCAAATTCAGAGATCCAAGAGTATTACCCTATTAATAAACGTTGATTCAGAGACTGAAATAAAAAGGGATAAAGACTTTATATGATCACGTACGACTTGAATCAATACAATAGCAACTGATTTTGTCCAATTCAGACCTCCGAGTGAAGATATATAGATAAATAACGGTAAATCCCAATAGACGGTAGTACCTTTGAATAAACGGTGATTACAAGACCGAACAAAAAGGGATAAATTCTTTAGTATGATCATATATGTCTAGAATAAATGCGATTGCAATTGATTTCATCCAATTCAGAGATCCAAGAGTATTACCCTATTAATAAACGTTGATTTAGAGACAGAAATAAAAAGGGATAAAGACTTTACTATGATCACGTACGTCTTGAATCAATGCAATAGCCCAATACTCTCAGAGTTGACGGTACATTAATATAATAATAAAGGGATCTCACTGAGAACGGATCCGGAGAAGAACATATATATAAGATCAAATCAGAAATAGAGCCAAACTTGGGAGAAGGCTCGACCCATGGATAAGGGAGAGCTTACACATTCAATGGAACCCGGGCTAAGGGTGAAGCAGTCATCCGCGAACTCCAGACGGGGATGGTTGGGCCCCAACCAGGGAAAGTCAGATTGACTGCGAACCTTGAAAAAAAAGCTCTTAGATTGGCGTATTCCAGGCAACCCATAATATAGATCGGACTCAAGACCGGCTAGTGTACTAAAAAGGTGGGAGGTTTTAATCAGCATTCCCTGTATGACATTGAGAGCTGTTGGCTAGCTTAACCTAACCGAGGACGAGATCCTACCGAATATTCTTTGAAAAAAAATGTAGAAAGGTGAGCACTTCCCCGGCTACGGAAAATAAATCAGGATACGGCTTTCAAAGGACGAGTAAGGGACGGGGAGGGGATTAGCAGGTATATAATTTGTCGGATGCCCCAAAACATTAGGAGCATAAAAAATCCAAATGGACAAAAAGATAGCAAAAGCTACCCAACCTACTAATCCTTTACATAAATAAGGGTAAAAAGAAATTTTATCCATCTCTGATGTACACCCAATGGATTAGAAAGATCCATATTGATCAATTCGGAGATGAAGAAGACTGGCGCCTACTAGAATAAAGGGGAATAAATGATGAAGACTAAAAAACGATTTTAAGGTGGCATTGTCCACGAGAAAAACCACCCAAAGCAAGTCCTAATTTTTCAAATTAATCAGAGCTCGAGTGAAGATATATAGATGAATAAAAATTTGGTAAATCTCCATAGACGGTAGTACCTTTGAATATACGGTGATTACGAGACCGAACTAAAAAGGGATAAATACTTTAGTATGATCTTATATGTCTAGAATAAATGCAATAGCAATTGATTTCATACAATTCAGAGATCCAAGAGTTTTAACATATGAATAAACGTTGATTTGAGACTGAACTAAAAAGGGATAAAGACTTTAGTATGATCACGTACGTCTTGTTCAATGTAATATCAACTGATTTATTACAATTCAGAGCTCTCGAGTGAAAATATATAGATAAATAAAAATTTGGTAAATCCCATAGGCGGTAATACACTTTGAATAAACGGTGATTCTGAGACCGAACTAAAAGGGATAAGTACTTTAGTATGATCGTATATTTCTAGAATAAATGCGATAGCAATTGATTTCATCAATTCAGAGATCCAAGAGTATTACCTTATTAATAAACGTTGATTTAGAGACATAAATAAAAAGGGATAAAGACTTTACTATGATCACGTACGTCTTGAATCAATGCAATAGCAACTGATTTTGTCCAATTCAGAGCTCCGAGTGAAATATATAAATAAATAAAAATTTGGTAAATCCCCATAGGCGGTAATACACTTTGAATAAACGGTGATTCTGAGACCGAACTAAAAAGGGATAAGTACTTTAGTATGATCGTATATTTCTAGAATAAATGCGATAGCAATTGATTTCATCCAATTCAAAGATCCAAGAGTATTACCCTATTAATAAACGTTGATTTAGAGACATAAATAAAAAGGGATAAAGACTTTACTATGATCACGTACGTCTTGAATCAATGCAATAGCAACTGATTTTGTCCAATTCAGAGCTACGAGTGAAGATATATAGATAAATAAAAATTTGGTAAATCCCCATAGGCGGTAATACACTTTGAATAAACGGTGATTCTGAGACCCAACTAAAAAGGGATAAATACTTTATTATGATCATATATTTTAGAATAAATGCGATAGCAACTGATTTCATCAAATTCAGAGATCCAAGAGTATTACCCTATTAATAAACGTTGATTCAGAGACTGAAATAAAAAGGGATAAAGACTTTATAATGATCACGTACGACTTGAATCAATACAATAGCAACTGATTTTGTCCAATTCAGACCTCCGAGTGAAGATATAGATAAATAACGGTAAATCCCAATAGACGGTAGTACCTTTGAATAAACGGTGATTACAAGACCGAACTAAAAAGGGATAAATTCTTTAGTATGATCATATATGTCTAGAATAAATGCGATAGCAATTGATTTCATCCAATTCAGAGATCCAAGAGTTTTACCATATAATAAACGTTGATTTGAGACTGAAATAAAAAGGGATAAAGACTTTACTATGATCACGTACGTCTTGAATCAATGTAATATCAACTGATTTAGTACAATTCAGAGCTCCGAGTGAAAATATATAGATAAATAAAAATTTGGTAAATCCCATAGGCGGTAATACACTTTGAATAAACGGTGATTCTGAGACCGAACTAAAAAGGGATAAATACTTTAGTATGATCGTATATGTCTAGAATAAATGCGATAGCAATTGATTTCATCCATTCAGAGATCCAAGAGTATTACCCTATTAATAAACGTTGATTTAGAGACATAAATAAAAAGGGATAAAGACTTTACTATGATCACGTACGTCTTGAATCAATGCAATAGCAACTGATTTTGTCCAATTCAGAGCTCCGAGTGAAAATATATAGATAAATAAAAATTTGGTAAATCCCCATAGGCGGTAATACACTTTGAATAAACGGTGATTCTGAGACCGAACTAAAAAGGATAAGTACTTTAGTATGATCGTATATTTCTAGAATAAATGCGATAGCAATTGATTTCATCCAATTCAGAGATCCAAGAGTATTACCCTATTAATAAACGTTGATTTAGAGACATAAATAAAAAGGGATAAAGACTTTACTATGATCACGTACGTCTTGAATCAATGCAATAGCAACTGATTTTGTCCAATTCAGAGCTACGAGTGAAGATATATAGATAAATAAAAATTTGGTAAATAGGCGGTAATACACTTTGAATAAACGGTGATTCTGAGACCGAACTAAAAAGGGATAAATACTTTATTATGATCATATATTTCTAGAATAAATGCGATAGCAACTGATTTCATCAAATTCAGAGATCCAAGAGTATTACCCTATTAATAAACGTTGATTCAGAGACTGAAATAAAAAGGGATAAAGACTTTATAATGATCACGTACGACTTGAATCAATACAATAGCAACTGATTTTGTCCAATTCAGACCTCCGAGTGAAGATATGTAGATAAATAAAAATTTGGTAAATCCAATAGACGGTAGTACTTTGAATAAACGGTGATTACAAGACCGAACTAAAAAGGGATAAATTCTTTAGTATGATCATATATGTCTAGAATAAATGCGATTGCAATTGATTTCATCCAATTCAGAGATCCAGAGTATTACCCTATTAATAAACGTTGATTTAGAGAGAAATAAAAAGGGAAAAAGACTTTACTATGATCACGTACGTCTTGAATCAATGCAATAGCAACTGATTTTGTCAATTCAGAGCTCCGAGTGAAGATATATAGATGAATAAAATTTTGTAAATCTCCATAGACGGTAGTACCTTTGAATATACGGTGATTACGAGACCGAACTAAAAAGGGATAAATACTTTAGTATGATCATATATGTCTAGAATAAATGCAATAGCAATTGATTTCATACAATTCAGAGATCCAAGAGTTTTAACATATGAATAAACGTTGATTTGAGACTGAACTAAAAAGGGATAAAGACTTTAGTATGATCACGTACGTCTTGTTCAGTGTAATATCAACTGATTTAGTACAATTCAGAGCTCCGAGTGAAAATATATAGATAAATAAAATTTGGTAAATCCCCATAGGCGGTAATACACTTTGAATAAACGGTGATTCTGAGACAGAACTAAAAAGGGATAAGTACTTTAGTATGATCGTATATTTCTAGAATAAATGCGATAGCAATTGATTTCATCCAATTCAGAGATCCAAGAGTATTACCCTATTATAAACGTTGATTTAGAGACATAAATAAAAAGGGATAAAGACTTTACTATGATCACGTACGTCTTGAATCAATGCAATAGCAACTGATTTTGTCCAATTCAGAGCTCCGAGTGAAAATATATAAATAAATAAAAATTTGGTAAATCCCCATAGGCGGTAATACACTTTGAATAAACGGTGATTCTGAGACCGAACTAAAAAGGGATAAGTACTTTAGTATGATCGTATATTTCTAGAATAAATGCGATAGCAATTGATTTCATCCAATTCAGAGATCCAAGAGTATTACCCTATTAATAAACGTTGATTTAGAGACATAAATAAAAAGGGATAAAGACTTTACTATGATCACGTACGTCTTGAATCAATGCAATAGCAACTGATTTTGTCCAATTCAGAGCTCCGAGTGAAAATATATAATAAATAAAAATTTGGTAAATCCCCATAGGCGGTAATACACTTTGAATAAACGGTGATTCTGAGACCGAACTAAAAAGGGATAAATACTTTATTATGATCATATATTTCTAGAATAAATGCGATAGCAACTGATTTCATCCAATTCAGAGATCCAAGAGTATTACCCTATTAATAAACGTTGATTCAGAGACTGAAATAAAAAGGGATAAAGACTTTACAATGATCACGTACGACTTGAATCAATACAATAGCAACTGATTTTGTCCAATTCAGACCTCCGAGTGAAGATATGTAGATAAATAAAAATTTGGTAAATCCCAATAGACGGTAGTACCTTTGAATAAACGGTGATTACAAGACCGAACTAAAAAGGGATAATTCTTTAGTATGATCATATATGTCTAGAATAAATGCGATTGCAATTGATTTCATCCAATTCAGAGATCCAAGAGTATTACCCTATTAATAAACGTTGATTTAGAGACAGAAATAAAAAGGGAAAAAGACTTTACTATGATCACGTACGTCTTGAATCAATGCAATAGCAACTGATTTGTCAAATTCAGAGCTCCGAGTAAAGATATATAGATGAATAAAATTTGGTAAATCTCCATAGACGGTAGTACCTTTGAATATACGGTGATTACGAGACCGAACTAAAAAGGGATAAATACTTTAGTATGATCATATATGTCTAGAATAAATGCAATAGCAATTGATTTCATACAATTCAGAGATCCAAGAGTTTTAACATATGAATAAACGTTGATTTGAGGCTGAACTAAAAAGGGATAAAGACTTTAGTATGATCACGTACGTCTTGTTCAGTGTAATATCAACTGATTTAGTACAATTCAGAGCTCCGAGTGAAATATATAGATAAATAAAATTTGGTAAATCCCCATAGGCGGTAATACACTTTGAATAAACGGTGATTCTGAGACCGAACTAAAAAGGGATAAGTACTTTAGTATGATCGTATATTTCTAGAATAAATGCGATAGCAATTGATTTCATCCAATTCAGAGATCCAAGAGTATTACCCTATTAATAAACGTTGATTTAGAGACATAAATAAAAAGGGATAAAGACTTTACTATGATCACGTACGTCTTGAATCAATGCAATAGCAACTGATTTGTCCAATTCAGAGCTCCGAGTGAAAATATATAAATAAATAAAAATTTGGTAAATCCCATAGGCGGTAGTACACTTTGAATAAACGGTGATTCTCGACCGAACTAAAAAGGGATAAGTACTTTAGTATGATCGTATATTTCTAGAATAAATGCGATAGCAATTGATTTCATCCAATTCAAGATCCAAGAGTATTACCCTATTAATAAACGTTGATTTAGAGACATAATAAAAAGGGATAAAGACTTTACTATGATCACGTACGTCTTGAATCAATGCAATAGCAACTGATTTTGTCCAATTCAGAGCTCCGAGTGAAGATATATAGATAAATAAAAATTGGTAAATCCCCATAGGCGGTAATACACTTTGAATAAACGGTGATTCTGAGACCGAACTAAAAAGGGATAAATACTTTAGTATGATCATATATTTCTAGAATAAATGCGATAGCAATTGATTTCATCAATTCAGAGATCCAAGAGTATTACCCTATTAATAAACGTTGATTAGAGACTGAAATAAAAAGGGATAAAGACTTTATAATGATCACGTACGTCTTGAATCAATACAATAGCAACTGATTTTGTCCAATTCAGACTCCGAGTGAAGATATGTAGATAAATAAAAATTTGGTAAATCCCAATAGACGGTAGTAACTTTGAATAAACGGTGATTACAAGACCGAACTAAAAAGGATAAATTCTTTAGTATGATCATATATGTCTAGAATAAATGCGATAGCAATTGATTTCATCCAATTCAGAGATCCAAGAGTATTACCCTATTAATAAACGTTGATTTAGAGACAGAAATAAAAAGGGAAAAGACTTTACTATGATCACGTACGTCTTGAATCAATGCAATAGCAACTGATTTTGTCAATTCAGAGCTCCGAGTGAAGATATATAGATAAATAAAAATTTGGTAAATCTCCATAGACGGTAGTACCTTTGAATAAACGGTGATTACGAGACCGAACTAAAAAGGGATAAATACTTTAGTATGATCATATATGTCTAGAATAAATGCAATAGCAATGATTTCATCAATTCAGAGATCCAAGAGTTTTAACATGAATAAACGTTGATTTAGACTGAACTAAAAAGGGATAAAGACTTTAGTATGATCACGTACGTCTTGTTCAATGTAATATCAACTGATTTTGTACAATTCAGAGCTCCGAGTGAAAATATATAGATAAATAAAAATTTGGTAAATCCCCATAGGCGGTAATACACTTTGAATAAACGGTGATTCTGAGACCGAACTAAAAAGGGATAAGTACTTTAGTATGATCGTATATTTCTAGAATAAATGCGATAGCAATTGATTTCATCCAATTCAGAGATCCAAGAGTATTACCCTATTAATAAACGTTGATTTAGAGACATAAATAAAAAGGGATAAAGACTTTACTATGATCACGTACGTCTTGAATCAATGCAATAGCAACTGATTTTGTCCAATTCAGAGCTCCGAGTGAAAATATATAGATAAATAAAAATTTGGTAAATCCCCATAGGCGGTAATACACTTTGAATAAACGGTGATTCTGAGACCGAACTAAAAAGGGATAGTACTTTAGTATGATCGTATATTTCTAGAATAAATGCGATAGCAATTGATTTCATCCAATTCAGAGATCCAAGAGTATTACCCTATAATAAACGTTGATTTAGAGACATAAATAAAAAGGGATAAAGACTTTACTATGATCACGTACGTCTTGAATCAATGCAATAGCAACTGATTTTGTCCAATTCAGAGCTCCGAGTGAAAATATATAGATAAATAAAAATTTGGTAAATCCCCATAGGCGGTAATACACTTTGAATAAACGGTGATTCTGAGACCGAACTAAAAAGGGATAAATACTTTAGTATGATCATATATTTCTAGAATAAATGCGATAACAACTGATTTCATCCAATTCAGAGATCCAAGAGTATTACCTTATTAATAAACGTTGATTTAGAGACTGAAATAAAAAGGGATAAAGACTTTACAATGATCACACGACGACTTGAATCAATACAATAGCAACTGATTTTGTCCAATTCAGACCTCCGAGTGAAGATATGTAGATAAATAAAAATTTGGTAAATCCTAATAGACGGTAGTACCTTTGAATAAACGGTGATTACAAGACCGAACTAAAAAGGATAAATTCTTTATTATGATCATATATGTCTAGAATAAATGCGATTGTCAATTGATTTCATCCAATTCAGAGATCCAAGAGTATTACCCTATTAATAAACGTTGATTTAGAGACAAATAAAAAGGGATAAAGACTTTACTATGATCACGTACATCTTGAATCAATGCAATAGCAACTGATTTTGTCAAATTCAGAGCTCCGAGTGAAGATATATAGATAAATAAAAATTTGGTAAATCTCCATAG